>OX104113.1:95922357-96522357 GCA_944474755.1 Limnoperna fortunei | reverse complement strand
TGGTGCAAACTTGGTTGAGGACATTTGACGGATGATGTGTACAAAGTTTCAAAGCAGTACTTTCAGTTGTTTCAGAGGAGAAGATTTTAAAAAATCAATTAAAACTGTTTAAAAAAAAACAATTCAAGGGAATAACTCTTAAACGTTTAATCAGACAATCTTGACCCTTAAGTCATTTTTGTTACCCCTTATAGAGCAGAACAATTACGCAATGCTAACTTTTTCTCTAGTTGTAATAATTTTCAAGATTTTGAGGCAAAAATGGCAAAAATCATCAATTTTGAAAATTAAAGGGCAATAACCCCTACAAGGAGTCTTCATACAACTTTGACCAAATGAAGTGTTTTGTAGAGCTTTAGATGCTGAAGAAGGAAGGTCTCTTCGGTTTTCCTGTATCTGTTATACTTTTTGAACTATAAGCAAAAAACTGTATTTTGACCCCCCTGTTCTATTTTTAGCCATGGTGGCCATGTTGGTTGGTCTGAGGCCATGATTTGGGCAAACTTGGTAGAGGGCATTTTACTGATGATGTATGCAAAGTTTCAAAGCAATCCCTTCAGTGGTTTTGGGGGAGAAGATTTTTGAAGAAAAGTTAGCGACGACGACGACGGACGCCAAGTGATGCAATAGCTCACCTGACCCTTTTTTTTTCGGGTCAGGTGAGCTAATAAAAATGTATTATGGTTTTTAGCGGTAGTACCTAAATTACAATAGTAAATGCAATCAATAATTTTCTAATTTACAGAACATTAACATGTATCTGTATAAGACAAGAAAAGCAATTATAAATGTCATGTCGGTCTCCATCCATATTTTAAGGCTATAAGTTTTCCTATACCTACTACATTTACTGCAACAGACATGCTACTTACTGAGTTCACAGTTTGCTCCTGAATACCCTGGAGGACACTGACATTGGTACGATCCAGGCTGGTTCAAACAAACACCCAAATTCAAACATGGCTTCTGCAGACATTCATCAATATCTGTACGAAAAATAAATTTACATGGTTTGTTCATAAATTAGTATTCATTACAACCTGTTTAATTACAATTTAATTACCACACATTAATAAACAACATTGACTTCCATAATTTTTTTGTTAGGTATATGTATAAGTTTTTATTTCACAATTTGACACTATTTTTCTAAGATGCAAATAGGGTCTTGTGTACAACACAATTTTCATTTAGGGTATATTGTAGCTTGTGGTTTATTGAGAATTTAAACATGACCTTCATATTAGCAATAAATCTGAAGGAAAAAATATATGTTATGTATATTACTATAATTCAACATGAAATGGGATACACTAGCCATCACTGCTGACCTCGAGGTAAAGGTCAAAGGTCATCAACCATGGTATTATGTGACACATCGCCTTGATATTATCTACCCACATTTTAAAAAACAAAAGTCTACCTCGAAAAATTTAAAAAAATTACAGCCTGGCCATGAATTTATCATTCATGACCTTAAGATCAAAGTTCAAGGTCAAAGATCAACAACCATGGTAAGCAACACATCACCTTGATATTATCTATCCACATTCCAAATGTCAAAAGCCTAACTCAAAAGATTAAAAAGTTACAGCCCGGACATGAATTTGTCATTCAGAAAGCAATAATGTGACCTTAAGGTAAAAGTTCCAGGTCAAAGGTCAAAACCATGGTATGCGACACATGGCCTTGATATCATCTAACCACATTCCAAACATCAAAAGCCCATCTCAAAAGATAAAAAAGTTACAGCCCGGACACAATTAGTTTCTGACAGACAGACAGACAGACAGACTGATCACTGTGGGGCATCCACCACAAAGTGGTGGGTCCCTAATTTAATAGAGTGTATGACACTTGGCTCATGTACACAATTTCAAATACATTTGAATTTCATGTTTTTACAAGGATTGCTACATTTCATGCTTAAGGTCAAGTTACTCCAGCTTCTTCCCACAACTAGGACTCCATGATATAACTGACAATTACTAAGAGTGGCATTTAACAGTAACAAAAATAACAATAACAAATAACATTTTTGCACGTGTTGTTACAAACCTTATTTATAGTACTGACCTATTTCACAGTGTTTACCAGTCCACCCAGGACTACACTGACACTGGTATGATCCCAGGGTGTTCATACAGAATCCCCCATGTTGACAGAGTTTTGTGTCTGTACATTCATTGATGTCTGAAAGGAGGAAAAAATTTATTTTATTCACTGACAACAATACTGAACTTTTTATTCTATTTTAACAAATCTCTTTTTTAGCAATTATTTTTTATTTGTATATCCGACATAAGCTATAAAACTACTTAATTAAAAAATGGCATACTTAACAAACCCCTTTTTTGCCAATGCTTTTCACTACTTTTGTTCTAATTACTGTAGTAGCCCTTAACTCTATCAACCTTTTATCAAGTTCAAATCTGCTAAAATACTAAAAAAAAGTTAGAAATATTAATTAATATGTTTTAAATATTTTATCCAGACACCTGTTATACTAAATCTGTAGGGAGCAGTCATTTACATCACCAGTTTTTAAATTGTATAGAGTAAAACTAAGAATTTGATGAGATCAGAAGATGACTTGTGAAAAATGAAGATCTACCATAAGTCTGTGATTATGAGATACAGCTGTACATCAACATAGATATATAGATTAATTTCTTTTAAATACTCAATACATGAGCAAAGTTGGTTATTTCGCATAACCTAACTTGATATTTCAGCATGTGACTGATTGTGACATTACAATAAGATGTATTGATGAAGTTGACTATACATGAATTATTCTGCAAACAACAAGTGACACCACTAACAACAATGAATTGCAAATATTATTTGATTACTTGTAAAATATTATTCTCGTTATTTCATTTTAACTATGGAATCGAAACTATAAGGTTTGTTTTCAATTGTTGGTTAGATTATTGGATATAAAGGACTTTGGATTCGATTTACGCTGCAACATAAACAGCTTTGCAGTTTATTCAGCATAAATCGACCCAAAGTCGTTCTAACCATCAATTGAAAACAATCCTTAATTAAATTGTTAGCAATGTTTAACACTGTTCTTACCCAATTCACATCTAGTTCCTTCCCAGCCTACAGGACAGACACACTCATAAAATCCCTGCATGTTGTTACATGTAGCTCCATTCATACATGGCTTGGCCAAACATTCATCTATATCTACATGGACATAAATATGGTTAACAAAATATTTATCATAATTTTTTTATTGTATATAGATACATTTTCTCTTTTCATTTAATATCCAAGTCTCGTATATATTTGTGTAGATGAGATTTAAAAGTTACCATAAAACTGACCATCATAGCAGTTGAAATGTTTAAGGGCAATTTTATAAATATAGTCATCTTAAAAAATTTTTGGTATCTTAAACTCCATTTTCATGAAATATTTTTATGAGGAAGCTCCAAAAAAAAGTTTATGAATAATTCTACAAAAATTGCAAATATTTGTTCCCATGAGTCTTATGAACTGTTAAACAAATGCAGTATTACAATGATAGAGATAAAGATAAATAACAGTACTCAATTGTTTGCCATAAAAATAATATAGAAATGTCCAAGACATAAAGCAAGGTTACTAAAGCAACATTTCTACTTACCAACAGTACAATTGGTACCTGTCCAGGCTGGCGAACATTGGCAGCGATAACTACCAATGGTGTTGATACACCGTCCACCATTTTGACAAATTCCTACAAACTCATTACATTCATTAATATCTGGAAAAAAAAATTACAGTAAAAAGATAACAAAATACAAAAAAATTAAATTGAATAATTTTTTTAATGTGAGCAAAATACTGAGTTCTATGCTTGCCTTTGACGAGAACATTGAAATGGCAGGAATAAATTAACAAAATACTGAATTCCATGCTTGCCTTTGATGAGAACATTGAAATGGCAGGAATAAATTAATAAATCACTGCAAGCTTAATTCAACAATAATGCATGCTTGCCTTTGACGAGAACATTGAAATGGCAGGAATAAATTAATAAATCACTGCAAGCTTAATTCAACAATAATGCATGCTTGCCTTTGACGAGAACATTGAAATGGCAGGAATAAATTAATAAATCACTGCAAGCTTAATTAAACAATAATGCATGAAAGTCTACAGAACTAAGAATTCACATATATCTTAATTTAGCTCACCAAAAGTACAACTAGGTCCTGTATACCCTGGAGGACATATGCACTGGTAGCTTCCATTGGTGTTAAGACACTGAGCTCCATTCATACAAACATTTTGTAGACATTCATCAATATCTGTAGGAAAAATAAGAAATATAATAACAATCCTCTATGTATATTGCATTTATATAAAATAAAGTATTTACCTGACATTATTACATTAACAGCAATGAAATACAGAGATTTCTCAGGTAAATCACAGGTGAAATAAAATTCAATTCTTTCACTCCATGTAGTAACTTCACAATGTATATCCTTAACAACATAACTATACATTCCTGCACAAGAACATTCAGAACAAAGTTGCTCCAAGTATTTGGCAATATATTAAATAGTCATCAATGTAATAAACAGTATAACCAATAATGCATACAGATTTAACTGGTGGAAGGGACCTATGGAAAAATATGATCATGAGTGCCGTATAGAAAGGATCAGATTAAACAAGTGTGTTGAACTTTTTTCTTGCACGAGTTTAATCGGAATGCATTTTGGCATGAGTAATCCTATTTTCAATATTAACTCAGACCAATTGATTATCCTTTTAAATGACTATATGCATTTGATTTCTTTTCTTGTAATTCTTTAGTGAAACTTTAGTAACTGTAGAAAGTGGATTGTGAGCTTTAAAAAAAAAGTGAAAAGTTGTCTTTTCACTTCAGGTTAAATTACTCATTAATAAACAAAAAAATTAATAATTTGGAATATCAATAAATATGTTTCATAATCTCTTGCATTAGGTGCTGTATTTTACCAAAATGAACCAGTTACCTATTTCACACAAAGCTCCTGTCCACCCTGTACTACATAGACATTGGAATGATCCAGCTGTATTCATACACTGTGAATTGTGTAAACAGGTGATATTGAGGCATTCATTGATATCTACAAAACAAATTATCCAAGTCTTAGAGTTTTCCGACACAATATTGTTCCCTTTATCATTCAAACAATGTCCTGTTTTAATAAAACAAAATGTTGAGCAATAAAACTATATGTAGAAGCTTCAATTATTTTCCTGCTAAGTAAAAGCAACAAATCCTCAAGAATTATAATGATGTTTTTCAGACTACTCATTTAAATAATTCCCAGATTGTAATGCACCCTTCTATTATAATGATGATTGTGCAACAAATTTTTATTGTTTTTTAGGTTTATTGTTGATTCTAGAAAAAACACATTTACTGTATCAAAAAAAGAACTGTAACAAATCAGTAACTATTGTATTCCTTAGGTATAGATGGCCATATTTTCCATGCTTTACCTTTTGAATTATGGTGATAAAATGTCTTCAACGTTTTAATTTTTGGGCCAGAAACTTTTCATTTTCAGTGCCATTGCCAAGTATAGACTACAAAACTTTAATATTTTTTTACAATAGCATGGAACAGTACATACACATACCAGATAAACAATTACAAGTGTGGACACAGAAAAAAGTTTCGCCTGAATTCCGCATCAGTAACGAAAATAAATTTTGCATAAGCATTACGTAAATAGCATTAATTATAAGCAGCAGCCTGTATACCAAATATTGTCACCATACTATGCATAGTTACAGAGGAACTGTCCTAATACAAAAACTTTAACGTAGTCGCTGAACCGTGAAACTGAGGTCGAGGTCAGGTGACACCTACCAGACAATCATGTACTATTCATCAGCAACCTATATACCAAATATTGTCATCCTACCATGCTTGGTTACAGGGGAACAGCAGTAACCCAAAACTTTAACGTAGTCACTGGACCATGAAATTGAGGTCAAGGTCACATGGCACCTACCAGACAGTCATGTACTATTTATCAGCAACCTATATACCAAATATTGTCATCCTACCATGCATAGTTACAGAGAAACTGCAGTAACACAAAAACTTAAACAAAGTCGCTGGACTGTGAAATTGAGGTCAAGGTCAGGTGACACCTACCAGACAGTCATGTACTAGTCATCAGCAACTTATATACCAAATATTGTCATCCTACCATACGTGGTTACAAAGGAACTGTCGTAACCCAAAAACTTTAACATAGTCACTGGACCGTGAAATTGAGGTCAAGGTCAGGTGACACCTACCAGACAGTCATGTACTAGTCATCAGCAACTTATATACCAAATATAGTCATCCTACCATGCATGGTTACAGAGGAACTGTCGTAACCCAAAAACTTTAATGTAGTCGCTGGACCGTGAAATTGAGGTCAAGGTCAGGTAACACCTACCAGAAAGTCATGTACTAGTCATCAGCAACCTATACACCAAATATTGTCATCCTACTTTGCGTAGTTACAGAGGAACTGCCGTAACCCAAAAACTTTTAACGTAGTTGCTGGAGCATGAAATTGAGGTCAAGGTCAGGTGACAGGTGTCTGACTGGCAAGTACTCATCATAAGCTACCTCTGTACCAAATTTGATGGACCTAGGGCTTGGGCTTACAAATATATGAAGCAAGATGTCAAGTGTTTACGCCGCCGCCATCGCCGCCGTATTCCCATACATATGTCTCGCCTCCAGCGACTTTTGTCGCAGGCAAGACAAAAACAAGTATAAATAACACATGGGACAGTAGGCATACATACCCGATAAACAATTTGGTCCTGTATATCCTGGAGGACAGTAACACCGGTAGCCACCACCGATATTCTCACAGGAGGCACCATTCTGGCAGGGGGAATTAAGACACTCATTTATATCTGAAAACAGTTTTATTCACTGTTAAGCTGACAAAGCTGGTAATATTCTGTTGTTATTACTATTTTTATAAATACAATAATACATAAGAATTCAAGTAAATGAATTCCAGTAGTTAGTAGGTTACCAATACAAATATATACCAAATAAAAGCACAATAAATGAAAACTTAGATAAACATGAATTATATTTAATATCAAATTGCAACACACAATACTTTTTTCTCAACTTAGGTTATGCAAAGTTGATTCATAGTGAGAATGCAGAACTTTACCAAAAAGTATTGTTTTATTTTTTCGAAAGACAATTTAAATCGTTTGACAAAAATGTTATCCTCAAAAAAGTCTAACCATTTTAAAAACAAAATAGTTACATACCTTTTCAAGGTAGACACCGTCAATGAAATAATTACATACCTAGATCACAAAATGGACCATTCCAGCCATTTGGACACTGGCATGAAAACGACCCAGCACTGTTCAAACAAGTGGCTCCATTCAAACATGGATTCTGTAGACACTCATTGATGTCTGAAACATAAGTAAACACATTTTTTAATATTGTCCCACGAATAGAACTTGGAATCAAAATTAAAATGCAGGATTGAATTTGAAAAAAAAATTAAAGGTATATTAAACTTTTGCCAGGTAATGTGGTCGATACATTGTATTTCAGTAAAGGTATAGTGTGACAACAAACATCTACTTAAAAAATGAGAAAACACAATTTAATGGAATGTCTTAAGATCCAAGGCAAAGAATTTCTTCATAAATTAAAAAAATTAATTGAAAGAAAATATTAAAAAAATTACATTTGTGTTACATAACGCCAATGATATCGAGAGCTGAACAAATTTTGAATATAAATAAGAAGATTACCTATTTCACAAATAGACCCAGTATAACCAGCAGGACAGGTACAGGTATATGATCCAGCAGTGTTTGTACAGGTGGCTCCATTCAGACAAGGACGGTTTAGACATTCATTCAAATCTTTAAAATGTGACAATTTAGTTTTATTTAGAATAATATACCATATTAACTTTAATACAAGTAGGTCAAAGTGACGTTTTATACATACAGCTATAATGTTCAGTCAAAAAACTCTCAATCAATATCCAAAAAAATTATATTCAGTCACATAGATATAAATATACTTGCAAACCTTTGACAATAATGTCTTATATTACTAGCTAATAATATTCCATATTTAATATGTACATGTAGTACTTTTCGTCAATTATTCTTACAATAACATTCAAAGAACTTTAGTTTCTATATACGAAAAAAGGCCCAATATTTATTATCATGCAGGTACAATAAAGAAAATAGATTTAAGGATATTATACATACCAACATCACATTTGGGACCAGTCCAGCCATGTGGACATTGACAAATGAAGGATCCCTCTGTGTTAACACATTTAGCATTGTTTAGACATGGGTTTACCAAGCATTCATCTATATCTGAAATTAAAAAAATATATAATATAACTAATATTAAGTTACATTTTAAACATAAAAAAAAGTTAACACTGCTCTTTAAATTACTTTGAGATAAGTTTCATACTTGACTGTTGGTTGTGAATACATTACACTAAATTAATCATAAGATACTAACATTTGGCAAAACATTTTCACTTTGAGATATGAAGTTTTGCATGTTAAAAGAAGGTATCTATTTTTAAATACAGTAAAACCTGTATAAACCGGCTACCTATGGGGCCGAACAATATGGCCGGTTTGGACAGTGGACCGGTTTGTTCGGATTTGGAAAATCACCGGAAGTAAAGATAAAAAAGGGGGGGGGGTTTAAAAGACTACGGACACCTTTGATGCACACTCGTTATATATGCAACGGAATACACCAAAGAAATGTAATAAAATGTATTATATGAAATAAAACTTAAAATACACACAGATATTTTATTGATATATACGAGAATAATAATTATTCAATAGTTTACCGCAAAATACATGTCAGGGGTTCCTTGTCTTTTCTCCGTTTTTCTTCGCATGATAGTGTCCTCTGTTAGTGATTGCATAAGCAAATGAAACTACAGGTAACGATAATCTTTACTGTTTGCAAAGTTTATCATGTATGCTATGTGGCGTTAGATATCCTCAGAATTAAATCTTTACGAGATCGCTTGGCGACAGGTGTTACTTCATCGTCAAATTTCCGCTCTCCATTTTTACTTTTGAAATTATTGGTTTTGAAAACGAATCACATCTATCTAAACATCGGTTCATTAATAGGATTCACTTTTGAAAATAATGCAAATTATGAAAAATTAAATTAATGGTTTTGAAAACAATTCACCTTTGTTGTACGCTTTGGTTCATTAATTAAATACGCCCTCAAGGAGACCTCACAAGTCATGTAAATTACCTTGTTTTGATAGCTATCAATTGATTAAATAAATACATCTGGTCATGTACATTATTCGGTTTAAACAGGTAAATTTTAATTGGGAAATGTGTATTGGGACTGGACATAATGGTCGTAATTCGGAATACACGAGGTCCGGTTTATACAGGTTAAATTAACGAAGGACTTTAAGGGGAAAAAATGGGACCTAAATTTTCGACCGGAATCGACAGGGAACCGGTTTATTCAGGGGCCGGTTTTAAAAGGTTTTACTGTATTTCATTTTTTTGGTTGTAGAAAGTTTGCTCTTACCATGGTAAGTTTACTTTGTGACTTAACCATTTTTACTTCTTGACAATAAATCTTATGGATTTATGTATTTTTAAATCTCTATGAGATTAAAGTCCAAATGACAATATGCAGAAAAGCTTTTATAGAAAAAGAAGCTTCCATAATGGGAGAAAAGAATTTTAATCACTATGTCTATGAATTCCACTGCAAACTAAGTAAAAAGATAATATTCTGATATATATTTGATTAAAATCAAAATGGACTACCTTTTCAATCAAGTTGTTGTCTCGTGGTTTTATTGTTTGATATTTGATATTGTTCCATTAAAATCAATATTGACTAGCTTATTTTTTTAATACTGATTTCATTGCAAATGTCATTGAGACAGCCAATAATCTCTTTGTCTGGTTTATAATGTACTTAAACAATTACAGTATTTTTATCAGTCTTTTAACACTTATATCAACTTCTACAAAAGACTATAATTGTATACTATTATACATTAAACCTATTTGTGAATGTTATAACGATATTTTTATTGACTGCAGTAAATGTATTGTTAAAAAATCTTTGAATTAAGTCATCAATACTACTACTAGATCCACTACATCTCATGACTTACCTAATCCACAGCGATTTCCAGTAAAACCAGGCGGACACTGACAAGTGTAGTTCCCAGACAGATTGATACAGAATCCACCATTTAGACAAACATTATAAGGCAACTCAGTACACTCATTCACATCTGAAATGGAAAAAGTATAAATAAAATCATACTTGTTATCCTGAAACAGTCATCATGGCTGTCGGGAAAAGATTGTACTATCTGTCACTAGTTAACCCCATGTAATAAATGATGAAAAACAGAACATGTTTGCCCCAAGCAAGCAAATAGGTTTTTATTAGTATGTTAGAAGTTTTACATCAATTTTAGCAATTGTTTAGCTAAAAGCTAACAGGTTTACAGTTTGTAGGAGGATTAGAGTGCACCAAGTAGAAATCCCTGTCCTTCCGTATAAAAACTGAAAATCCTTGTCATGCATGTCTAAGTCAAGCACAGGTTGACACACAAACCCAATACTGACCTGAAAGCATTAGATACTAAAGTTACATACCTATAGTACACTCATCTCCTTTCCAATAATCTGTACAGTCACAACTGTATGAACCAATAGTATTAGTGCATATACCGTCATGTTGACAAGGGTTGGTTAGGCATTCGTTGACATCTTAAATGTACAACCATAGCAAAAATTAAAACATTATCACAAATTAATGTTAACGTAGCTAAGCAGATGTCAATATGCAACTAAAATTAGGCAGATGTCCAGAAATTTTGAATTGGCTTGTGTGGATTACCGAGTACAGACCATTTTGAGATTTCAATAAATGAAAGAAGCTTAATAATGAAGTATTTATATCTAACTAAATCATCGTCTGTGTTATGTTTAATACTTTAGGAACTACTTTCTTGTATACATGCACCACAGTAGTGGACAAATCAGTTTATTTAGAACTAACCGACTCCACAATTTGGTCCTGTACGACCAGGTAAACAGTTACAGACATATGAGCCTGGAGTGTTAATACATGATCCTCCATTCCTGCATGGTTTGATTGTTACACATTCATCAATATCTGTAAAATATAAATATAAAAAATAATATAATTAAAATAATACGTAGCCAAATGAAAGCAAAAATACAGGCCTTCCAATGTGAATTATAAAGCAAATGCATGTTTCTTTCAGCCATTTTAATAATGGCATTCAAACAGAACATATCAAAAAAATGCCTCACACGATTATGGAACAAAGGGAGACAAATTCTTTTTATTGCAATTTACAGCAGTTTATAACCAATTTTAATAGTGTTTTTAAAATAAACGGTTTACCTTACTGGTGATTTTACTCATGGAGGTCAATTTATCTTCAAAATAAAAACAACATTCTTTTTGTATGGATAATTAAGACAATTGAAACAAAATAGTACATATAACAGTCTCTTATTTGTTTATATGAATGGGTCAATTAGGGCAGACAACAAATATTAATTATAACTTCTTTCAAAACTATTTTCTTTGGAATCTGCTATTCATGGATCTTCATTCACAAAAATTGGTACCCATTGAACAATAATTCTTTTACAGAATACAGAACTTACCAATAAGACATGTATCTCTCACAGAACTTACCAATAAGACATGTATCTGTCACAGAACTTACCAATAAGACATGTATCTGTCACAGAACTTACCAATAAGACATGTATCTCTCACAGAACTTACCAATAAGACATGTATCTCTCACAGAACTTACCAATAAGACATGTATCTCCTTCAAATCCCGTGCCTAGACAGTTACAGTAGTATCCACCAGCTGTGTTCACACATTTACCTTTGTTTGCACATGGTGCAGTTAAAGTATTGCACTCATTTACATCTAAAATATTACAATAAATTTGTAAAGCAGTATTTGGTTGTCTCAGGTTTGCTTAGGCACAGATTCTTTATAATTATCGCTATTTTGCAGTATTTTCTTTTGATCTTTGTGTGCGATATTATTCCATCTCACTCTACTAGCTTGAGATGGGCCCATCTCAGCTCGCTGTCAAGACGTCGTTAAGTAACACTGTGACGTCACAATTTTACAAAACAGCGATAAACAGATTATTTACGTTTTATGAAACTCGATGCATTTTCTCGTCATCTCATCTCAGGGCTGATGCCCTTCGAAGATATATGAACGAGAAAACGCATCTCGTTTCAAAAAAACGTAAATAACCTATAATACATACATCTCCATATATTGTATGTTTAATTTATTCCTATTTTGCAGTATTTTTTTTTATCTTAATGTGCAGTGTTAACCCATCTGACTCTACAAGATGTCCTTAAGTAAACATTGTGATGTCCCGATGTTAAAAAATGGCAATAATCATATTTTATGATGAAATGATAAGATAGAAAAGATAAAAAAAAATGCATCTCATTTAAAACGAACTATAACAATCAACACAGAAAATAGAGCTTTGAGTTAAATAGCATTGAAAAACTTTTATTTTTAAATGTTGTTAACTATATTAAAGAAATACTATTATTATAAACACATCTAAGTTTAGTTTAAACACTAAGAGACAATACAACAACATTTTCTGCAAATTATATTATCTAAGGTGAGATAATAAAACTGTTTTTTTAACAATGGTGGTTATATACAAAAGTTCACCCTTAAGGTATAGCATATACATACCAACATCACAGTAGGATCCTGTCCAGGATGGGGGACACACACATGAGAAGCCCCCATCATTGTTGACACATGTTCCTCCATTCCTACACACACTTGGCACATTATCACACTCATTACGATCTGTAAATCAAATTCATAAAGTTTAGAATTTAATAATTTTGCTACTCAAGACAAGAAGTTCATGTAGACATTTTTTTTCATTATAATTATTATTTAAAATTCAACAAAGAAGATGCAAAATCATGGTTAATGTATATAAAACAATTCTCGTAACATGTTTAAATTTGAGTCTCTAAAAAAATTTTTACAATATGTTGTGCAAATTCATAAACATAATTATAGTATTCAAAGTAAGTTTTTTTCTAATTTTGAAATGTAAAAAAAAAGTAAAAAAGTAAATATTTATTAAACAGCATATTAGAACTTACCAAGTTCACAATCATTGCCATACCATCCTATTGTACATTGACAACGATATGATCCCATCAGATTAAAGCATGTACCATTATTTAAGCATGGATTTTTAGTCAAACATTCATTGACATCTACAATGATATGAAAAATGATTGTACGTTAAAAACTATCCAGCTTTGTGTCAAATTTGTGTCTATATCAATTTATCAAGTGCAAAATCTTTTATCTACAAAATCAAATCAAATATGTGTAAAAAGACTGCTGTAATTCTGTTTTAGTACACACTGTTCATAAATTTAAAACAAAAACAGCCACTGAAAAAAACCCAAACAAAATAGCCATCATAAAGGTTCATGAGGAATTATTTAGCTACCTTAATGATGTATGCAAAGTGCTACCTTGAATACAGTATATCCATACCTAGCTGACAATATTCCCCTGTATATCCTATAGGACAGTTACATTTGTATGAACCACTTAAATTGGTACAGGTGCCTCCATTATAACAAGTTATCAGTAGACATTCATCCAAATCTGAAATGATTATAACATATTTAGGTTTTATTACATTACAGAAATTACTATACTTTGGAATAGATCTGTTAAAAGAACACAGAAAAGACAACAGAAATGTTTGATTTGTGGAGGAAAAATTTTAGACTAGAAATGTAAAAAGTGCACAGAAGACTACTGTTTGGGATAGAAATGTAAACAAAGTAAACAAAAAAGACAAGACAAATAAAAGAGTAAAAAAAGACAAGTGTTTGAAACAGAATTATACAAAGTTCACAGATAAAACAAAAAGAACACATACAGTAATAAAAAAATTATTTTGGTGATTACAAATTAAAGATAAGAAGATAAACATACAAGCAAATAATGAATATGTGTAACTGTGTACATATACAAATATTTTAATACAGGAAAAAAATTAAATGTAAATTTTTTAAATGAGTAAACCAACCTGCTTCACAATTTTTGCCAGTCCACTCAGTAGGGCAAGTGCATTTGTAGCTTCCCATCAGATTGACACAAGTTCCTTGATGTAAACACGGATTTGTCAGACATTCATTGACATCTAAATAAACAAAATGTTTACAGTTCATTACACAATAGTAAGCCAACTCAATGGGTACTTTGGCTCCCTCCACCAAATAAACAACATAAGCATAATAGCTGAATAAAATGTAAACAGTGATATAAAATGTCCAACAACTCCACCCTTGTCAATTTAACTTGTAACAGTAAAAGAATATTCGTAATCACCTAGACATCTATACATGCTCATACTTGTTTTAGTACAGTAAAGTATGTTATTTTGTGTTTTTTTAAAGGTATTTCAAAATGAGCCAACATATTTGATGAATTTGTAACCACCTTCTACATAAACTATGTGACCGTCAGAGCAATTAAATGTCCATTAATTTTAATCAACACCTACCTATTTCACAATTTTTACCAGACCATTCTATAGGACATTTACACACATAGGAGCCAATCAAATTACTGCATGTACCACCATTCTTACATGGATTTCTAGAACATTCATTGAAATCTGAAATGTTGAAAATAAGAATTAAGGAGAGACCAGTACCATTCTATGTCACTGTAATGATTAAGGATACAAATTTTGCACAGTGCAAGTAAATAATTTCTGTACATAAATTATAAATAAATGTGGTAGAATTTTCAGTTTATAAGAACAATGTGATTTAATTTCATCTTAAACATGTCAGGATCCCAATTATTATTGCTGATATTTAAAATTGTTCCTAAGGAAATGGAATGAAAGTTTGTTTTTGCATACAATAAATGATGTCCCTCCCATTTACTATATTTGACCAAGAGGAGAAAAATTTTCTTGTAATATGCACAATTAAATATGGTGTACTTGCCACAAACCAAGTTTTGTAAAATTTGGAGCAGTTGTTTCAGAGGAATTGCAGGGAGACCATGATTTATAAGGAATTTTTGGAAAATTCTATGTTCAAAGGGCCATAACTCCCACAAAATTTTGAGGATCAAAATTTCCTTGAAATACACACAACTACATATGGTGTACTTGCTATATACCAAGTTTCATAAAATTTGGTTCAGCAGTTTCAGAGGAGTTGAGCAGAAACTATGATTTATGAGGAATTTTTGGGAAATTCTAAGTTCAAAGGGCCATAACTCCCACACAATTTTGAGGATCAGAATTTCCAGGTAATCTGTACAACTACATATGGTGATCTGTACTTGTTACATACCAAGTTTCGTAAAATCTGGTTGAGTAGTTTCAGAGGAGTTGAGCCGAATAACTTTGTGACGGACAGACAGACAGACCAACAGGACAAAAACAATATGTCTCCCCACCAAGGGAGGGGGGCGGAGACATAATTTTCCCTATACAAGTCATTATTTACCTGTTCCACAAACATTTCCAGTCCATCCCTCTGGACAAGTACAGGTAAATCCTCCATCAGTGTTCATACACGTACCTGAGTTCATACATGGACTGCTGATACACTCGTTAGTATCTTCAAGAAGAAATTGTTAAATTACAACAAAAATATCAAACAGTTCAAATAAAAAACAAATAAAATCTTCACTTATCAATCAATTTATTAAATCTATTTTCTCTGCATTGTCATGCAAATTGATTATTCAAACAAGTTTCTGATCATTTCAGGTTACTGGTGATACGAATAAATTCAGAAGTCTTTATGTTTTTTTTTGTAATCAAAACAATAGCAAATTTATGAAAATATAATATTTGTACAACCCACCATTGTTACAATAAGGACCTGCCCATCTAGTAGGACAGATACATTCAAAGAATCCTTGATTTGGGGCTAGGTCAACACATGTCCCTCCATTGTGACAAGGGGGTAGTCCTTCTATGCACTCATTTACATCTGGAAAAGTAAAATATAGTGAAAATTACACAGAAAGAAGACAACTACAGAATGAAATCTACATACAAAAATGTTATCTTTTTCTAGAATAAAAAATGTTTTAAAATACAATGTCTTAAGGCTAGGTAGGCTGTATTGTCATAAAATTAAAGGTCACATAAATGACACACAAAACAAAGTAATCTCTAATTATTACATCTAAATGTGTTACAAAATCCTGAAAAAAATATTGAACATAAATCTGAGATTTAAAAAAAATTGAACATAAATCTGAGATTTAAAAAAAATTGAACATAAATCTGAGATTTAAAAAAAATTGAACATAAATCTGAGATTTAAAAAAAATTGAACATAAATCTGAGATTTAAAAAAAATTGTTATACAGATAGCAATTAAGAAATCTAAAATGTATAAATAATTTATATGAATGAATACTTACATTCCTTACACTGAGGACCTTTGTATCCTTGAGCGCATGTGCAGGTGTAACTTCCTGGTAGATCCTTACATATGCCACCATTCAAACATACAGGTGGTACAATTAAACATTCGTCGATATCTGAAAATATATAGGAAAAAAGTAATGTAGTACGAATAATAACAAAAATTGCCCTAAAATTTGCCATCTTGTTTATTTAGCAATCAGGATGAAAATTTCTGTATTTATAAAGGACAAGCTAGGCAGCAATGTTTTAGCATAAGATAGTTACTCAAAATATACATATAGGTAAAATCTGTAAGACAGGATACAGTAAAAACTGAAATCCATTGATGTGCAACATAAAGGTCACAATGTAAGCATTTTATTGAAAACATTCGTGCTACAAAAATCACCATGACCAAACTAGCAATGAAAAACAGACAAAGTCTTGTTATATAATTATAAAATTTCAGTTTTCAATGTTATACAATTTCTTGGTTGGTCAGAAGTAAGAAACATTGAATTGTAAATAAGTCAAGGCCAAACAAAATGTTAGTTACAAAAAAGGAAAGGTCAAGGCCAAACAAAAGGGAAGAACAACAAAACAAACAGATATGTACACAACACAAAAATTCCAAAAATTGGGTAACACAAACCTCATCATAACAAAAACCAGTTTGTTGAGGTTTTCTGGAAGGTTAAGATCCATGCAAGGTAAATGATAAAACCAAAACATTTCTACCACACCAATCAAATAAATCCATGAGTTAAATGTTTTATTTATTGGCTCAATTTACATTTTAATGATAAATGCTCAACTAAGTACAAAATTATCCCATACTTATTTCACAGGTGTTTCCAGTCCATCCTGTTAGACATGAACACATGGCTGATCCCTGGACATTCTTACAGGATCCTCCATTTAGACATTTAATCTTGCTACAGAAGTCAATATCTGTCAAATATAGATTACAATTGGGTAAAATCTTGTTATAGTGTGTTTCTGAATGCCAATTAATTAGTTTTATGTTCTGTCTTCCATGTTAAATACTATTTAATACCAAGAAATTTCATAAAAAATAAAGACATTGGAAGTTGTGAAAAAGTGTTCATTAAAAAATGTCCAGAAACTCTTCTACCGTTATTTACGCAACAAATGGTGTATGCTTGAACTGTTAAAGAACTTATAGACCAACAAGGAACCTGTCAGCTACTGCTCACTCAGTATATACCCACTATTCACATCATGGAATTGACTAAGTTGGTAAACAGGAAGTAGTTATGTGACAGACCTGAAATTGGTACTTCCAATGGACCACATGGTAAGGTCGCATATAAAATTTCAAGTGGCTGTGATAAAGAGGTGATGAGAAAACTGTTATCAAAATGATGTTGCGGACGGGAGGCTGGACAGATAGAGGTAAACAAGTATACCTCTTTCTTCCTCCAAGCAGGGGTATAATTAAAGCTGCATAACTTTGGACTATGTATTGCAAAAGGGATACTTACCTAATTCACAATTTTTTCCTGTCCAACCAATTCCACACTGACAGTTATAAGACCCTACCGTGTTAACACATGTACTGTTGTTCATACATGGATGATCTAAGCACTCATTTCGATCTGAAAACACCATAGAATACATAAGATAATTTATTTTCAATGGGACTTACTTATTATCACCTTTTAAGGCCCCCATGATTGCACATTCAGTAGAAAAGTATTCAGAAAAGTTTGATCAACATTGTTTTGAGGATATAATGCACATGTGTAATATAATATCCAAATGTAAATGAAAGGGCATGTATTGAAGATTTTAACATAGAATTTTTAACACGTTGAATAACTGGTACAAAAACTGTATGATTAATAAATAGAAAATAGAACTTTCCATTACATCTATATTGTAATATTATTGTTTAATACTAAAAGCAGAATATGAAAAATTATATGTTATTATGCGTGACTAGGAAACATTATATTAATGTGCTGGCATTGATTTAGAAAAATCCTTTAAAGAAATACTATTTTTTATATGTTTACTAAACACATTCTTTTCACATCATGCATCTGTGGCATTGCTTCCATTACTGCTATGACAATTTTATTCTAGGAAAACAAATAATAAAGTTCATGTTTAACAGGTATAAATTCATGAATGCTTATCTCTAAATAACTTGTAAATGTATGAAAATCCACTGACCTCCTTTACACTGTTCACCAATATAGCCAGATTCACAATCACATTTAAATGACCCTGGTAAATTTGTGCAGTTACCATGCATATTACATATCTCAATATTCACTAGGCATTCAATGATGTCTGAAAGTAAGTTAAAAAAAACCACTACATCTACAGAAGAAATTTGTACCTAAACAAGATTAAACATCAATAATCTTTTGAAGCAGAAATATATCTTATCAATTTCTAGTCTTAAATACTTAAGACTTGCTCATAATGCATGACTTGAATTAGGAGATTTTGTATTGTGTATTAAGTAAGTTACAGATGTAAATCAATAATTTTACTGTCACAAATTATTTTAGTGAGTGACAGTGTTTTGCTGACCAAAAAATATTTGTGACAATAAAATCTATGTCTGAGATATATGTCAACAACTTTTCAAATACAGTAACCTCAATTTTAATGCAAATATAATGCAGCAGTTATGTTAATTATGACTGCAGCTGCATATAACTTTTAATAAAAGGTTTACCTGCAGGGAAATTTTAGCAGTATCCAGTCAAAATCAACAATACCTAAATGTTGCATAGGTAAGCTGATTTATTTACCTGTTTCACAGTTATTTCCTTTCCAGCCTTGAGCACAAATACATTGATAATACCCTGGATGATCAACACACTGGGCGCCATTAAGGCAAGGGAATGAACCACACTCATCAAAGTCTGGAATTATTAATGTTACATTGTAGAAAACAAAAATACAGACATTTTCAAATTTTGTCAATTACAAATTTATAATTAATTTTAAAGAGAGAAATTTTCTTTGTAAATTTTTCTTATGTAAATACTAAATGTTTGTGGTACCAATATAATGACTAACAACACATCAAAGGATAGAATTTTACAAGCTTTATTTATTCCTTTATTTTACCTTCCAGTTCAGTAGGTTTTAATTAAACTGCTGTATATGTAAATTTTTCCAAAAATGAATGATAGTGTGTTTCAGTTGTGATCTTACACAGAATTATATCTGTTTTGACAAAAACTTCTCAACAGTTAACTTCAGCACATTACAAACAGTCTATATGTATCCGATTTAAATCGTTAGGTTGGATTCCTAAACATGAAATGCTGTTATAACTGTAATAGTGTTATAGAAACATACTTGTTTCATAGCTTTTATTAAATGCTGTTATAACTGTAATAGTGTTATAGAAACATACTTGTTTCATAGCTTTTATTAAATAGGTTTGGTTTATCTTTGGTGACAATTCCCTAAGGACATCTAAAGATATTTTTATCCAGGAGACTTAAAAAACAGACAGACATATGGCCCAGAAGAAGTTACCAAACTGACAGACTCTCCATAGAACCCCGAAGACATTTACATATAAATGGCCCAGGATGACTTACCAAACTGACAATTCTCTCCATAGAATCCCTGAGGACATTTACAGACATATGATCCAGGAGTATTAGAACAAGTTCCTCCATTAGAACATGGTTTCTTTACTAAACATTCATCTACATCTGAAACACAAATATATGTTGAATTAAAATTTATGTTGAAAATGTCAAATTTTCCTCAAATTAATTGTTTTTCTGTTCAAAAAGAAATGCTGGCATTATCAATTACAAAAACAACATTAAAACTTTTAATATTTTCGCCTAATGATTAAATGAAGTAACAATAAATTTTTAGAAAAACCTACAGATTCATAAAATTATCAACACAAAGTACTAAGCTTTACTGACCAGGCCTTAAGGACATAACATTTAGGTGATAACACAGCAAACAATTTCAGAAATATTTCTACTTATCTTTAATTAAGCATTTATCTATTGGTGATTCAAGATGTACTTTGTCGGAACCTCTTTTTGATGTCATAATGAATGGTAAAAAAATTATTCTATATGACAGTAATTCTATGAATGAAATGTGACATCAAAATACTTGTGACGTTAGGGGGTATATTTTATGTAAAAATGCTTTGTTAAACATTAAAATTTAAAATTTAAAACATTCAATTCTGTCCTATTTTTTGTATACTTATTAATTTTTGAAAAAATTCTTAAATACATTTAAGTGTAGGTACAACTACCAGTATCATGTCTTGAGAGTTGCATAAATTCTTTATCACAACTGACAACTGCTACCTGACCATCCATCAGTACATTTGCACATAAAGACTTACCACACTGACAACTGCTACCTGACAATCCATCAAGTATATTGACACATAAAGACTTACCAAACTGACAACTGCTACCTGACCATCCATCAGGGCATTTACACATATATGTTCCATTTGTATTCATACAAACACCATTATTTAGACAGGTCATCATCTTACATTCATCCTTGTCTGAAATATAAAAATTAAAACTTGCAAACCTCCGTGAATTATACATATTTTACAAATAGGTTGATACCTATTTACCTGATGCATATTGTTGGATCCCATTAAGCACTTATCATAAGTATTCTATTTACAGTATAAAATGTATCAAATAACACAATTGCATCTTACTGCACAAAATGCAACTAATGGTTCATTATGATATATAGTTGTTTATAAAGTACCGTACATACTTGCACATAAGTCTGGAAATTGGGAGTTAAAATTTGGTTTTAGAGAAGGGTTCCGACTTTTAAGAGAGTCATACCACAAGAGGAAAGAATTCCGGTTGAAGTTTGAAGGCCGTACATAGATCGCCAACTATAACGACGAAAATAGACAGATACGTGATTAGTTATGCTAAATAAAGTATATTTAAGACATTAATAAAGATTGTTTTTACTTGTGTATTGTTTATTTTATTCAGTTTCCATAATTCCATTTTTAATTTACCCCTGTTTACACAAGTATCGATTTATTTTAATTTGTATGTATTGCATAATACATCCGGTGATGTCATGATACAACTAAAAACAGAAAATCAAGATAAACTAACTGATACATGTAAATATATGCTACAGAATTCGTTTTTTCATCAATTATTATTTTAATTTACAAACTATATTCCTTTATATTTTGTATTTAGGCCACACTTAAAAATATTTCAGTTTGGACTTACCCTACCCATTGTTTTCAGGTTGGGTAAGTAGGTACCGTAGATGCTCGCTTAAAAGTCGGTCCGCATATAAGTCGGGGGGTCGTTTTGGGCCTAAAAATCTGGTATGTTGCTGTTGACCCTCGTATAAGTCGGTCGGAAGACAGACGTGTTGACATGAGGTCAGAATCAAATAAAAATTCCGAATTTGTGAATAAAAATCATTATATCAGTAAGACTTCTTGTTTATTATTTGTTTCTCGTGTTTTATGAGTTAAATATCGCTTGTCATTTATCCTAAGTGGTTTGTTTACACTAGTGTACATGTGTTTTGAAAATGTGCGTAATTATCTCCCTGAATTTGCTATGACTAAAAACCATAAAAAAGACAAACACAAGTAAATATACAAATATTCATTTTCGTAATTATTTAATAGTTAAAGCAGAGTTTTTAAAATAAATGAAATCTAAAATACAAAATATAAAGGAGTATAGTTTGTAAATTAAAATTATAATTGATGAAAAAAACCGAATTCTGTAGCATATATGTATCAGTTAGTTTATCTTGATTTTCGGTTTTTAGTTGTATCATGACATCACCGGATGTATTATGCAATACATACAAATAAATCGATACTTGTGTAAACAGTGGTAAATACGAATGGAAATATGGAAACTGGATAAAATAAACAATACACAAGTAAAAACAATCTTTATTAATGTCTTAAATATACTTTATTTAGCATAACGAATCACGTATCTGTCTATTTTCGTCGTTATAGTTGGCGATCTATGTACGGCCTTCAAACTTCGACCGGAATTCTTTCCTCTTGTGGTATGACTCGCTTAAAAGTCGGAACCCTTCTCTAAAACCAAATTTTAACTCCCAATTTCCCGACTTATGTGCGAGTATGTACGGTAGTTAAACTTTTTTTTTTGCATCATACTGGTGAATCTGTCCATGATTTTGCAGAATTTACAAACCGGAAATATGTCGATAATTGTAAAGATGGAACAATGACGGAAACGACAACGGGAAAATTCCGGAAAAAAACTTTTGTTTTTTGGGCTAATAAAAAACTTCCGGGTCGGCGGGTTTTTTCCCGGTCGCTCGCGTTAGTACAAACAAACATATTTTTAATTATGGCCTTAGCTTTCATTTATTTTAAAAACTCTGCTTTAACAATTAAATAATTACGAAAATGAATATTTGTATATTTACTTGTGTTTGTCATTTTTATGGTTTTTAGTCATAGCAAACTCAGGGAGATAATTACGTTTACATTTTCAAAACACATGTACACTAGTGTAAACAAACCACTTAGGATAAATGACAAGCGATTTTTAACTCATAAAACATGAGAAACAAATAATAAACAAGAAGTCTTACTGATATAATGATTTTTATTCACAAATTTGGAATTTTTATTTGATTCTGACCTCATGTCAACACGTCGGTCTTCCGACCGATTTATACGAGGGTCAACAGCAAAATACCAGATTTTTAGGCCCAAAAAGACCCCCGACTTATATGCAGACCGACTTTTAAGCGAGCATCTACGGTATGCCAACATTATTGTTTATTGAATATGAGGTCACTCTAGTAGATTCAACATAAATCCCATGGGGAAACCGTAATTGGACTAAATATATTAGCAGATTTAGACATATATTTACATGTGCAAACATTTCAGCCTGTCCTTATACATATTTAATAACAAACATCAATTTATTACCTATTTCACAATTTGAACCAGTCCACCCGAAAGCACAGTCACATCTGTAGGATCCTTCCATCTCCACGCAGGTGCCACCATTTTTACATATGTTAGGGAATATTGTACATTCTTTCCTATCTGAAAGAGTAACAAAAAGCTATAAGGTTTTGTATACACAAATATTGACCATTGAATGAATAAAGCAGAGCCTCAATCTCGCAAATTAAAAATGCAGACCAATAATTTGAAGCAAATGCTTACAAAAGTAACAATCTTTTGTTTAGTTAAAGTTTTATGTTTTTATTTTCTTATGGAGACAATATAGTAGATAACAAGGACTACAGAATTCCCCTATTTACTTAAATTATATAACAGATTTGCCGAAGGATGTGTTGACCTTATTTAATTTCCTAAGAACAAATGAAAATCTTATAACTACCTGAAATATGGATCATCTTAATTTTTTAACTTTCATTGAAAGATAAATTGATGAACATAAGAATGCACATTAAACAACAGTAATAGATCAAATTAAGTTTTAAGCCAAAATTTAACAAAAAACACAGGTGACTTACCTATTGTACAGAATGGACCTTCCCAGAATTCTGTGCAATAACACGTGTAACTTCCCATGTTGTTGACACATGATCCTTTATTAAAACAGGGACTGATCGCAGCCAAGCATTCATTAACATCTGTAAATTCATACATTTAAAACGTGTAAGTTAATCAACATTATCAACTGAAAAATAGCAAAATATGTGGGATATGAAGTGAACTAACAACAACATGAAGGTTATGTTTTGACACAACAACATAAAGGTGTTAATTGTTTTGACCAATATTGCTGTCAATGGACAGTTTTCAAATTATAAGGCAGGATTTACAGTATGTATTTTATAAAAGTGTTTTATACAAAATGAAAAAATCAGAAGACTTTATTTTGCTTAAGAATGTGTTCACAACCGAGTAGATGAGATTAAACCCTTTTCAACAAATTACAAACAATCCACTGAATGGTAGCTCAACGCCCAGCAAGCAACATATAGTAAAAGTTCACAAAATAATAAATCAATTAGGGAAATGCCATAAACTAATCAGCAAAAAATTGTGCCAGTTCTGAGTAGTTCTGTGGGTGGAGCCCTAAGGAACCATCCAGGAACTCAGTATATTCATTGTAAAAGTGTGAAAAAGCATAAATATTTTGAATATTGTCCAGAGTAGAAGAGATCATATTCATCACAACTCTTTTACTTCAACAGAAATATATATTATATAAAGAACATTGTTTGTTTAATTTCCAAAATAGAAATTATTCATACAGCAGCTTTCAGTTAGATGGATAATGGGATTAAGCATGTTACAGAATTACAAAAGAGTATTTTAATTCACTTTTTTTTTCACAATTACAATTTCTAAGTACTATTATTCTTTTACATGCAGACCTTATTAAAGTTAACCTGGTCCATGAACTAGTACTGATAAGAACCTTTAAGAAGACAGAATGTATTATAGATTAAACAATGTGTAAACTCCGGCGACTCACTCACAAACAAAATAAAGTCCGAAGGACTTTATGTCAAGTTTGTGAGGGAGTCCCCGGGGTTTACACATTGATAATTTCCTAAAACAGTGTTTAATCCTTATAATTCTGTGAAATAATCGTTGCGATTTTTTAAAAAGCAAAAACAGTTACAGAAACCCATCTAGACCTCAAAACGTACCTAGGCCGAAAAGCGTAGGGTTATGCAAAACTTAGTACCAAAGGAATCGCGGTTCTGTAGAATATTGACTGGAAAAAGCAAAATGAAACACTAAATTGTATTTATATTGTATTTTATTTGAAATCTCAATCGATTTAATTGGAAATCACTGGCGCAGAGAAAACATTGTCCCCCTCTCCCTGACGATACGCTAGGAGGACGCCATCTTGTTTACATTGGATACTGAAAGTAGTCCGCTCAGAGGATATATCGATATATAAATTATCTAAGAAGACGCCATTTAAGTGTTTTTATCCAATCAAGACACTTAATATAAATAAATTACAGCATGAATAGAATTATTTACATATAACATGCCTTCATCAATCCTACTCATTGGTCTAATCAGTAATTTTTCACTACCTAATACCCTGTATTAAACAAAACCTGTCTTACAATAAAATTAATTTGATCACCCTGCATTGAATTTCATATAAACTTAAGCTTGCTTAAATGAGCATCTGTTGTACGAGACTGCCAGTTAGTTTTCCCTTTACTCGCCTTTTTAAACAGATTTAAGAGTATAATAACTGTTGTTAGTGACTGCTTGATCTTTATGGCCTAAATGCCTAGATGTTTAAGCCTGTCTTACCTAAGGTACAGTGTATACCATCCCACCCTGCTGGACATCGGCATTGGTACGAGCCTGCCAAGTTCAAACACTGACCTCCATTTTGGCATGGTGCATACAACTCACACTCATTCTCATCTAAAAATATTAAACAGATAACACATCTAGATAAATTCAGGTCAGTATTTATTATAGAGACTTTGTGTGTTGTGTGTTCAAGTCCAATTTAATGAGATTTAAATTTAAAGGAAAATGAGAACAATGCAAACAAAGTTGAACTGCTAAGATGGATGACATAACTTGATTTATCAGTGTTTATGAGAACCCACAGAGGTTATGTATAAAATTTTACTCTTGACTTTAACTTTAATTTTATTAAATAATTCGTACAGACACAATACTACAAACACAGAAAAGCTCTTGTTTATTAGTTTCTATTAGATATACAAGAACCTATTAAGACCTATCTGTTTTCCTAGAATGATGATATCAAAAACCACACATTTACTTAATATCTCTTGCCTATGATATTTTTTCAAGTACATACAGAATTCATCCATAGATTAGTTGAACTGAAAACTTAAACTGAAGCAAATTCAGGATGAAATTTCAGAATATCAGTTTAAGTTGATTTGATTGAGAGAAAAAAACTATACATTTTAATATTCAACAAAATACTAATTCTCAGTTTAACTAATAAAAGCAAATGATTAAACCATGAAATTTAGTAATATCCAAACAACAAGTGTTTTTTAAACCCTGAACATTAGAATCCACAAATTACAAAATCCAGGGGACATCATTAATACACTGACCTTGCAGACAGTTATCTCCCATCCATCCTTTGGGACATCTGCAGTAATAACTTCCATAAGTGTTAAAACATGTACCATTGTTCCTACAAGGTGATCTTAAACACTCATCCACATCTGAAGAAGAAAGAGTTTGTTCAAATAAGAATAAAATGCCAGTAATATTAATCATAAGCTAATCCACAGAACCAGACTGAACTTTATAAGCCCAATACAAACCTTTTGGGAAAGTCACTTATAAATATTTGTAAAAGTCAATAAAGAAAATATTGGCCTTTCAAATGTATATTATGTCAATGCTTTAGTAACTTTATATCACTAGTAAGACAGTTTCCCTCTGTACAGAAAGGTCACCAACTACCCACTTAGCTTATCAATACATACCAATATCACATCTGGGTCCAGTCCAACTTGGGGGACAGAAGCATTGATAACTACCCAATGTGTTCAAACATGTACCGTTATGGAGACAAGGTTTATATAATAAACACTCGTCAGCATCTGAAATAAACAGAATAAGTTTTCTTCACATAGCATTATTTTACTACCAAACAAGATGAGTATATCTTAACTAAACAAAATGTTCTAAATGTACTTAAAACTTTTTGAGGTGACAGAATATTCAAATTGCTCAGCAACAGATATAACAATTTCTCTTGGAAACATATATCTTAACAACTTTTATCAAATTTAATTAGAATCAGAAGATTTGTAAACAAACAGTAGTAACTTCAGACTCAAACATGGGAATCTTTTTTTTAATAAAAGATTTTGTGGTACAGCCTGTCTATAAAGAATCTAGAAAGAATAGGCTCATATATGTGTAAAATAATGCATAAATATTGACCAAACAATGATCAAAAGATCAATAAAACCAAATATCTAAAAGTAAATTGAATATACAGGACATTTTAAGTTTGATTGTTACTAGTAACCTACCCATTTCACACCTGTCACCACTCCATCCTTGGGGACAGATACATTGATATGATCCTCTGGTGTTGAGACATGTTCCAGCATTTAAACACACAGAGTTCGTCTGAAGACATTCATTGACATCTAGAAAAAATTAGGAAACAAATGTAACTCGACCAAAAGACATTTTTGAATTATTTTAAGCATTTTATATAAAAGATTATTTTAATTCAAATTTTATTTCACAATTACAGTTTCTATGTAAATACCAAATACTAGTTCAGACCTTAAGTTAACCTGGTTACAAAGGTCCATGTAATAGTACTAAAGAGTAGCTTAAGAAGACAGAATGTATTTACATATAACATGCTATCAATCCTATATTTGGTATAATGAGTAGGTCTGACACTATTTTTTTACCCTGTATTGAACAAGTGTGGACTGTGAGCATGCTCACAAAGGGATAAACCCAGCTGGCTTTCAAGTCCAATTATCTCCCCTTAATGATATCCGAGGTCAATAAAAATCCTTCATGCACATCTACATATAATTTACTTCCTTTATGTTAAGTTTCATTAAACTTCATTAAGTGGTTTAGGAGGAGTTGCACTTACAAGGGATGTGGACAGACGTACAGACAGACAAGTTGATTCCTTTATACCCCCAAACAAGTTTGCAGGGGGTATAATAAAACCTGTCTTACAATACAATTATGTTTAGATCAACCTGCATTGAATTTCATACAAACTTAAGCTTACTTAAATAACTATATGACTGCGTGTAAGTTCTCCCTTAAGAGGCCTCTTTAAACAGGTTTGGCAGTATACACATGAAACAAGTACTTACCTGTTTCACAATCATGTCCAGTCCAGCCAGGAGGACAGATACAGAGATATGATCCCTCTGTATTCTGACAAGATCCTCCATTTCTACATGGCTGATACAGACTGCATTCATTTGTATCTGAAAAATACATAATAGTATTCTGTACATTGTTATTAAAGTCTAACACATTAGAATTTTAATACCTATGACATAATTGCTGTATTGAAAAAAAAAGAATGTATACAGTTAATTACAACTGTGACAAAAACAATTAATGGTAGCACTCTGTATAACTGTTTCATGGGTTTTATACTAACTAATATATATTCATCTTTCAACTATATAAAAGATTCCAGAATAAAGCTTACATGCTATTCAACAACTAGAAGTATAAAATTCAAGTTTGAGTTGATTATTGTACATACCAAATTCACAGCTGTTCCCAGTCCACTGTATAGGGCACTGACAGATGTAGCCACCGTCTGTATTAATACAGCTTCCTCCATGTAGACAAACACTTACAGCCAATGAACATTCATTTATATCTAAATTTATCAAATTATATAAATTATCAAACAATTATAACATTTGTATCGATATAAAATAACAATTTCAGTGAAGTGTTTTCTGTATGTTTCTATTGAAACCTGCATTGCGACATGGGGTGAAACTTTCCTAGAAAAGGGGATTAAGTTTCTTGTCTAAATGTTGAAATATAGGAAATTATAAGCCGCTTAGGCACATGAGTGGTTTGTTTGTTTGTTTGATGGTGTTTAATGCCACTTTCAGCAATTTTTCAGCTATATCATGGCGTCCAGTTTTTATTGTGGGAGGAAGACGGAGTACCCGGAGAAAACCCCGACCTGCGGAAGGAAAACTGGCAATCCTTGTCAATTAAGATTGGAGTTGTGTACACCCTGCCTGCAATGAGAATAGAACCTGCAATCTCAGTGTTGACAGACCACGTGATCAATAGTAGACAAACTAACTTGACCACTCGGCCACCGAGGCCCCCCCCACAGTAGTGGTTTTTGTATTGTTAAAATCCTTTCCTAAGGTATCATCTATGGTTTATTGTTTTTATTATGTTCATATCTGCAGAAAAAACACTGAAGCTTGTCAATTCTTAGATATTTACTTTGATTTTTCGACATTATAAACCAATGAAGAGGCACAGAAATGAATTAAAATCTACTCAAAATGACAAAATATATCATATGATAACAATTCATGAGCACTTGTACAAAATTGAGACCCTTACCATCAGCACAGATAGGTCCTTGGTAGCCTTTTTTGCACTGACAAGTGTAAGAGCCCAATGAATTAAAACAGTCTCCGCTATGAAGACATGGATAAGTAATGGCCTTACACTCATCAACATCTGAAAAATACCAAACAAAGTTATGAAAAACAGAGTCAGAACATTTCATCTGTATCTGAATTAAAATAATGCTAAACATTGTCATAAAGAAAAACATAACATTCATCAACATCTGAATAAAGTATATAATGCTTAATATAGTCTTTATGATATAAGCCACAAAAAAAATTCAATGAAAAAAGCTTTCAAGACTGAAAACTTAAAACAATAAAAAAGAATTTAAAAAGAATAAGATAAAGCAAAAGACTGATAAAAAAATAAGAAATACAAAAGATGTAGAAAAAGTGTTACAAAAATAAAATTCTATACAAAACTCCATAAATATTTTTGTTAAACAATCCACAGCATTGTTCAAGGTGACCATGATACTGGATTTACAGAATATTTATACAAACCTATATTGCAGTTTTGACCAGTCCAGGCAAATGGACATTTACAGAAGTAGGAACCAACTCTGTTCACACATGTCGCACCATTCATACAAGGATTAAAGGATGCCTGACACTCATCAATATCAAACTGACAAAAATCTCCTGTGACACCTTGTGGACATGTACATTTAAACCCAACCTCTAAGTCATTGCAGGTGGCACCATTAAAGCATGGCTGAGTTAAGCATTCATTGATTCCTAAAAAAAGTAATGAGTACACCCTAATTAAAATTATAACTTCACTTGTCTCCCCCTTTTTGCTATTGTCGCCATGAATATCTAACAACATTCCATTACAGATCATCTCAGATTGAACTTCTGTATTGACCAATCAAAAACTGTCTTCCCCAACCTTTAATGTTGGGGGAATCCTTGTCATTGTTCAAAATCTCTCTGTCATTATTGTACCTTTTTCATAACTAAACCCCAAGTTAAGATAAAAGCTTACGCTTGATTGGTTAATTTTTGGGGGAATACCCAAATTTTTCTTAGGATAATATTTATATCAAAAGTTTAATCTGAGATGACCTGTAATGGGATGTTGTTAGATCTTCAGAGCAACAATAACAAAAAGGGGGAGCTAGTGAAAGAGTTTAATTTTAATTAGATTGGTGGAAATTGTATCGATACGTCTGAGTGAGAAAGATAGGCAAACAAATATTTAAATAACATTAAGAATTTAACAACTCTATAAAATGTGATAAAGCATTGACTTTATTTTTAAAAGTGGCAAACTGTTGAAAAAAGAACAATACAAATGTTAGTGAAATTACTTACCAAATTCACAGTTTTTGCCAGTTCGGCCAGGCAGACAATCACAGAAATAGCTACCGAATGTCTCGGTACAGGTTCCACCATGCTGACAAATTGATGGGATCATGATGCACTCTTTCTTATCTACAAACAAACAACCAATCTAAAATTGAGGGGATCATGGTACACATTTTATCTATCAGAAAGCTTGTACCTACTACTGTCTAACTAGTCTTGTGATCTTCCCAGGGAACACTGAAAATAGGGTCACATGACAGGTGGTCACTTAACACAGGCTCAATGAACATAAATTGCATTGCAAAGGTAAATTAAATTTAGGCCATTAAATATAAGTTATTGCTTATTAGAAGAGGTTGCTGCACAGGTGTAACTGAATTAAAAAAAATTATGTCACCAGTCATGACAGTAGAAATAGCAACATACAAACAACATATACTTCATGTAAATAAAGTTCTCATTTAAGAGATCTAACTATTGTTGATCTGAGCAGGACTGAATGATATTCATGTTCTGTGTATACATTTTGTTATGTACAGTACAAAACAGATAGACTTTTGTTTTAAAGACTGACTGATTAGCAAAACCAGTGACCGCTAAATAATAACATTGTAAAACAATATGTTATATGAAATGATTAGTAGCTGGAATTTGTATATCTCTAAAGGAAAGTTTCTTTGAAGAGGCAAATATTGTGCAATTGAAAACATGTCTCCTTCATGGTATAAAATACAGTTCTTGGAACCAGTTGTTAAAGCCTGAGAACCAATTAATTTCTTTGTCTAATATTCAGAAAATTATCCATTCTATAGCATGTATGCTAAATAGTTGCCAAATACCTGAATTCTTTTTTTTAAATGCCATTTTTATGGATAACAAATATTAACAATAATTACAAAGACTGGTTATTTGAACACATTACTTACCCTCCATACAAGTAGGTCCAGTGTATCCTGCCAAACATTCACATTTAAATGAACCATTGATATTGATACAGCTAGCTCCATTGACACAAGGGTTGTTAGAACCACACTCGTCAAAATCTACAACAAGATCAGAAGAGCTAATAATGATTCATTGTATGATCTTTGAAGAATATTATAATTATTTATTCTTGGATATAACAATTGTCCTTTTAATTAATTGGATTCTTGTCATATTAATGACCAGCTTGAAAACAAACCTACAACCAACCACAACACAACAACAATATAATCAAACTCAAAGGTTTGAACTAGGACAAAATGTATAGCTATTGTTTCTGATTGTGCTCTTTTTCATGTAAGATTTTATTAACAAAATTGTGTAGTATGACTAACCTGTTTGACAGTATTGTCCCGTCCATCCTTTGGCACAGTTACAGGTGAAGGAACCCGGATTGTTTAAGCATGTTCCGCCATTCTGACAAATTATACCAGTTTCACATTCATTAACATCTGTAAATATAGAATACATGTTATGTTTTAATGTATCAAATCTTCAAAAAATCTCTTGAAATATTTTATGACTACTTTCATTTAACACAATTAAAATGAAGTCCATCAAATTAAAAAATAGAAAGCTGTAGAATATATGACAAAGGATACAACCAATTACAAACTTTGGTTTATGTAGATAGATTATTTAATCTTTTTTATAAATATGCGTCTTCATAACTGTTCAGTATTTACCTCTGTTACATTGTGAACCCTTCCAACCAGGAGGACATGTACATAGGAATGATCCATATGTATTGGTACAGTTTCCACCATTATAACATACTGGGGTTATCCTCAAGCATTCATTCTCATCTATTGATATACATGTATATATAAATGTCAACAATTTACAAATATCCTTATATGCATTACATTACAATTTTACGAAGATTCTTAAAATGAATCAAATTATGAGGTAGAAGAAATATTTGAGTATCATTAAGAAAGCCTCAGAGCAGCAATTCAAGTCAATTTAAAAAAAAAGAGGTAAAATACAATACAAAATGAAATAAACACATACAGGTATGTTAGTAAACATAAAAATCACTCACCTCCAGTGCAGTCCTGTCCAGCCCACCCTGGTTGACATACACAGGTATAGGATCCATCAGTATTGATACAGGTACCATTGTTCACACATGGATTTTTTAAACACTCGTTCAAATCTGAATACAGATAAAGTTTTATTAAATGTGTGGAAACTATAGGTTAATTCAAATAGGAAAAAAATCATTTACAAAAAAAATAGGGGGAGTGCAAATTTCAATAATATATTTAATTAAACTTTAGCTTTCAGCTGAAAAAAAAAATTAATAAAAGTGAATTATTTTGGGTGTTTTGTTAACATGCATCAATATAAAACTTTCCTTGATTAAGAAATTAAGATGTATGCTGTTTTACTCATTTACACAGGAGCTGGGCCTTTATACTCTACAGAGCAATAGTACTAGTGTTGAAGAAGGATATATCAAGGAATATAATATATGATGACAGGATGTCATATTATAATTTTAGGTGAGCTATACTATATTCTTAACTCAGAAATGACTAAAATGACCGATAAAAAATTGATGTACTTGCCGTCTGCACAGAATGATCCTGTTCTTCCTTTAGGACAGATACAGTTATATCCCCCTATGGTGTTGACACAAGTACCTCCATACAAACAAGGTGTGGTTATTGAAACACACTCATTGATATCTGAAAAAATACATTGTAACAACTTTAGATTTAAATCTGTATAACAATTGATTAAATATTATATGCAGTCTTAATGCATACCAAATTTGTTACCAATGGACTACTGACATTACTATAAAAGAAACCCACCCTCCATTGACAAAACTATTACAGCATTCCCACAGACAAATTACTTACATAATTGTTTGTAAAAATTGTAGCCGATACAGTTTTATTTAAGAAATAAAATGACTGAATAATTACTACTTACAAATTATGTGAGATTAAAATTAAAAATCATTGAATTTACCCTGAGAACAATTCTGTCCAAACCAGCCTTCCTTGCACAAACATGTGTATGATCCAGGTGTGTTGTAACATGAAGCACCATTTTGACATGGATTTTTGGCACACTCATCGTGTTCTAAACAAAATACAGAAAATTATTGTATAAATGCATAAAAAGAAAACATAATGATTGTAAAAATATCTGTCCTTTAACTAAATGGCAAGATTTAACTGCAACTCAATCAGAGCAATATCCAAATGAGGGTCACAGCAGAAATTACCCATAGTATTATATTTTTCAACAAAGAAAATTTGGTTAAATGTCAGGTATGTAAAACCTGTGGTAAAACTCAAAAATATACAGAAATATACAGAATACACCAAACCTGTTTCACAATGTGTTCCATAGTATCCTGGGCGACAGAAGCAATCATATGATCCTGGCCTGTTGAGACAGGATCCTCCATTTTGGCATGGCATACTTAAACACTCATTATAATCTGAAAGTATATTATACATGTTTAGTTGTACTTGTTATTTTGACTAGCTTTTTTCTCAAAACAGCTGAAATAAAAGATGTCATTACGCTGTAAAGCTTAAAACAAGTGTGGACACAGAAAAACGTCTCGCCTGCATTCCGCATCAGTAACGACAATAAATTTCATCATAAGCATCACATAAATAGCATACCAAATATTGTCACCATACCATGCATAGTTACAAGGAACTGTCCTAATACAAAAACTTTAACATAATCACTGGACCGTGAAATTGAGGTCAAGGTCAGGTGACACCTACCAGACAGTCATGTACTATTCATTAGCAACCTACATACCAAATATTGTCATCCTACCATGCGTGGTTACAGAGGAACTGTCGTAACCCAAAAACTTTAACATAGTCGCTGGACCGTGAAATTGAGGTCAAGGTCAGGTGACAACTACCAGACAGTCATGTACTAGTCATCAGCAACCTATATACCAAATATTGTCATCCTACCATGCGTGGTTACAGAGGAACTGTTGTTACCCCAAAACTCTAACGTAGTTGCTGGACCGTGAAATTGAGGTCAAGGTCAGACGACAACTACCAGACAGTCATGTAATATTCATCAGCAACCTATATACCAAATATTGTCATCCTACCATGCATGGTTACAGAGGAACTGGCGTAACCCAAAAACTTTAACGTATTCGTTGGACCATGAAATTCAGGTGGCACTTACCAGACAGTCATGTACTATTGATCAGCAACGTGTATACCAAATATTGTCATCCAACCATGCAAAGTTACAGAGAAACTGCCGTAACCCAAAAACTTTAACATAGTCGTTGGACCGTGAAATTGAGGTCAAGATCAGGTGACACCTACCAGACAGTCATGTACTAGTCATCAGCAACCTATATACCAAATATTGTCACCCTATCATGCATGGTAACACAGAAACTGCCCTAACCCAAAAACTTTAACGCAGTCGCTGGACCATGAAATTGAGGTCAAGGTCAGGTGACAACTACCAGACAGTCATGTAATATTCAGCAGCAACCTATATACCAAATACTGTCATCCTACCATGCTTGGTTACAGAGGAACTGTGGTAACCCCAAAACTTTTACGTAGTCGCTGGACCGTGAAATTGAGGTCAAGGTCAGGTGACCAGACCAACTACCAGACAGTCATGTACTAGTCATCAGCAACCTATACACCAAATATTGTCATCCTATCATGTGTAGTTACAGAGGAACTGTCGTAACCCAAAAACTTTAACGTAGTCGCTGGACGGGGAAATTGAGGTCAAGGTCAGGTGACAGGTGATTGACTGGCAAGTACTCATCATAAGCTACCTCTGGACCAAATTTGATGGACCTAGGGCTTGGGCTTACAATTATATGAAGCAAGATGTCAAGTGTTTACGCCGCCGCTGCCGGATTCCCATACATATGTCTCGCCTCCAGCGACTTTCCTCGCAGGCGAGACAAAAACACCTTAGGATGACTTGATTTATCTCTGTCATGATAGAATGTCTTTATCCATTGACTTGCTAGGAATATCTTTTCCACAGAGATCTTTTCCATCTTGATTACCTAAATATGATATATCATTATTGACAACCCAATGATTCATGTTGATGGTTTCCTCAAGACAGGTTTCATAACTGAATCTTGTTTTTGTTTTTCAAATGGGAAAAAACTTGTACTGACCTTCATTACATCTTGGACCAGTCCATCCTGGGGGACACATACAGATATAAGATCCTGGAGTGTTTGTACAGTTACTATTGTGTTCACATGGCTTGGTAATACATTCATCAACGTCTGAAAAAGATGGAAGTTAATACAATTCAATGATTAAGGCAGGTTATTTTTTTAAATTCCAGATGGTTCATGATGTGAATCAGTTTTTTTTAATTTTATTTAAGACACTTCTTTCATTATACAACAAGCTAAATTACTGATAAGATATGAAGTCTTTAAAGACTAATAATCCACACAAGAAAACATTTTTTACATGTGTATACACTAGTAAGTTTATGCATTTTATGATTTTAGTTTTTTTATATATAATTTTCTTGATTTGTAATTATTTGTTGATTAATATAATCAGTTTGTTTAATGATATTTATATGAATTCCTATCAAATACTGAATGTTATTTGATTATCACCCTTTCCTATGGTAAACATTGGACCAGTCATTACTACAATGCACTGCAGGCAGGGTGTACTCGACTCCAATTTTAATTGACAAGGATTGCCAGTTTTCCTACCGCAGGTCGGGGGTTTTCTCCGGGTACTCCGGCTTCCTCCCCCAATAAAAACTGGACGCCATGATATAGCTGAAAAATTGCTGAAAGTGGCGTTAAACACCATCAAACAAACAAACAAACATTACTACAATAAACCTTCCTGCTTACCTATGGTACTTGACTATACTACAAGGACCGTAATTAGGAGAGGGTTTTTTGCGTAACAAATTAAAACTGCTTACTGCGCATGTTTCAGCTTATGCTACTTTTGTAGATCAAAAAGGGTACTTTTTGAAATCAACAATTATTTCCTTGTGATATTCAGCATTTTGAAATATAATGGTTTTTTAACCAATTCTCCATAAGGATCAAAGGATTTCCATATAGGCTGAGACATGACATGTCTCAGATTTTGCTGATTTTTATTTTATAAGTTGAAATGACCATTGGATCACAAAATAATGATTGTTTGTTATGATTTGACTTCGGTTGCCATGGAAACTGTGGCAGCCATATTGGGCCGATTAAAATACAGTGAAAAGGGCGATATTCAAATCCCAATTTTCCAGGGGAAAATCAATTCATATTCAATAGAGTTTTTTTTTTTATTTGCTTAATTCAATATCTCATTGACAATATTCAAAACAGTTACAACACTTTCAATATATGTGTGATCAGACTGAGACTATTGAACATGTCAAGAAATAGGGCATTATTCTCTATAATTTTTGGTAAAAAATATTACCATTTTTGCCACTTTTCTGACTCCATTTTCAGAAAATGCACCAATCACAAATACTCATCATGAATATAATTACAAAGATTAATGATTAATATTAAAAAAAATTTAAAATCTCAATGGGGTAAGAAAAAATGTCTTTAGAAAACACCGTTAAAGTTGGTTACCATGGTAATAAAACAAAAACGGCAATTTTTCGATATTTAAATATATGTATGTCCATACTTCTTATATGAGCCAAGATAACAATTGTTGTCATCATATTTACCTAAAAGGGATCTTTTCAACATAGTATGACCTTAGAAAACTTTCATGGTCACTTGTGTTGTTCTCAAGGTCGCTTAAAATTGATTTTGCTTCGAGATTTTCATATTTTAAAGCTCAATTTTTAGTTGACCTTGACCTTGAGACACTGTACCCTGAAATGATTTCAATGTCATTTTAAGTTTATAGGATGTCTGTTAAAAATAATAATTAAGGATGATTTAATTTAACCCTCAGAAATAGTAGTTTCGTGGACATATTGAACAATACAGAAATGGCTTTTTTTTCACAAGTTACAATGGTAACCATCTTTGACAGTGTTTTCTAAAGACATCTCTTGTTACACACCGTACAACCGTTTTTCATCGCTACGATCATCTGCCGACTGATCCGATCATTGTTGTGTGTTGACACGGAACTTGGGTGGTCAGTCGGGTAAGAAATACTAATTATTACTACACATCTATGCATAATTATAAATTAACCCAAGCGTCAATTGTTCACATATATAAAAAAGTTTTAATAAGAATTGCTATTTTGAATAAGGCATTGATTTTTCTTGACATTTTACTTATTTTTCTCGAAAGTGTCGTAAGAAAATTAAACATTTTCAACTTCATCCCTCGTTTTCACAGAAAAAAGTGGTTATTGTATAAATATTGATCGGTAGATTAGTAGATAAATCTATCCCCTTCAAAATGGTATATGCAACAATACACAAATGTTAATATGTCACGCGTAACCCGCTCTTGCATCCAAGCATGTGCATTAAAAATGGTCCGATCATCAACCGTCATAATTTGATCGGATCATTCGACGGTTGATGATCGGACCATTTTTAATGCACATGCTTGGATGCAAGAGCGGGTTACGCGTGACATATTAACATTTGTGTATTGTTGCATATACCATTTTGAAGGGGATAGATTTATCTACTAATCTACCGATCAATATTTATACAATAACCACTTTTTTCTGTGAAAACAAGGGATGAAGTTGAAAATGTTTAATTTTCTTACGACACTTTCGAGAAAAATAAGTAAAATGTCAAGAAAAATCAATGCCTTATTCAAAATAGCAATTCTTATTAAAACTTTATTATATATGTGAACAATTGACGCTTGGGTTAATTTATAATTATGCATAGATGTGTAGTAATAATTAGTATTTCTTACCCGACTGACCACCCAAGTTCCGTGTCAACACACAACAATGATCGGATCAGTCGGCAGATGATCGTAGCGATGAAAAACGGTTGTACGGTGTGTTGTTACCCCATTGAGATTTTTATAAGTTTTGAATATTAATCATCAATTTATGTAATTATATTCATCATGAGTATTTGTGATTGGTGCATTTTCTGAAAATGGAGTCAGAAAAGTGGCAAAAATGGAAACTTTTTGGTAAAAAAATTTCAGAGAAAATCCAGGAATTCTTGACATATTTGATAGCCTCGTTCTGACTACACATTTATGTTTAGTCTTGAAACTGTTTTGAATATTGTCAATGAGGTATTGAATTAAGCAAATAAAATGTTATATTGAATATGCATTGATTTTTGAATAAGAAATTGTGAATTGAGTATAGGATATTTCGCAGTATGAGAAATGATGAAAAATGTCCGCCTCGGTTACCATGGCAACCGTGGTCAATCATAACAAACAGTCATCGTTTTTGTGATCCAATGGTCAACTGCAACTTATGAAATGAAAATCAGCAAAATCTGAGACATGTCATGTCCCAGTTATTTTGATGCTTAGGGATAATTGGTCTTAAATTTTGATAGGGCGATTTTCCATACTAACATTTGACCTTAATTAGAATGGAAGTGTACTTTAGGAACAATCGATTGTTGTCTATTCAAAATCCTTAAGGTGATGTCGTCTGCAGTTAAGGCGGGAAAATTCTGAATACCATTGAAGGTAACAACAGCAGACAAACATTTTTAAACAATGCAAGGTCCCTTAAGAAACAAAAATGGCTGATTTATTATGTGAAATTCCAATAGCAAAAGTCAAGGATGATTTGTAACAACAAAACAACAGAGACATAGTATAAAACATTGACAGGTTATCGTATCTAATTTTTTTCTGCTGGATTTTTGTAATAAAAAGGTAAAATATTGAATAATAAAAAAAATGCAAGCAAAAAATTTTTTCCAATGGGGTTTGGCATTTAGTATAGGCATATATCCTTACTGCTTACTTGCAGTATATATTGAACAAGTTATTATAATGACAAACCTTTCTGCTTAACTATGGTACATGACTAGTCATCTATCTTACTTCTTACACCTAATACAAATAATGGACCAGTCAAACCATCTGCAGAACCTCCCACTTACCTATTTTACATAATGGATCAGTCAAACCTCCCACTTACCTATTTTACATAATGGACCTGTCAAACCCTCTGGACAGTTGCAGACAAAACTTCCCAGTGTGTTGATACAAGGTATTTTGATTCCACAAATATTTGTTAAACACTCATCAATATCTAAAATTAGTAAAAAAATTAATGTTACTCAAAATAAATAATTTTACTTAAGATGTTTTGACTCGTATGGAGAGCAGATTTAAAAAAAATATTTTTTTTTCAACAAAATAAAGGTAAAAAACTTAAACATGCAATAAAATGAAATAAACCTGCATTTATTTTCAAATACACAATCATCTTACCAAGATCACAGTTAGTTCCATTCCATCCAGGAGGACAAACACACTGATAAGAACCAACCCGATCATTACAAGTAGCTCCATTCATACATGGCCTCCTATCAGCACAGAAGGACGAAGCTGAAATATATTAAATTGTTATTATTAAAAGAAACATATAAAAAACCAGTAGTTTGATTTTTTTAGCACATATATTATCTCTTAAAGAGTTTATGATACATCCATTTAAGGTATCCGGACCACAATTGACCACGTGATCATATTTGGTGTCCCGGATGTCCATTGGTTTTCAATGGAGCAGACCTCGGTAATGTTCGGCAAACATCGGAAATACTACTTGAGTACCTAAAATTTTTTGCTGAGAACAGTAAACATTGACTCAAAGTATTTTTTATCATTAATTAGCTATACATTAAATTAATAAAGCTGTATTTCCTTGTCGAAAAATAAAATTGAACGGTGACTTGAATTATGGATACCTTAAGAAGAAAATAAAACTCAAATTAAAGATTGTTCAAAACCTTAACAAAACAGTACTGACATTGGAAAGGTTTTAAACAATGAATTATTTTGAGTTTTTTCTTTTAAACAGATCAAGTTTAAAATCCATTTGCAAGGATTTCTACAGTTCCTATTCTACATCCTTAATTTCTTTAACTTTAATTTAATTACATATTAAAGCAGAAAAAGTGTCAATGCATTCATAATATTTCATGCACCTCAGCTGTAGTGTAATCGTCCTTAAATTCTTTTAAAATCTAGGTCTGCCAGAGTTGATTATACAATCTTCTGTCAATTAAATATTTCACAAAACTATTTGAAATATGCGGCCAAACATTTAGTATTAACTACCAATGAATTTTTGTGTTTGAAACTGGATGGTAAAATAGTATGAATGAAATCTTAAAATACTGTCAGTAGATTTGCTTGTTTGTTTAAATGGTGTTTAACACCACTTTTAGCAATATTAATCTACATCATTGCATCCAGTTTTTGTTAAGGTCCTTTGATGGAGTACCCAGTGAAACCCCCACTCCACCCACCTTCAGCCGGAGTACCCAGTGAAACCCCCACTCCATCCACCTTCAGCCGGAGTACCCAGTGAAACCCCCACTCCACCCACCTTCAGCCGGAGTACCCAGTGAAACCCCCACTACATCCACCTTCAGCCGGAGTACCCAGTGAAACCCCCACTCCATCCACCTTCAGCCGGAGTACCCAGTGAAACCCCCACTCCACCCACCTTCAGCCGGAGTACCCAGTGAAACCCCCACTCCACCCACCTTCAGCCGGAGTACCCAGTGAAACCCCCACTCCACCCACCTTCAGCCGGAGTACCCAGTGAAACCCCCACTCCACCCACCTTCAGCCGGAGTACCCAGTGAAACCCCCACTCCATCCACCTTCAGCCGGAGTACCCAGTGAAACCCCCACTCCAACCACCTTCAGCCGGAGTACCCAGTGAAACCCCCACTCCACCCACCTTCAGCAGAAAAACTGGCATTAATGGCAATCATTGACAATTAATGTTCAAGATCAGTACACCCAGTAAGGATCAAACCCGTAACTGATGTCAGCAAGGAAACCACCATTACACATATTTCTGTATTCAGCCTATATCAGTTTATTGTTTGTACATGTGAATTAGGGAATCCATGTAACAATAACATACAAAACAAACTTCTATACATAAATACTTGGAGTAAAACACTTGGCTAGCATTCAAGTAAATGTGTAATCACTTGTTTGATAGTTTTCAGCTTTGAACGTGTTGTAAGTGTATAAGGATTTAACATTGCAAAAAAAATCAGTGACCTTTTCAAATGGTGAATTTTTGCAATCTCATAAAACTTTCATTTAATAAATCCAATGTGAACCATGATTACAAAAACTGTCAAGGTACTAAAGTTTAATAATGAAAACAAAAGATTCTGAACATCAATAGAAATGCAAGCTAAGCAAAATCACTGAGACCAAATATTAGTTTTCACCACAACCCAAGATAACAAATAACTTAAATAAGTAGTTTTGGCATACTAACTGGTTCCACATAGTGCTCCCTGGAAACCAGGCAAACAGGTACAATAAAAACTGCCAAAAATGTTGCTACATGAAGCACCATTCAAACAAGGGTTGTTCTTACATTCATCTTTATCTAAAAAATAAAGAGAAATTAAATAAACAGCTGCACCATAAGTACATGACACACGTCTGAAGATGCATGGACAAGAGCTATACACTTTATGGATGCATAATTCTATCTGCACAGATGAGACATTATAGTAATCACATCAATGAATAATGATAATGTCCCATAATTTGAAGAAAATTGATGGAAGTTTTCTGTAGTACAGTCTGAAAACTAAACCATCTACCCCTTTAAAATCAGTATTTTACCAAAAATAAAAGGAAGTTCACATCCATCAAAAAAATGAAAACAATTCTTTAAACGTAAAATAAAACTGATGAAAGTGTTTTTTTTAAAAGTCTGAAAACAAAAACAAACAAAGTCCCATAACTCTATAATGATAAATGAAAATAATACCAAAAACTAAAGGAAGCTTGCATACATCAATACAAACAATTCCCTCATATTACAAACAAATTTACATAAGGATTTAAGAGTTATGGTTTGAAAACTAATAAAAATCCCCCTTTTTACATGAACAGTCCCAGAACTATATAATGATAAATGAAAAAAATTACCAAAATATTAAAAGAAGCTTGTACCTATCAATATGAATAATTCCTAAAAATTTCAAGGTAATTCAGAAAAGCATTCTGGAATTATAGTCTGAAGACTAAAAAATCCCCCTTTTTCATGAACAAAAATCACATGCTGAAACATTACTCAGAAAAGTATTTAGAACAATATTATAAACAAATACTGTTTATCAATGCCTTATAAAAATATCAAAATAGCAAACTTGACAAAAAATGAAAAAGGTACACTGTACAAGTATAAGCTCAAGACTGATTTTACTTCTGGTTCTTCATTAGATAAATATTCAAAACTATATGGCCCTGAATCTCAAAACATTAAATTTTTTTTATGCTATTAATCAGGTTTAAAACTTAAGTCTGTTATGACTTGAGTTCCTGTAGAGACACATCCAGGCCTGTCATGGATCATGATCCAATCATTGGTGATGTTGTTTAGTTACCTAGATTACAGTTAGGTCCTTCGAAACCATTTGGACAAGTACAGTAATAGGAACCAAGTGTTTCATAACATGTTCCTCCATTCAGACAGGGTCCAGTCAAACATTCCTTCTTGTCTGAAAAAAACCAGCAAATAACTGAAAATGGGCAGCAATAATAAAATTTACCAGAAATTCCCATGGCAACTCAAATCTTCCTCTGATTCGTATATTTATTAATTTTACATTTTCAAATAAATCATTGGATCTTTTAGTATGCATTTAATTAAAGCATTTCATAAATATCTCATACCGTATATCTGGTTATTTTGGCGTGATGGTTATTTTGGCTATATTGGCGTGGAAGAAAAAATCGCCAAAATTTAAACGACCAATTTTTCCAGACAATAATTACCGATACGGTATTTGTTGACCTTTAGAAATTTAAATATGTAAACTGACCGACTGATACCTGACACTACACTTACTGTCGATTTGTTGTTGTTGAAGCGTGTAAAACTGACCACGAATCAATTTAAATGTTTACTTGTTCAGTTTGGGTACAGCTTTGGACAAATAATGTGGATTTAGACGTATCTATCGAGGGATTCACTGCCTACCCCTAAGGAAAATGACGACCATACGATTCAAAATCGGAAAGTTTGCTGCGGAAAACGGCATACCTAGAACATTGTAAACTTTTTGTGATTATGGAAAGTTGTCTGAAACTACAGTACGACCTTTAATTTTATTTAAATTAGTATTTCAATTTAGTTGTTTACATCTACCTGAACAATACACTTAAAACGTTGTCATTACATTCATCGATTGTTATGTAAACAAACTAACTGTAATTAAGGAAGTTTGTATTGAATTGATTACCTGAATAGGTTTTCAAACACAATTTATGAATTTCTATTCACATATAAATATGCAAGTCTCATCAATTGTTAATTAGCCCTCTGTTATTGATCATAAAGTTAACACCTTCATGATCATTAAATCAACATGTTCTACTTCAGGGCATAAAGGATTAAAACAGTAATAAATAAAATATTTGTATTTAAATATCTTTATTTGCTATAAATATGAACATATTTAAAGTAAAATACCGTATCTTGTTCTTATATTGGTGGTAAAATTTGAAAAACACCAAAATAAAAAACGCCAAAATAAAACCTGCTAAAAAAGCAGGAAAACCACCAAAATTTCCAACCGCCAAAATAACCCGATATACGGTATTTAACCAAAACCAACAAAAAAAATTCTGAAATATCTTATTGGTGAAATCTATTACCATCATTACAAAGTGGTCCATCAAATCCAGGAGGACATAGACACTCATAATAGCCTGGGTGGTCCACACATGTAGCATTATTTTTACAGGGGTTAACCACACAATCTTGTACATCTGTAAATACACAATCATAATTACACAGCATGTAGTCAAAGTAAAAAAACATAGCATTTACTTATATATGTAAACATAATATCAACTTTAAAAGATTAATTAAAGGACTAACACCAAAATTCCTGAAGAGAATATTTGAAATTGATATTATTTAATGTTACATTTATAGTGCACACATCAGTACTAGAAGACAGCAGGTATGTTCTTCTATCCATCCTATTCATTCTAACCTGTCATGCTGCATAAAATCTACATACATATTATTCTACCAGAAAGATCAAGTATACCTACTTCTGGCATATATGATTTGATAGAGGGCAGCATATCATTATTACCATAAGCTACATGTTTCAAATCTAACTTATCAATCAAATCTTACTTACTTTCTTAAGAACATTGAGAACTCTGTGGTTGCCACCATTTTAAACCAAAATGTCACAGGATGTAAATATTTTGCATAATATTGTTATTTTTAAAATATTTGTTATTTTTCTGTTCAAATCAGAAAATTTTAAAATCACATTTATTTCACTGGCAACTTGGTCTCGTTACATAAGGAGTAAAAATCATTGCTCATTATCAATTTAAATGCAACTAAAATATATGTTCTTTAATGCATTTGTGGACAATTCAAGTAAACGCCATATAAACAAGAATTCCCTTAAGTCCTTATTATTTGGTCAAACAATCATATTATTTTCATTAGATCTGCCAACCATGTATTACAAAATCATGTCATGGTACATGTACATATCACTGCTGCTGTTTTATCATACACAAGTTAAACTATACTTACCAACAGAGCAATTCTTTCCTGTCCACCCTGCATCACAGAAACATTGGTATGACCCTACTGTATTGATACATTGACCATGTCCATTACATATATTTGGAAAGGCAAAGCATTCATTGATTTCTGAAAAAGATGTAAATATATGTTTGTAACCACAGTCAATCATTAAACTATAAATTATTGCTTTATGTTCCTGATATTCTAATAATGATTAATGTTCAATGATTTGTCCTTTATAAGCAATAAATGTTAAAAACACACAGAAGCAACTCACCTAAACCACAGTTCTTCCCAGAATAGCCAGGTGTACAAACACATTCATAGTCCCCAAGTAATTCTTTACAAACAGCACCATTGAGGCATGGAGCTATAGCACATTCTTGCACATCTTGTAAAGAGAAAACATAAAGGGTTAAAAAGACTATCCATCACGATTCAATAGACATAATAATCATATTATGCACCCTAACAGTGCATTCCATTGGTGATGTGACGTAACAAAAATGTCAATTTTAAATACAGCATTTCAGAGATTGGCAAAAATTTGTTGGAAATTAATTTAGTGTTCTTCTACAATATTCTTCTGATAGCTCATATACCATCTGAAATGGGTTTGTTCATATATATGGATCACATGATTTCTTCTACACACAAGCATGTAATCCTATAGCTGATACCAATACCATACAAGCCAGTTAAACTTGTTATATAACAATGCTGTGAATTGCCATGTGACTAGCAGAAAATCAAAATAAATATATTGATATTAATATGTGGTAAAATGTTTTAAACTATATTTTATTATGCAACTTCTCCATTAGCAGTGCCCATATCATTTTTCCCTCAGTTGTTTTAACGAGTGTCTGGATTCCAAACCAATATGTGTGAAATATTTGAAAATTGAATCTAAAATGTTATGTTTTAATAATTCTTTTTATAAGCTGACCTGTTGTACAGTTCTGTCCAATCCAACCTGGAGGACATCTACAGTCATATGATCCTTGTAAATTGATACAGGAACCACCATTATAACAAATGCCAGGAAATTCATAACATTCAATTATATCTACAAAACATGTGTATACAATGATAAATCTTAAGAAATTACATGTAATCAATGTATCAATCAATATTTCCTTAACTGAAAACTTACAGAGATTTCTGATATGAAACACTAGCCTTTTAGGACTACTTTATGGACAATATCAAAAATCTGTTTGTATGAAAAACAATTATAATGACATGCTTTAAGAGTAAATCATTTGTGTTTTAGAAGCTGGCAATTACATACAAATATACACTATAAATAAGTTACCTCGTTCACAGTACTGTCCACTCCACCCTGGTGGACACTGACACCTAAATGATCCTAATGTGTTGATACATGATCCACCATGCTGACATATATTTACTAGGCATTCATTCAAATCTACAAAGTCACAAATAAGACAGACAATCCCATTGGTCTATTCAAGTTACCTTACATATATTGAAAAAATATGCATGACAGTAAGTTTTTTAAAACTATACTTTCATTTTTATTTTGATCTGAGTGTAACATTAAATCAAGATTTAAATGTACAGGGTTTCTAATGTTACAATGGTTGTCATTATTAACTCCTAAGATATTGAACAGAAATTTTATACTTATTATAAATTGTCTCTTTCAATTCTTTCCACCTCTTTTCACCATAACCTCCCTATGGCTAAGGCTACTGGTTCTTTACTGGTATTCTTGCATCCTCTGGATGCCACAGCTAATAAATTGCAGAAAATGGCACTAAACACCATTCAAACAAACAATTAGATAGATCTACACCAAGAAAAATGTCTATGCAACATTCAACATATTCCAACATTTCCCCAAAAACGAAATATAATCACCAATGTCACAGAGTGTTCCAGACCATCCTGGTCGACACGAACAGAAGAAGCTGCCAGGTCTGTTAACACAAGTTCCATTATTCTGACATATTCCAATTTGTAAACATTCATTTACATCTGTAAAAATACCAAAAACCAAAATTATATCTCATATAATCTAACATAATTTCTCTGTCTGGGTCTGGATGGAAACCAAATTTCTTCAAAATTTAAGATAAAAAAAGCTTAATGTGTTTTTGCTTCTATCTGTTCAACTGCAAGCACATCAATGTGTATACTGAAAAATTTTAATATACAATTGTATTCAACTATTACTGACATTTTGGATATTGTCATTCACAAATTAACACCCGCACATTTTATAGGTAAATCAGCCATTGTACATTGTGATATACTGGGGACATTTTATGCAAAAAAATATTGTTTATTTGCAACTTATAATAAGTAATATATCAGAATGAATAAAAAATCCTGTTAATTAAAATATTTGTTAAATAACAGAAGGGAGAGAACTCACCCATTTCACAGTTTGGTCCTTCTCTACCCAATACACACATACATATAAATGACCCAGGAGTGTTCACACATGATCCTCCATACAAACATTGGTTTGGATTCTGACACTCATTAAAATCTAAAAATAAATTAAAATGTATCATTGGTCAAATATAAAGTACATATACAACAATAATGAGTAATTTCAAGTCTCTAAACATGTTTAAATGCCTATTAGTCATTTTATTGCAGTCTTTAATTTTTATTCTGATGTTTATGAACTTGTGAAAAGATAATTTTTGTATTATTTATTGTTCAGAGGTTATAATTGCTAAACTGAAAGATGAAATTGGTTATTCAGTCAAACCTGCACGGTCTGCACCTACCTTTTTGGGACATGTTTTATTCAGAATAGACAGCTAAACATAATGGGTTTGAAAGGTTAAATTTGTTTAAACGATATTCTGATTTATCCAGGGTTTTGTATAGACAGATTTAACTGTAAACATACAGTGCCTAGTTCTATTGAGACTATGGCAGAGACCGAACACAACATTGTCCTCTAAAGATCAACATCCTGTAAAATAACTGAACAAATGTACAGCTATAATATGATCACTTGTTGTGAATAAAGCTGCCTTAATGCTCACATTGAGCTACCATTCACGCAATCAATCAATATTACAAAATCAAGACGATAGAAGTACCTCATTGACCACAAGTATAACATAGCTAACTATTTCACAGTGTGTTCCAGACCATCCAACAGGACATTCACAACAGTATAACATAGCTACCTATTTCACAGTGTGTTCCAGACCATCCAACAGGACATTCACAACAGTATAACATAGCTACCTATTTCACAGTGTGTTCCAGACCATCCAACAGGACATTTACAATTGTATAACATAGCTACCTATTTCACAGTGTGTTCCAGACCATCCAACAGGACATTTACAATTGTATAACATAGCTACCTATTTCACAGTGTGTTCCAGACCATCCAACAGGACATTTACAATTGTATAACATAGCTACCTATTTCACAGTGTGTTCCAGACCATCCAACAGGACATTTACAATAGTACCCTCCAAATGTATTGACACAAGTACCACTGTTCTGACACAAGTTGACAGAGCATTCATTCACATCTATAAGTATATATTATATTGAAAATACATTTTCTAACGATTAAACAAAAATTATATTAAAGGTGTTTTTAATTTTACAATTTCTGTCAAGAAAGGACAGCTTGCTTGAAAAAATGTTCTTGATAAACAGAACTTAATGTGTATGATGTTAAAATGCAATGATTTATACGTCAAAGTACTATTTCAAAGGCTTTTGTATAGTTGGAAGGTTCTAGAGTCCCACAAAATACAATCATGATATCTAATAGTACTGAATTGATCGTAAATTCAAATTAAGAATTAAGTTTATGCTGTTCTAAATAATTACAAATTTATTATAAAAATTATTTACCTTCTTGACAGTTAGTGCCCTGGAATCCAGGTGGACACTGGCAGATGTATCCTCCAACAGAGTTACCCATACAGGTACCACCATTGTAACATGGGTTAGCTAGACAGGGAACAAGTGCTGTAAAACAGTACAAGTACATGTTTACATGAAACACTAATACACACTTTCTTACAATTTACAATAGGAATATTTAGACATATATTAAACTATATTAAAATTGGGGGATTCTCAAAAAGCTAATTTTAGTAAAAAGGTAAAATTTCCTTTGATGGGATTATTTGATACTAACACTCTAAGCTATCCAACCAATAGTTAAAGTCACCATTCAATTTTATTGTTTGGCAAAGAAATACAGCTAGTTCTATGTAGAATTAATATGAATGTTATAAATGAACACTCTCAATAGATACATGTAAGAAAGATAATGAAGAGACTTACTATAAGAAATGGAAGGCTGTGTAGCTGTAGCAGTAATGACCCCTGAAGTTGTTGGAATGTGTGGGAATGTATAGTTGGTGGGTTTCACAGTAATCTGACATGATCCCATATTAAGTAATAGATTTCCTAAATTGAAATAGTTATTTCCTTCCAGGAGGGATTTTGGGGCTCTATTCTGGAGTTCCTCTAGCACCAACAGTGCATAGTTGTCACTTAAAACATGTGCATGGTATGTCCCAAATCGAACTGTGTTTGGTGCATTAGGTACATAAAATCTGAAATGAGTTTTCAGTTGATATTTTAAATATTTAAGCTGGTTATAAAATTTTACAATCTGAAGTTTGTATAAATAAATTATATCATATATAATCATGTTTATGATCTTTTTAACATTTTCTTATATGTTTTCTTCAAAATATGAAGTTTTTGAACAAAATTAGCAAATGTATATGCATAGATACAGTAAATATATTACTTTAAAGAATTCCACACATTATTACTGTTTTAACTTACCCAAAGTTCATTAGTTCACACTTCAAATATTCACTCTGGAAATTACTCTGGTTAATGAGACGAGCAACCTTCAAGATAAAAGTATTGTTGAAAAATAATTTAAAATTGGATGACACCTTTTCTCTTTAAAAATTTCATATTGTGTTTTCTGATTACTTTTTAAATTTAAAATTTAAACATACAAATTTATTTTTTTGCAACCTGATTTCTGGTTGGTAGTTTATAAAAACCTTATAACAAATCTTCAAATTTAAGTAATAATACCATAAAAAATGTCAAAGGTAACATACAAATTCAAATACATCATAATTTGGTTGAATATATACTTCTGTATACTATCATAATTTTAAAAAAAAATACTGTACATACACCTTACATAAAGTTTGAAATTGGGAGTTAAAAATTTTCTTAAATAAAAGGGCTTTCAAGTTCTTTAAAATTAATTATTAGAAAACAAACAAACAATTTATCTCATCAGATATAAGAAACAAACAATAAAAAGGAAGTCAAACTGATTTTTTATATACAAAAGTACAATTTTTATTTGATTCTGACCTGATGGCAACATGGCCGTCTGCCCACCAACTTATACTAGTGTCAACAATGAATATGATTTTTTAAGGCCCAAAAAGATCCCCAACTTATACACAAGCATGTTTGGTAAGTAACTGTTAGCTTTGAAATTAAACTCTATAATATAATACTAACATCTTTACATAAGTTATCCTGTTGTTGGTTAAACATGTATGTAGCAGGATCAGAGTATTCAAGGGGCAGAGTCCTGTTGTATAACACACATGTATATTCATGCTTAGTGGCAGCTGAAAAAATAAAGTCTATAAATATTAATGTTTCCTTTATAATTAAAGGTCTTAACACTCAATAACATATATTTTTATACTATCATTTCATTTTCATTTTTATTGTATAATTTATATATGTGTATTAGTTTTTGTTAAAATATTTATAATTAATTACCATGACACATCTTCAGAAACAGCTTAAAATTATTAAAGCATTATAATAGAAAATGTTGCAAAATATGACACAAAAAATTTTAAAGGCTCACAACCTATTCTCTCTGGCCTGAATTTTCCAGGTGATGTTTAAGTTCTGTCATTTGGTCATAATGAAAAGTCAATGAACATTTGACATTATCTGGTATCACACTGTTAAAAAATAAACTTACAGTAGACAACAGGAGGTCTGGTTGTTGACACCCATGGTGGTATTGTGGGCGTTATAGATACGGTTGCTGTGTAATTGGTTGGAATAAGGTCTATAAGTTTACGATTCCAAATGAGCTTTAAGGGACCAATGTCTATCAGATCCCAATTGTTGATGATTTCATGTGGAGCTATGTTTGCGAAAATTTGTGTCAAGTTATCCTTTAAATAATTTCCATACGGAGAATCGAAAATAAGATGAAAACCAATGTTGGTAGGAAACTTCCTGCAAAAAAAACAAATAGTACAACAATATTAGTCTTTGTTTGAAAAAAAGCTCAAATACCTCATTTATCTCTGTCAACTGAATTTATAATAATTTAATTAAAATATAATATGATACAGTTAAACTTCAACCACCTTACCTGGTCTTATTTTCAGGTTTTTGTCAGATTTTACTTCTTTTCAAGGCAATAATTTTTTGCTCATTGACCACTAACTACTTGGGTAATTTGGTGACGATGTCTTCAAAGTCCAACTGATTATTCATAATGAATACCTGATATTTCTTTTTTTCTTATCAGAGACAAAACTGGTTCATTTAAACCTTGGAAAAACTAAAGAGAAACTTGTTTTCTGCAATTGATATCTCAAGATTCATATAAAAATTCCTTAAAATTAAACTGTTTGAAAACTCCATTAATATGTAACTGGTAAATATCTTTATTTAAGGAATACTTCAAATTTCTGAACAGGTTATACGATATAACATGGTTTGGGTCTGTTTACACCTAATAAACCAGCAGTTTTATGAATGGTGTAAACAGACCCAAACCATATTATATTGTATAATCTGTTCAGAAATTTGAAATATTTCTTTAACGGCGTTACAATAGGTCACAGGTCATGCAAGTTATTTCTTATAACAGGGGTTGCCCAATTTGAATTGACCAATCAGATTTCAGCTTACAAAGCAAATTAAATTATGTCATGAATAATCAAACTAAATCAATTCATAAGAAGTAATCCAACCAAATTTTTAAATGATTCTTTTATATATCTATATTTTTCAAATGTCAAAAAAAAGATTTGTAACTTACTGGAATGTATCAATCATACACTCTTTTAAATGTCCTTTAAGATCAGAAGCATCCAAGAATTTTCTAATCTGAAAATAGATATGAGCATTTTTACACCGCCCTATCTGGAGATATTCCATCCCAAAAAAAAACGAACAAAAATATCCTGTAAATTAAATCCTCAAACAGGTTGGAAACATATTTAACTCTCTAAGGAGAAAACACAAACTATTTTATCAAAATTTTTTTTCATCATTTTCTAATATCAGCATATAGACATACCAATCATTAGCATAATATCAAATTTGCTAGTCCTAGTGTTATACAAACTAGAGGCTCACAGGAGCCTGTAATCCCTCACCAGGAACACATATGACTTCAACTATCTTTAAATTTTACAATTTCCAGTTTCAGTTTTTAAGTTACTGGGTAAAAGTAAAAATTCTTAAAAAATTTTGATTAAGGACATTAACTCTTAAAAGGTGCCATTATCAATTGCTGAAAAAATTAAATGATTTTTAGGCCTTGTCCTTAAGATTGAGTTTTTTACAGCTACTCTAGCTGTTTAAGACTTTATTTATAATACCAAAACTGCTTATTTTGTCCGAAATCTTCCCTAAAAGGCAATAACTCCTATAAAAGAAAATTTTGGACTAAGTAATAATAAGTACTGATAATTTTTGCAAAAATTAACAATTTTACAAGCTTTTATGGCATTTATGTTACAGGGCAAATACTACAAGTTTGACCAAAAATTGTTATTTAAGGGCAATAACTCATATAAGGAATTTTCAGACAATATAATTTGTAAGCCTAATCCTGGTATTTCAGTTTTCAATTTCGAATGCAAAAACTGTTAATTTTCTCTTAAATCATCATAAATGGAAAATAACTCCTATAAGATAAAAAAATCGAAGAATGTGTCCATGAGACACAGATCCCCCTGCCAAATGAAGTTCCTAATAGGAATAAGTTGTCCAACAGGTCTAAAAGTCCCTTAGGATGTACAACTACCAAATTTCAAATTGTTCTCATGTATGGTTTCTGAGAAAAACTTGAGGTAAATTCGTACGGACTGACGGACGGACATGAGTAAAACATAATGCCCCCAACATGTCCTTGTGGGGGCATAAAAAGTTACTGTAGGACTTGTTTTGCAGATCATTTTTGCAATTTACAGTTTCACTCTAGCAGTTGTAGTTTTAAAGATACAAAACAAAAATGGAAAATTTTATTAAAGATCGTCATTAAAGGGCAATAACTCCTATTAGAAGCAATCTAACAATCAGACCAATTAAGTGATTTGTAGGACTTGTATAGAGCCTTCCCCTGTTGTTAATAGTAACCTATTCTCGATAATCATGCACAAATCTTCTGTTTTTCAGCAATTTCCCTTTAATGGATCCAAGAGAGAAATGGCTGGATTTTGTAAATTGTGTGGGTTAATATGAAGTAGGTGAATGACAGACCTGAAATCAAATCCCACATTATGTGAGGCCATGCTGATGCTGCATGCCAAATTTGAAGAGAATGTGATTAGTAGTTGCTGAGAAAACTGTTACGAAAAATGTTTTCACCGCCCACCCGCCAGCATGCTGCCCAAAATTCACCATACTATAGCCCTGATTTTCAATCTGTGAAATCCAGCAAAAATCTGCATGTTCCACATTTAGATGTGTAAAATTCTCTCAAATACACAAAACCATACTGCAGATACCTTCCCATCTTTTAAACCAATGCTCAAATTTAAACAAATTTTATATGAATAAAATTACATTTGATGGTATTTTATAAGAAATCATTGCAAAAATTTGAATAAGTAGAGTCTTTTGTAGAGTTTATACACTGATCAATTTGAGGTAATGCTGTTATCTATAATTATTTTAATTTTTGAGAAACATTTGTTTACAAATATTTTCTATAATATTCTATTTTTGTAAAAGCAGCCATCTTTGGCTATTGATCAACACCCTGGGTACAAAGCGAAAACTAGGAACCCTAAGAATAATTGGGGCTAAGTTATGACAGATGACAGACACCAAGGGATGGCAAAAACTCATATGGACTTACATGTTTACCACAATAAATATATTCCTTAAAAAGAACTGAACTTACATCATCACAGAAGCTATTCTGGTAGAATGAAAACTGGTACGATGATCGGTTCATCAGGTCTGGATTCCATTGGAAATCATATAACCCAAATGTTAAATTTGCATATGTAGAATCTGCAGAAAGTAATGCCGTTAATAAATTAGATATCACTGACAAATTATTGGTTGATTGATTAAAGTTACCAGCAAGCAGTATTTCAGCTATATTCAGGGCAAAAATATTATTTGTGAAATTATTAATATTGCCTTGTTCTTATTTTATGAAATATCAAAAATAAAGATGAAATATTTTCAAGTTTTAGTTATCTTTTTTTGACTTTCCTTGAAAATCATACATGTAATATTGTTTTTAAATTAAAAAACATAAACATCTACACATACAGGATGTTATTCCCATATGGTAAAAGACTTCGTTCAAGTTTCACTCGGAATGAATTTTTAAGAAAAGATCTTTACTGCAATATTTATAAACATCATTATTCCCAATTATTTTTTTTTTACATTTTAATGACACAGTATCCATTTCAACTGAAGAATCTAAACAACACAAATTTTTTATAAATATAGGCTAAGATAACTGACTGTCTTAACCGGTCTTATACCAGCAATACAAATACAAACCATAAAGAACATAAACGGTTGACGTTCCTCCCACTGTTCCTCCTGGTAATGAGGGTGTTCCACCACCGACCCACACAGTAGATGTTACAATGGTTCCAGATATGGAAATAGTTGGCATAGGTGTTGGAGGAGAACCTGTGGTGGCTGGCATAATGGTAACCCTGGTAGTCAAATCTACTGCTGTCTGGACACCGTCTAATATAACTAATAGGTCTCCAACCAACCATGTTCCTAGTTTTTGACCTGCCGCATCACGATCATCTTTCATAAATGGACCTGGTGCATTGTTTTTTATTAAGGAGACTATATTATCTGCTGTGAACAAGTACGGATAAGAATAAGTCAGCTGGAACTTTGCTTTAGTGTAACTCTTCCCTGGATCTGGCTCACTGGAAAGAAAGATTAAGGAAACTCAAAAGTCTATAATTTTTATTGCAGATATTGTAGTTTCTATAAAAAAACTATAAAAAACATCAATTAAAACAGAATGTTATCCAATGTAGTTTCATAAAAAATTTCAATAAAAAATAATGTTATTAAATAACATCAATAAAAACAGAATGTTATCAAATGCAGTTTTCATGAAAAGCATCATTAAAAACCGAATGTTATCCAAGGTAGTTTTCATGACAAGCATCAATAAAAATAGAATGTTATCCATTGTAGTTGTCATGAAAAACAACAACAAAAACAGAATGTTATCCAATATAGTTTTCATGAAAAACAACAATAAAAATAGAATGTTATCCAATGTAGTTTTCATGAAAAACAATAACAAAAACAGAATGTCATCCAATTTAGTTTTCATGAAAAACAATAAAAAAAACAGAATGTTAACCAATTTAGTTTTCATGAAAAACAGAATGTTATCCATTGTAGTTTTCATGGAAAACAATAACAAAAACAGAATGTTATCCAATTTAGTTTTCATGAAAAACAGAATGTTATCCAATGTGGTTTTCATGAAAAACATCAATACAAAACATAAAATTATTCAACTATAATGAAACAATGTTTGATGTATGGTTTGTACCAACCCATGGCAATACCTTGATGTATGGTTTGTGCCAACCCATGGCAGCAGCTTAGTAATTTAAAGCTGTCTTTTTTAACTGACATTGTTTCCAAAGTTGAATTGTGGTTGTGTGTCCACCCTAATTTAAATTCTATTCACAAGATAAAAATTAATCAACATTAAATTGTTTGCTTCTTGAAATGGGGATAAACACCATTTGTATATATTTTTCAGCTATGATTCCACTTTCCAACATCTATTATAGGATTAAACACAGTTTTCAATGGATTTATTGGTATATCAACAAGACCAACTCACTCACAAACATAGGACTTTTATTTGTTTGTGAGTGAGTTCAGGGAATTTTTTAGGATTTTGAGGGCTTTAGTCACTTTAGCGGATGAGCCGTATAAGCATCTGCTCAGAAGCATGCATTCATTGTACTGGTGAAATATCATAGTATAAAAAACTATATTCTTTCAATTACAGTGTATAAATTTGTTTTAAAAAATGATTATAACAAAATGTTTATAAATTTTCAAAGAATTTAAATTTTAAAATTTTGTTTAAAAAGCGTTTGTATATCAATCGGTTACAATTTTTCATTAAGGGCCGTTGTACTCTTTATTTTCTATGTGGTAGCCATCGGTTTTTAGACGTATCTCGGATGTACACACAAGGCGCGTAATCCATTTGAAACCAGCAAAACATACGAAAAATGAGTTAAATACGCAAAATCTTTGCAATTTTTATTTGCATTACATATTTAATCAAAAGGTGGAAGTCTGTGCGCATCAGTACGATCTACGACACTTTTGTTTGCGTAGATTGACCAGGAGCACTACTTAATCAGGTTAATCGGATTACCTGTAAAAAACATCGATTCGGCTTTTGACACCTGCTGTTTAAAACTATCGAAGTGAAATAATTAAATTTACTGTTAATTGCCTTTGGGGTCATAAATATGTCGTTTTACACTTGGTAGAATGAATTTGTAACGAAAAATTTTAGTACTTGTTAAAAATCAGGTGACGAAATTGATTTAGAAATCTATCGTCTATTTTCAAATGATTTTGTCAATGACGAAAGTGGCGAGCGCTAAAAAATTCCCTGGTGAGTTGGTCTTGTTGATATACCAATAAATCCATTGAAAACAGTGTTTAATCCTTATAATTCTTTAAAATTGCATTAAGAAATTAATTTATCTAACGTGTTTCTCAACTTCATATTTCTTGTGTATTTGGTAGCGGGATTGACTGAACGTATGCATATTTTGTTTATTTTTAAACGTACGATTATTTCCATAAACCATTTTCTGATTTTAATAAACACAATTTTTAGTTTTACATCAATCTATAACCTTATTTTCTGTATCGAACACGATGAAAGTTTTCAATTTAACAGATCATAAATGATAATTCATCAAACAAATAATTTGTAAGATGATCGCTACTTTCGATATTGAAAGCCGCCATCTTTGTTTACATTGGTTACGCTAAAAATAGTTCGGTCAACGTCGTTTATCCTAAAGTAAATGGAGTCAACTTCATTTATCAAAAAATATTTTTCCTTAAAAACCTCAACCGGAAGTAATCTAGACCAATCAAATAAACGTATTTCTAAATATGCAAATCATATTAGAATTATCAAACAATAAACTGCAATAAGTTATTATAATAAATATCAACATACATAAACTGTAACATTTTACATCCTCTGAAAGCATCCCTGTCCTGTAATGGTGTAGAACTACTCATGTGGAACCTTTCCATCTAAAATAAATAAATAATTTTAATACAGATTTATAAGGGATTGGAAGACTAGTCCCAAACATCTTAATAACCCACAAAAGTCAACTTATCTTAAGTTTGTTTTGTTTGAATTGTGTTCAACACCATATTCAGCAATTTTTCAGCTATGTGTATATCATGTCATCCAGATTTTATTGGGGGAGGAAGCCGGAGTACCAAAAGAAACCACCTGACCTGCAGTAGAAAAACTGGCCATCCTTTTTAATTAAGACTGGAGTTGAGTACACCCTGCTTGCAGTGAGAATCGAACCTGCAATCTCAGTGTTGACAGACCATGTGATCAATAGTAGACCTTAACCACTCGGCTACTGAGGCCTCATATCTTAAGTTAAATGTAACAAAACCAAAGACATTTAGAGTTATACTTTGTGATGTCACTGGATTAAACATCCTTGACTTATTACACAAACTCCCTGTATAAAAGAACAAATATGACTCTCTCAATGTAACTAGAACAGGAGCAAGACACTAGCAAACCTCCCCTGTCCTTTTTGACAATTACTCCAAATACAAAACATACCATAAAACAACTGCGCATCCTGGACAATTCCTATATGTTTAATTTTGTTTTTCTTAAATTAAACATTTTATAAATAACATAAATATAAACAAATTAAAAAAATATGATTTTTTTTTCTCATTACGGTAAAATATAGGAAGAAAAATCTCAGAATACCACATATGAAAATACATTCAATGACAACAATATATCAATGAAATTTTAATTAAAGCAGTTATACAGCAAATATGATTCATCTAGATTTTTCATTATAATTGTACATGTACTTACATCTTTACAAAATCTAAAGGCCAGATCAAAAATACTGGATCCTGATGAAATGACTTTCAGTCCATCATACCACGTAAGGTTATATAAATAAACTGTCACTTCTGCCAATAAGACTTGGCCTGCTGTAAAGAAAAATGATAAAAAAATGTTAGTTTCATTTAAGGCAAGAAGTAGAAAATGATTAATATAAATACATCAAACTTCTAGACGATTGTACAATTGATATGGGTAAGTGAGAAACACTGACATGCACCTGAAGACAGTTCAAGTTTTCAAGAAGAAAATAATAAAATTAACAAACACAAAGACAACAATTATAAATGTTGGTAATTATGAAAATATGAACAAATTCAAGTCTTTTATTCAGATATTGACAAAGTTAGTACCCTCACATACCCCAGGCTCCCAAATACCAAGTTCCATAAAATTGTAACCAGTAGTTCCTGAGTATAAGCGGATACGAGTTGTTCTGTACATATATTTTGAGAAATTTATATGTTAAAAGTACCTAAATATTACACAAACATATGTGGTCATAATTTTTTTGCTAATAAGCACAACCATGGTGTTTTTTATTTCTACCTAGTTTCATAAAATTCTTACCAGTAGGCTAAAAGGTGAAGTGGTTATGAACTGTTTCATACACATACATGTATTTTAATAAATTTCGAAGTTCAAAACTCCTACAGAAATATTTAATCATAACTTCCTGTTGAAATGCACAACTAAATATGGTGTCCTTCATTCCTACTACTGATCAGTAGTTTGAGAGAAGAAGCACTTAAGAGTTCTTTCATACATATATTTTGATAAATTTCTAAGTTCAAAGGGTCATAACTCCTACAAAAATATTGTATCATAATTTCCTGTCAACATGCACATCAACATATGGTGTTTTTCGTTAATTCTTATCTTTTATTAAAGAGAAGCTGAGCTTACAAGAATATTGAAAGAAATTTCTTATTTCAAAGGGGAAATAACAAAATATATCCTGTCATAATTTCCTGTCAATATGCACAACTAAATATGATGTCCTTCATTCCATAAAATTCTGATCAGTAGTTACAGAGGAGTTGCACTAACAGGAATAGGACTGACGGACCCATAACAAAAAATACCCTCCGCAACTTTATTGTGTAAGGTATAATAACAGTCTTGTGGTATTTTAGAAGGGTAAAAAGTACTAAAACTTTTTTGTTACAAAATATTACAAATGTAACACTGAAATTGTTGTTTGTGGCTTTTTTCTACTAAATGTATATATCACTCATATATTTGTCAGTAGTCAAGTGCTCCGGTGTAATTACTTAAGTAATTGTACAGATGAATAATTTCAAATAAAGTATTTTTAAAGTTCACTTAAATAGCTTTCATTAATTAGAAGTTCTTACCTGGAGGGAGTGTTTGGGTGGGCTGTATTGATGGAGTAGTTGATGTACCCAAATTAATTGTTCCATTAAATACATCTAATGCTACTGTAACTGGTTCTATAAGAAGTGTTCCTATCATTCTGTACTCCTTTTGGTTTACCATGATTTTTTTGGCATTATCTAGGATTATACCTAATACAACTGCATCCATCCCTGGAGTGGATAGACCTCGAAACATCAAATGAACATTAACATAGGTGTGTGGAGAATCCCTGAAAATACAATCGCCCCATCTTTAATAAATGAGAATACAAAAACTTTTTTTGCAATAAAAATCATCATTTTATTAAGCAACAAGGTTCTATGCCAACCAATTTCATTTAAGATTTTTATGACAAAATTTAAGAAACACAACCTACAACCAAATAGCTTTTTTGGCGTGAATGAATTTAACAAATTGTTTGTTTGAGTGCAACTCTTAGCAATGTTCAGCAATATTAAAGAGTCCAGTTTGTATTAGGGGGAAGGCAAGATTACCAGTTAAGAACCCCTAACATTTGATAAGTAATTAAGGCTGTAGTCAGTTACACATTGCTCTAAATTGGGCTTAAAATAAACCACTCACAACTGTTCAGATATGACCTATAACTTAAGCAGCTAAGTGAAAAGTACCAAAATTTAAACTGAAATATAGTTTCTTACCCAAATTTAACTACTCTGCAACTGTAGTATCTGTCACTCAATAAACTGTTTTTAAATATCGTGTTCAGCTGTAAAGAACAGATAAGATGGCATAATGTTCCACAGAATGTTTCTCTAATGATCAAATCTGATCAAGACCCAAGCATGATAACACAATAAACATTGTGATAAATTACTGATACAGTAATTGTGTGTGAGATAACAATTTTTCTGATTTTAGCACAGAAACATGTAAAAAACATGTAATTATTTTTGGAAACAAATAACAGGTACAGGTAAAACAGTATACACAAACAATAATATAAGCTTTGTCAATAATAACTGAATCAATATAACCTTGAAACAAAAGAAAACAAATGGCTGAAATCTTTTTATTCTATTCAAACATTTATGTTTGTTTCAATAATTATTGAATAATAACAAGATAACATATTTTTCAAATGCCACGATAACAACAATATACCCAACCCAGGTTGACCAACTCACATATGGATTTACTTTGACAACTATAAAACATAGGACTTTAAAAGCTTTACTGGTACGTAGATCACTTTAGAAAACAAGTTGCAAGGAAGAAAAAAATCTAATGACTTACATCAGCACAGAATGGGTTGGCATGACGAAGAAATTCATAAGTACTGTTGTCAGTCAGCTCTGGAACCCATGTTAAGTTGAACACTCTTACTGACAGGTTACCTAGGGTTGCATCTATAATATACAGTCAAACCTCTAAAAACCGACCCCTCACTAAACCGGAATCCTGTCTATACCGATCAAAAAGTTCGGTCCCAAAGTTTTGTTTTCAATTTCTTAAGTACAAATACCTTACTATACCGACCCACTGCGTATTCCGAACACCGGAGTAAAAGTTAATCCCCAATACACAATTTATAACTATAAAAACCCTTATAAAAGCGGCTTGATTAAAAATCGAAAATTTCCAATGCAAAGCCATTTGTCTTTGTTTACACAACTTTTAACAATAATCGTTTGAACTTGAGGTGCCTGAAGGCCAATTAATTGCACACTTACATCAATTTAACCTATGTATACATAATAGGGTGAACTGTTTTAATTGATCAATAAAATTAAATTAAATATATAGTTTTCCAGTTTTGTTAAATTGGATCGTTAAATCCTGGAATGAAACTTCAGACTACACTGTTCAAAAGTTGTTTCTCTAGGCAAGATTTTCCTTGCTGGACCCCTCACAGATAACGAATGAGGATGAAGATGACATTCCGCTTGCGCAGTCGAGCGTTAGCTCAGGGTCATGATTAGTCGGAATTGAACTTTGAGAATTTTGATAAAATTGAAAAATCGTTGCCGACCATTCAGAGCTGGTATGACACGCGGATATTTTGAAAACGCTGGATCAAATAATTAACTTTTACAAACGCTAAGCACTGTCATTATTAAATTAAATTACAAGAACTGAAAACTATAACCGAGGACACCATCATCAGGAGACGAAGAAACACACAACTATTGGCGCTTTTTATAAACTAAAACTGTTCGTAAATAAAAACTTTGTTTACAAAACAAAGTAGACGTCTTAACTAAAATAAAAAATCTACCAGGTTGAAAACATAACAGTCAATTGGTATTATCCATCAATGCATTATTTGCTGAATGAAACCCCGACGCAATTAAATTTTTCAAACACCTTAATAAACCGATTCACTGCCCAAACCGGCCATTTTTTCTCGTCCCGATGATGGTCGGTTTAGACAGGTTTCACTGTACAATTATACATTGCTACAGCATATCGTTAACAAATTCCTAAGCTATATGTTACAAGCTAAGACAGTAGCATTGGACAGTTTGCAGCAATTGTCTTAAATTAATAACAATTGTGGGATAACTTACTATTAATATACAGTATATCAAGGGAGATAATTATCATTTTGTTGACTGGTTGTAGGTATATTTAAACAATATATATTATGCCTTTATAACAATCCAACATATGTAATGTATGAGAAAAAAGAATGTATATGGACTGTCTGTGTAGGCATCCTTTCTAAAAAGGATTACATAGCCTGATTGTACATATGGACTGTCTGTGTAGGCATCCTTTCTAAAGAAGGATTACATAGCCTGATTGTACATAAGGACTGTATGTGTAGGCATCCTTTCTAAAGAAGGATTACATAGCCTGATTGTACATAACAGTTTTAAAATTTAACATTCAATTACTCAAGACAATACAAACCTATAATACCATAGTTAGGTATGGTTGTGGTTCCTTGTGTCTTTGATTGGAGATTCACAAGGAAAACATTTATATAAGAAGACTCGAATCCATCTTTAAAAATCTTCCTAGCTTTATCATTGATTATCTGTTTTATCTGTCCTTCTGTCACATCCCCAGAAAACCCTAGATTAAATTTAACTTTGATAGATTTTCCAAATTCTGTACTGATCAATCCGGAACAAGCACATGGAACAGGCTCATTGTTAACTCTGAAATAAAACATTCAACATTTCATATATCATTATTATAAATTTAAAAAAAAAATATCAATGACTCCAACAAAACATAAGAGGTATAGGTACGATTGTAATAGAACAATATCTTTTTAAATTTTTAAAACATTTGAAAAAGAAAATATAAACTTTTTATCAAGAAAGTGGAAACCCTAGAATTTATTTATAAATCCATTTGTCTAAAAAAAACTAACTGTGTACTATAAAAACTGTTGGATGTTAAATTCTGATGAACTCAAAATTGGATTGTGCAAAATAAATATTCATTCAAAAAATATGTTTGATACTGTTAGTGTTCATTTTTAAAATGCAGAGTGACGGATGCTTTGGTCATAATTGGTGTCAATTAAGATTGGGGTTGAACACACTTTGCCAGCAGTGAGACTCGAACCCACAATCTCAGTGTTGACAGGCAGGTGATTTTTAGAAGATGACTAACTACATTAAACTGTTGGCTTCAAGAAGCCTGGAAGAATAGTAATAGTAGTGTCCATGTATAACAATGCCCACATCTATTGGTAGTAGATTAACATTTCATTTATACAATAAACTTACGTTATTTCCTGAACTGTACATCTTGTGTACTGATTCTGTAAAGCACTGCTTTTAAAATAGCCATCAATCTGTAAATGAATAAGTTTTTGTTTTTTTTTAAATATACAAAGAAAATTAAGAAAAGTTTTTTAAAAACTCAAAAATTCACACTAACTTTATAATCGTATCAAAGTATGTCTGTAATATCACTTAATTTCTTTTAAATATCTTGGACTTGAGCTTTACAGAAGTTTAAATTTCAGCTAATATAAAATAATGGAATGTGTATACAAGTACAGGATCACACTTAAAATCGTTACAGCTACAAGGATAACATAACACATTATACCCCTCATTTACTATGGCAAACAAAATGTCCTGTTAACTGACCTCTCCATTTTCTGTTTTGTACCTTACCTTTTGATTGATTGTGATCAGATGCAAACACATTAGTGTCAGGAATATAGCTGATAATTGCTCCCCTGCATAACCAGGAATCAATCAAATTGGAAAATAATGGACTTTTTTAATAATCATTAGTATATAGAGCTCTCTATTACTCCCAGATTATATAATTCCATTGATTTATTTTATTTCTTACTACAGCAAAGTTATATAATGGGCACGTGTAAAACTTACCTCTTGACAGAATGGATTGGCAATTCTTTTGAAATCTGCTGAGGATGCATTTTTCATAGACTCTAAATAAGCTTCATTATAAACAGGAACTGATACAGTTGCTGCATTCGGATCAGTTTGTGCTAAATAACAAAAACATTAAAATTTACAACATCATTGATGTATGGAATCATTATTGGACAGTTGACAATATTAGGTTTTTAATTTTAACTGCACAAGTATATATACATAACCATTCTCATGATGACCAATTATTTTGATATTTTGATAATGTAGAAATAACAAATTTTTCACTGGAAGATTTTACATAAATTAAGCAGAGGAAAACAATACACAACAAATAATTTTATAAATAAACACTTCTCAACATGTATATGCAGATTTGGAGCAAGTAACTTGTCCATAATTTAAATGAAAAACTGTCGCACAGCTTTAAACACTTTTATGTTAATAATTAATTGATTGACCCTTTTTTGTAAACAAATTGTCTTATTGGCTATGACCAGTTCAATATAACTTGACAGGTGTGAGGGTGATAGTTAACTGCCAGCTTTATATGCTTCAGTGTTCACGTAAAATAAAAACTCAACATAGCATGTTTACTACCTAGTACATATACAAACCAAGGATTTGAAAACATGCACAACTTTTTATCTTTTCATGATACTTCTAACTATCTCGAGCTCTCATTTTGGCAGAAACAACATTCACTCACTAAATACAAGGACTGAAGGCACATGCACTAATCCATATATACTATTGATGTTTTTCTGGACAAGATTCCAAATATCTTTAATTATCTTGATCATGCTGAGAAAAACACTAATAGTACGTACTTTATCAATAATTTTTTTAAATGAGAACTTTTTAAAAAAGAAATTCTATTTTCTGAAATCTTTTTCAAAACTGGTTGAATTATCTATTTTTTTAAGTATAAATAGGATTTCAGGGATAATCAATGGATGTGCAATCTTGTGACATGCATTGGAAATGGACAATAATTATTATGCAATCAACGAAAAACAGCCTAACTTTTATGGTCGAGATATACTGATCATTTCTAAAGATTGCTACAAAGTAAAACAGCCTGAATTATCAATAATTGTTAACTATTAAAAAAACATGGTAAAGAATCTGTTATCTTGATAATAAATCTTACCTAATGTGTAAGCTCCTGGTGCTGAAATGAAACAAACAATAACTATATACTCTAAGATTAAATGTTTCCAGAATTTTTACAGGAGATAATTCATATATTCCAAATATTATTTATGTGTGTCATGTATCTTAAATTAAGTATCCTCAAATTTTAAAAAGCTTGATTTTTTACTTGAGACAATCCTAAGGTAAAAGACATCATAAGGGCCACAGTTGTAACCTACCACAAAACTTATTTACTTAATTGTTTAAAGTATATTTACTAATAGCTGCATTATCAAACTTTGCTTCCAGATATTATTTTATCTTCTGTCATTTCAATAATTTGACTGGATTTCAATCTATTGTTAATAGTATTTTGAAGTATGTAATTATACATATACACTACAGATAATTTGGGCTTTCACCAGTTCACAGTGGTAATAGCCAATAGGTGGGCAAAAATTCTTCAGTGGAGTGAACACTGTAAATTTCTTTATTACCGTATAAGACTTATCAAGTATAATAAATTCAATAAAAAAAATGGCAAATAAGCATTTATGTTTCAATATTTCTATAAATAAGAGATCACAGCAGACAATGGAAAGATGGAAAATATCCAACTCAGCTGGCATAGCAGCTTCAAGATAATACATGTATGTCATGTGTATAGTAAATATTGTCTATGAAATGATTAAGAAAAAACATAAATTGTACTATTTACTGTTAAATAATAGCTGAATGAAGGTAATTTTTAATTCCCTGTCCATTTGGAGAACTACATATGTTACATGAAATGTACTGCATTAAAACCTGGTCAAGCACAAATAACAGGCATTAGAGGAGGAACAAAAACAGGACACAGCACCATAAAACCTTTGCGAGTACAAATGTTTTGCTTGCGACAGCAGGGACATGAGAATTGTGGGTCATTACCATGACAACAGAGAACATTTTTAGTCAACTTTAATCTTGTAAATTCCAACTTAAATCTTGGAAATTCCAACTTTATTCTTGGAATTATCAACTTTATTCTTGGAATTATCAACTTTAATCATGGAAATTCCAACTTTAATCATGGAAATTCCAACTATAATCTTGGAAATTCCAACTTTATTCTTGGAATAATCAACTTTAATCTAGGAAATTCCAAGTTTAATCTCGGTAATTCCAACTTTATTTCTGGAATAAAAAATAATAATTTCTCCCTGTTATGTGTTGGTGTTATTTTTTAAGTCTGTGGTGTCACCTTTGTCTATGGTGTTACCTACGTAAGCGTATTAGTGCCACATTTATTTATTTTTATTTTTTAATTTGTCGACTTTAATCTTGGAAATTCCAACTTTATTCTTGGATATATCAACTTTATTCTTGGAATTATCAACTTTATTATTGGAATTATCAACTTTAATCATGGAATTATGGACTTTAATCTGGAAATTCCAACTTTATTCTAGGAATTATCAACTTTAATCTTGGAAATTCCAACTTTATTCTTGGAATTGTCAACTTTATTCTTGGAATTATCAAAATTAATCTTGGAATTATCAACTTTAATCTTGGAAATTCCAACTTTAATCTTGGAAATTCCAACTTAAATCTTGGAAATTCTAACTTTATTCTTGGAATTATCAACTTCATTCTTGGAAATTCCAACTTTATTCTTGGAATCATCAACTTTAAACTGGGAAATTCCAACTTTAATCTTTAAATGATCAACTTAATAAAACTTATCTATCAACTTATAAAATATTGGTATTTCAGGACATTTTATGTGACATTCGTATAAGGTTTTTAAATTATTAATCAATTAAATGTCTAAGTTCCTCCTTAAACCTTTCAAAAAGAAAAACAGTTATAAAAATATTATTGAATTTGGATTTTCATTTATTGCACGACTTTTGGTTTTGAAGATAAACAAATAATTATAATATGATTGAAGAGCAGTTTTCTTATACTTTATTTTAGAAAGAAACGAAAAGTTGGTATGGTAACAGCATAGACAAAGGTGACACCACAGACTAAAAAAATAACACCAACATATAACAGGGAGAAAAAAAATTTTTCCAGAAATAAAGTTGGAATTACAAAGATTAAACTTGGAATTTCCAAGATTAAAGTTGATTATTCCAAGAATAAAGTTAGAATTTCCCGATTTAAGTTGGAATTTTTATGACTTAAGTTGGAATTTCCAAGATTATAGTTAATTTCCATGATTTAAGTTGATAATTCCAACAAAAAAGTTGGAATTTCCAAGATTAAAGTCGACAAATTAAAAAATACAAATAATAATTTGACCCTTATACGCTTCCGTACTGAAGGAACCTTAGGGTGTTTACAAATGTTCGTCTGCTTTCGTGACGTTCAATGGTATTAGGACAAACCGCGAGACTTTTCCCGCCTTTTACTGCAGAAAACATCACCCGAAGAATTTTTAGTAGACAACACTCGATTGTTCCTAAAGTACACTTCCGTTCTAATTAAGGTCAAATTTTAGTAGGGAAAATCGCCCTTTCCAAATTTTATAGACTTTAAAGTGATTGCAAGGTCTTAGAATGCTCTTAAGTCACCTTTATATATTTAGAACTCAAATCCATATACGTTTATAAGTCAGTGTGAAACGTGAAGACCTATCATCCATGCTTCTAACTTCGTGATGATTGCAAGTTCGTGACCTTTGTAGCGTCACAATTTTATCTATATATACCAAAGTGTTTTTTCAAATGTTAAATTGTTTGGTGACGAGTTTTTTTCTGGTTTGGTTACTGTCACACTCACAGTTAGTGTGTGGCTGCGAGTGCGAGTTCAGAGTATTATTGCCATTTACAACTGTGTACTTGTGTCGTGGTTAGTCTAATTTTCATTTCATCAGACAAATACCTTATATAAAATCAGAAAGATATCAAATTAATTCATAAGAGACTTAGTGGTAGACCTGAAACAAGTTTTACTGTATGCATTTCGAATTTACCGCGGAAGTGGTAGTTATTACAATAATAAGGAAATCAAATCCGATAATTATGAAGTCGGAACTGACATAGACGAATAAAAGTTCTCAAATTTTGACTGAAAATAGTTGGAAAATAACCAATACTCTATTTGATTTTTAGAGATAAAAGAAATCGCCTAACGAAAACAAAACGCCACCCTACCCTTAATTAAAATAATTAGAAAAATAGCCCCATTTACCAAAATCGCCTCTTTAAAACATCCCCACAAGAGTCAGATCATCATCAACTTCGGCACCAAAAAACGGCACCTGTTAAATTATTTACTTTATACAAGGAATGGTTTAAAAGGCAAATTTTAATAAAATCTTGAAATAATAATTTAAAAATAAAATAATTACTAATTATTTATGTTGACTGGAGATTCTTTTAAATTTACAACTGTAATTATTTTTGATAGTCGCATACATTCCTGTTATAATAGATAGCGATAATTAGACATTTAAATTGATTTATATTTGGATACTTATATCTTTTGTTGTTGCAGATTACTTAATGACTCTGAAGGTGTTATGTCTTTATACTAATTGATTTTTAAATAAAGATGAAAAGGTCCAAACCCAAGATGTTTAATAAGTGAGAAATTTGAGAAAAATGGAAAATAATAAAAAGGAGATATCACAATAATAATTATTACCTTTTTGAAAACATTTTTTTGTGTTTCCAGATGCTACGACTTTCAATACAAAAATAAATAACGTATATTTATCTTTGATAAAAAAATTGTAGTTCCTTTTTCCGATTCATATATTTTATGATCTTATATGTTACATGCTGATGTAATTATTTCTTATTAATATGATATAAATAACTTGATTACCCGATGACTTTTTCTTTGATTTTATAGTGCTGGTAACATTTAATATAAATAGTTAAATTTGCTTGATTTTTTTAATGATATGAAATAAACATTGTTTTCTGTACAAAAATCTTTTTTTATTGAATATTACCATATATTAAGAACAAATAGTTAAAATAATCACAGGTGCCGAATTGACTATACCAGGTGCCGATTTGACCTGGTGCCGTTTTGATCAAGTGCCGATTTGACTGAATGAATATTCATTTAGAAATCCCCATCACTACCAAAGTCATGATAATAGTTAAATAATACTTATAAATGTTAAAATAAATAATGACCAAAGATTTCGCTGTTGTTTTATTTTAGTCTAATCACCGCATTGATATTGACAAGAACTGTATCATTACTGATTGATTGGTAATTCAGATTAAATATTAAGATATTTATTGACTTATTTTGATTAATTAGTTGGCTGTTAACGTCGAAATAATATAAATCCCACAAATTGCTGGGAAATGGTAATACAATGATAATAAAGAAATAGCAAATAAAGCAATCCCAGCAAAAAATTGCATTCTTTATATATTGTTCGGTTGTTTGCATGGTGTTTAACGTCGGCTTTCAGCAATCTTTCATGACATCCAGTTTTTAGTTTGGGAGGAAGCCGAAGTACCCGTAGAAAACCTCGACTTTCGAAAGGAAAACGGGCAATCCTTGTCAGGTAAGATCCGAGAAAGTCTCGCGCACCATGCCCACAGTGAGGCTCAAAAACGCAATCTCAGGGTTGACAGACCACGTGATCAATAGTAGATGAAATACCTAAACCATTGAGGCTCCCATTTATACATAAATTAACATCATAGGAATAACTATCATATTTTAATAAAAAAATATATAAAAAATGCCGGCCGTTTTGCAAGATAATTTTTATATGAGGACAACTTAGGTAACTGCGATGGCGTTATTGACATGGGCTGAATTTTCCTTTGCGCGATTTGACATAATTTCTTTATTTTTTTTTAAGTTAATGATTTGCATTGATACGTACGTATACTACATAATGTAGTGAAAAGGTGTGAATTATTTGAACCAACTTTTTTTTAAAGTTACATATTTTAATATATGTACATTGTCAGAAAATATAAAGGGTTTATTAGTACTCGCCGCGAAACAGAATGCAGATGAACTGTTTTGTTTTTATTAGCGTGACGACAACAAGGTTATTCCGTTGCAGTAATTTGTTAATTAAAGATGTATATTTTTTATCTTTAGCACATTTTAAGTACTCCTAGCCTATAGTGGGGAAACGCTTCTACCACGTTGGGTACTGAAATAGGCTAACGTAACACCAAGCAGCCCGGTCGCTGTTGGGACATTCTGTCGAGTTCTTCGACCATCCCGAAGGTGGCTTCAACCAAAACCACCCTAGTGGAATCTATGGATTATTAACCACTAACAACCGCCCAAGCGTCGGTCTTGGACGTAAATAAACCTCCATCATTATTAGCTTAAGCAAGGCCAAGAGTTCGAAACGCCATAGGGCAATACATTTTCTATCGATCTTTTTCCATTTAAATCTTATATTTATCATGTAAAGGACTTGTATACTCCAAGAGTTATTTTTCGGCATGAATATACTTTTATAAAGCGGACCCTTCTAGGCCGATTTCTGGGATTGAGAAATTGTGCATTGTAATTTTATTCAGGTCATACGGAAAGTATGACGTTACAGTGACATTATATACTAAAAATACATTGTCCCTGAACGTCATAAACAAATCGTATAAAGTATCGTTAGAATTGAGAACAAGTACAGTAGATATATTTTTCAGATTTCCTTCATTGTAAAGGAAATGTAATAATCGCAGAAAAAAAGAACAAAAACGGTTATGTTTTAAGAGAATCCACGAACAAAGAAACATAAAATTCTTTGCCTTGAGGACTGTGACAAATCTCTCAAAAAAGAGTTAGGCGTTCACTTCACCTTTGTTCAATGGTCCAGAAACAATTGTGACACATATTTATAATTCATATATCTTAGTACATATTTATATTACTAAGAACCAACTTCATCAACAGCGTGTAAAACCTACCCAGATGATTCATACCAAACAAATTAAAGATTGAACACTGTATTATCTGCATACCCAACAGCACATTTTTATTTGAATACTGTTTAAACTGAATCAGTGCACTATTAAACTGTTAAATTTTGTTAAGTATTTCTAAGGTAATACGGGCTCGATCTAGCGTGCTGATCTAATTAATTACTGGCAACAATATTACACAAATTGTTATAAAACTGATTTTTCAGACAGAAAACAGCCTTTCGTGATAACTTATAATGGTTAAAAAGAAGCACTTGAGGATGCACAATACCTGAATTGCATCCGGGTATGCAAACTATATTTTGGGTGTGAACTATTTGAAGTGTCGAACTCTTAAACATTTTTAATTAATATTGCTTTATACAAATATGAAAAGCTTTCAAATGTAGAGATATTAAAATTAAAATTAGTTTTGGTTGAATCTATCACTGTATGCGAAGTAATACTCCTGGTACAGCACAATAACGAATTATTTACCTTAACAGGATTTGGGAAGTTTACAGCGTTCGTGAATCTAATTATCAATAATAATGTTTCATAATTAAATATTTTTAAAGCAAACGGAATCTCGTCGGGACTTTGAAATTGATGACAGGTGCGACTGGTAGTAAATATAAGGCGTAATCGGATCATTTCAACACCAGTTAGTATTCACATAATGAGATCTCGTGTAGATGTGTTCAGTATTTGAATAATTAGTGTGATAATTGTTCCTGAGGTTAATGTGATTGTAACACAATAACACCTTATGTGAATAGTAGTTACACCCTTTGAAGAACGCGTAACATAATAACAAACATTTATTTAACGGTTTAGTAAAGTATGCTTTTAGATTTGTTTTCCTTATAAAGCCAATTTAAGACTTTTGATAGATACCGCAGATACTGTATAGAATACGATGATATTTTAATATACTATATCTACATATATATACTAAAATTTCATGTTTAATGCCAAAATTTGCACCGAAGAAACATATTCTTTGCATCGGATATGGACAGTTTAGCAGTACGAAAAGACATCGCGAATGAATAAATGAACAAATACCAACTTTATGTACAACACCCTTGCTGAGCAGAAATGAATCATGTACGTCACTTTGTGAACCAATGCGTGAATTTTAGATAGTGACCCTCGAGACACTAAAAAAAGAAATTAAAATGTCAAATTCGTGGCTATACTTTCTGTTTCAAAAGATAGTTAAAACACATTTTGTAATCCAGTTATAGATATGTGATATATTAAACAGTCTTCACATATACTAGGTCACAATGAACAATTACTCATACTAGATGCGTAGTTTCAGATATTTGACAAATACATGTACTTGTATTGAGGAGTTACACAATTTTGTAACTAATATAAAATATTAAAACTAAAGTTTTATACTTACAGTCCAACAATAAGAAATAAACTAACACTCCAATACCGAAAGCAACTAATAAAGCACCTAATAACAGTAAAATAACAAGTCCACATTTTCTTTGTTTCTTTTTGTCTGTGGCTCGTAAGGATTTCCTACTGTTTAATGTGGAATTACTTGTAGAATTTCCGTAGCCGTCGACTCCATCTCCGTCGACAGCACGGCTACTATGATGATGAGAATGATGATGTCTTTTTTCATGTCTATGCAAGCCACCCCCTGAACCTCCTAAAGCATGGTCGTACTGGTTCCCACCATCAGTATATCGTGTGGGTACCTAAAATAGAACAAAATGCTCATTCTACAACACACAAAAGCTTTGTCTAGTAAAGCAGACAGATGTAGTATAAAACTCTCTCACTTTTACTTTAAATATATATCATAAATATATTCATATGTTAAATGTCTACATCTAAAATATGCATACAGTTTCAGTCGGGTATTGGACACAATTTGGATAACACTATAAGTTCAAAACAAAAGATGATACGTTGTATAAATCAATTCGGTGGACTAGTGGTTAAGGTAGTTGGTCAACTACTATATCAAGTGAGTACTCGACTCCAATAGACGTGGATTGACAGTTCTCCATATGCAGTATGTGGTTTTAACTGGGTAAAAGCTTTATTAAGCTATAAAAGCCATGATAAATCTGACGACTTGTTTGAAATTTATGTATTAACCCCATTCCAACAAACACACCGTTATTGCTGTGGATTTCACCAGTAAGAATTCTTCGCTTATCAATTCACTTACAAAATATGTATGATGTTTGCTAAAAAAGCTCTAGTATGAATTCATTTTAACCATGTCATATTTAAAACGTGCAATCTATAGCTTAGGCAAATATTCAACATTTCTGCCAGCAAATCTTGTAATCTTCAAAAATCTTTTTATTGATGGTACCATACGATGTTTTATTTTTGTGGCATTTACAAGGCCAACAAAGCCCAAATAATTTACCTTCTCTTTTAATTTTGAAATTTTATTTGTTATTATTGTACCCGAGTGCACATTTGCAGTATTCAGTAGCGGATCCAAGATTTCTCATTAGGATGACCCGCACTGCATGGACCATATATGCTTAAGAGAGGCCTTTTCTTTTACTCTCGCTCCGAATCCGCCACTGGTATTTAGAATTAAGTGATTGGTCAAACTTGTTTTATAACTGATTATTAGCTGACTCCAGGCAGCTTCACTGATTGTAACATAACGATGTATATCCTGAATGGGCCTTAGTAAGTTTGTTTATGATTTTTGATAAGGTACGAAAAAGTATTAATGGTCAGTTTATCTTAAAGAAATCACAGTGAAATTTGTCCCTCGAGACATGTTGTTCAGACCTACACATAGTTTACTGGCTAATAAACGACGCTAATTTTCGTATTTTGTGTTTGTGTGTTTTTTTTAAATATAACAGGTTTGTATTTTATTTTAACATGTGAAACATTTTAAAGGTGTGTTTGATGTTTTTGAATATAATATAGGTTCCTATAGGTACATTCTTTGAATTGAGACTGCCTTTTTGCCAATATCAAACGTTATGTAATGAATATGTAACAAAATTTGATCTTGTTCAAAATATACCAATAAAAAAAATGGTTATTTGCAGATTCACGTTTACTATTTTAGTATTTTAATTATAAACTGTAGCTTATAGCATAGACAGAAAGGATAAATTCAAAGTACCCTTGAACTCTTATGATCAGAATCAGTAATTTGTTAGTTAGATCTGAGATGTACTTCAGAGCACTGCAGCTACAATTAATAGTCTAACTGGTGTTTTTCTTCGGAGTTACAAGAAGGGATGGTTTGGTTTCCGATGTTAAGGAAACTAATAAAAATCAACGGTATTCTACTTATTTTTAGTCTTTGGATGTTTATTAATTAAATGGGTGTATGATGAACGATCTGTTAGTTTCCAAGGTTTAATCCAACCAAAGATTTGTTTTCGATTTACAATAATTTATTAGGGCTATATATTTATCATCTCACTTGGCTGAGAATTTGTTTCTTTATTAAAAAAAAACTTGTTTATAACGTTAAATAAAACAGCTACTTAAAATGTCGCACCGTTAATATTTATATATAATATATACATGAAGCTATCTTGCAGTCAAATTATCGATTGTGGAATCCACTAGTCGGTAATTTTGTCACGATAGTTGAAAGCGACTAAAGAAATAACCCATATAAAATAGATAATTACACAATTAGTATTAATGAAAAATGATTACACTTACATGTGCTAGTCTATAATGTCTTACTGGACGATTGTCTTCTATGGGATTATCCTCATCCTCCTCTAATATTACCTCTATTTCCATTTTAAAAGCATGTGTATATTTTAAACAACAATATAAAACTGAATTTGGAACTCTTAATAGACTTTTGATCAGATATTTGGGTCTTATTGTATTGCGGTTATCCTCAAGGCAAATGAGAATTGTATATTGGTGAAGCAAAGCGTCAACTTGTTCACGTTCCAGTTTAAATTTTTGTAAATCGAGTCATTTTAAAAAATTTCGCCTTGAAGACATATTTTTTAATGTTTCAATTTAATACAATTAAAAAATTATGTCATAATACATAAATATTATCAAAGTAAAATGCGGTAAATGGTGCAGACATGTACGACATTTTTGACACTGTCGATGATATCGTCTTTATGAAAAATCATAATACTAATAAAAAAGACATGTAGCGGAAAGTTCAAAGAGAACGTTTTAAAAATGTAACATTTGGAATGTGGAAGTTTCAGAAGTTTGTTTTGGACAAGAAAGAGCCTCAGTAAAAAGGAGAGATTGTTTGGAGCATTATGATTGACAATATTGAATTTGTGAAGTTTATGGTAAAATATATTCTGTACAATAATCGTTTTTCATTTTAATATATTTTGGATCAAAGATAGTATGATACATTTGTGCGAACATAGTACATTACAACATTGTTTTTTATTTGGATGTTTTTTATGTCGTTTCTGCCTCAATATCAAATACATTTATTACGCCTACAAGAACCAACCAAGGATATTATACAATTAATGACTTTGATATAGGTCTCTATCAGGATTTATCAGCTAGAAAAAATGTAATATTTACCGAGCCGCTAGGCGAGGTGAATTTCCATTTTTGAAGCGGAGAAAACCTGATAGCGACCTAAAATCCCCACCTTCCTTGATCAGAAAAACATAGGATACTTTATATACTGGAGCCTTGTTTACATTTTTTTAATTGTTGTAGTGCTAGTTACCCATAATATTTTTGATTTAATATTGCATTTTGATATTGATTTGCTGATAATCCTGAAATTCCAGTTTCATCACATTTCAAATATAGAGAAGCGTATAAATAAGTAATTTTATTCTTACATTTTTTTACTGTTTATATTATATTTGCAGATTATCAAATTCGATAACCACCTAAACTGAAATTTATAGTTATATTTGAACAGTCATAAAAACTAGGCATTGGAAACTAGGAATCTTTACACTTCTTGAACTAGTAGTTATCACACAATTGTACTTTTTGATCTATTTTTAGAGAAAAACTGGTAGATATTGGACTTGTTCTGTGCAGCGGACAAAAATTTCTACATTTTGATGTAATTTTAGTATTGTTGCGATTTAATGTGACCCGAAAGTTGTATTAAAACCAATCAAAAACACGCAAAATTCTATTCATGTAATAATAACAAAGCAAAACACAAGTCATGGTTAATTTTTAACCAGTAAGTTAATTTTCCCCATTTTATTCTTTTTTTATCATGTACACGCTACAAGTAAATCCCTTACAAGCAGGACAAAAAATATGAAATCACTGAAATAACTGTCCCCAAATTATAAAAGAATATTCGCCCAACGTGTATTAGTGCTTTCAGGCAAACCATGTCTCGTGAAGACATAATATTAACTACATGTAATATTTATAGCAGGCGTTGCTGACAATGTGTAATTAATGACGTTACAACGCTTTATTGTCAACAGTTACCTGGTTCTTCATCAGTAGTCTAGGATTGGTCGATTGATTAAATGTTCGATAACAAATCAATTAAATTAATGTAATTGAACTTATCAGTTGATTTTTATTTCCTTCCCTTTTTAACCTAAAAGACCTTTTTTTAGCTTTGTCATTCTGCTCTTGTTGTAGGAAACATCTACTGATAGGTGTTCAAATTATCAAATTAAAAAAATCAACATATTGACCTCAATGTCGTTTCAATTTCTCCTTTTCTTTATCTATTTACTGTATGTACATCAAGGGTCTATCTCTTTCATATACTTATTACTGCAATTGCCATGAATAGATCATGTATTATTTAAATGGGAAACGTAACGAAGTCATTTTTGTATTACCATATTCGGACTTTTGTTAAAAATCGCTAAATTTCACATATGCACACAATGAATTTAAGAAGTTTCTGTAACACGTAACAGAAAGATGAAATCTTAAACTAGCTGCCAGACGAAAGCAGAAGATTGCAAAATCGACAAACATTAGTACCGAATTTAACTCAAAAACTGCAAAAGAAAACCCAGACAGTTTGTACAATGTTGTGGATTGTTCATTTACAGTAGACCATAACACAATTATGTGTTCCGAGTGGGGTGACATGTCTTACTGTGAACTACTACTTTATTGTTCTAGCGGCACTTTTAAAAAGCATGTAGATCTAGTACATATTGGACATATAATTCATTACAATTGCACACGTCTTGTTCTTGTAGATCTAGTACATATTGGACATATAATTCAATAAAATTGCACATGTCTTGTTCTTGTCGTAAAGTACACATCTAAAAATTACGCAACTGAAGTTAAAAAAAATGTAAACCAGTCCCTCACATTTTATCTCACTACATAGGGGACTCTGTGGCCGTGGTTAAGGTTATTCTACTATTGATCACGTGATCTGTCAACACTGATGTTGCGGGTTTGAGTCTCACTGCGGGCTGGGTGCACTCAGTTCTAATCTTAATTGACAAGGATTGCCATTCATTTTTCCCACCGAAGGTCTGGGGTTTTCTCCTGATACTCCGGCTTCTTCTCCCCCCACCCACCCCCTAAAAAAAACAAAAAAAACTAGACGCAACTGGAAAATTGCTGAAAGTAGCGTTAAACACCTTGAAAAAGAAACAAACAAAATCTCACTCCATAACAAAAAAATCAACACATATAGCAAATAATTCACAAACTCAATTACACACATCCATCCAACACAAGATCAAGTAGTACATTATACAATTACACAACCGCTCACAAGGGGCCTCGGTGGCCGACTGGGACCATACTGGGAGGGTTCCCAGTGCTCGACCCACAGTAAGCTCATTGTAGCCGCTACAAAAGGCTTAAATTTTCGCCGCTACCCAAAACTCTATACTTTTCCAGTGGCAGTCAAAATTGTATTCCCTGTGACCCATCTCACCCCCATTTTCCGTTGATTAATTGTTGTTAATTGTTCCCGCCCTGAATATAGCTGAAATACTGCTCGGTGGACGTAAAGCAGACATCCAATCAATCCATCGGTGGCCGAGTGGTAAAGGAAATTAGACTACTTTTGATCACGTGGTCTGCCAACAGAGATTGCGGGTTCGAATCTAGTCTCGATCACCCAGACGCATATATAATAGCGTCTGGGATCACCTTGTTGTAATTTCTCTACCAATAGGTGGAGACAAAACAATGATTCTATTTTTAGGGCCCTATTTTTAAACCAGGAAAACAATGCATACTTATAATATGACGTCACATTCAGATTCACAATTTTTATACACTTCTTGATATGAACGGAAGTAATTTTTTAGATAATAAAAATATCATCCAATCAAAAATTACGCCCAGTTTTGGGCGTAATGGTAACGAGTTCAATATAGAAATGAATCCAGACGCACAAATGTAATTGAGCGTCTGGATGATCGAGACTAGTTCGAATCTAGTCTCGATCACCCAGACGCATATATAATAGCGTCTGGGATCACCTTATTTTAATTTCGCTACCAATAGGTGGAGACAAACAATGATTCTATTTTTATGGCTTTATTTTTAAACCAGGAAAACAATGCAAACATATCTATACTTATAATATGACGTCACAGTAAGATTCACTCTTGATTATGCATAACAATAATATTTGTTTAATTAATTGATAAAGTATTATTTTATAAAAATATTCAAATTTACACTTTGGTACAATTTGTTGTAAACTTCTTGAAAGGAACGGAAGTATTTTTTAAGACAATAAAAATATCATCCAATCAAAAATTACGCTCAGTTTTGGGCGTAATTTAACGAGTTTAATATAGAGCTGAATCCAGACGCACAAATGTAATTAAGCGTCTGGATGATCGAGACTAGTTCGAATCTCAATCCGGCTGGGTGTACTCGACTCAGGATTGCAAGTTTAAACACCATTCAAAACAAAAAAAATCAAGTTCTAAGATCTAGTTTGTTTGTAAAATAGTTACGTAATACCACATCTGCGTGTCTAATTTTTAAAGTGAAAATGATTCTGTCAAATGTCTACGTAGCTTCGTCCTTTTACTCGATAATTGTTATTTTCTATATATATACTTTAAGCTAGAATTTATCTTTTGTGCTAATGAGCCACCAATGATTGCGTATAATGACCAGGTTTGTCCTGACAAGACATCAAAGAGAAAAAGGATATATTTTTATGGCCATAACAGGAATACACATAATAAAAAATGCTATTACTGTCGAACATATAATTACAACGGGGAAATGATAATGACAGATAACACGTTAAGGTTATTATCTAACAAGAAGAAAGGTCACAGTACATATAGACAACAACGTTTCAAAAAAATATCCCAGACAAAATACAGCCGTATTTGTCTTAAGTACTCTAAGTAAAATCAGTCTTATCTAGGCTATTGGAGGAAATTTTTAAGGGGGTAATTGATATGTACCTCTTAATATTAAGAAATTCGTCTAATTTTGGCCACACGAATACAAGTTACAAAAGCATTTCGGTATTGTCTATCGGTATATTTCGTTACCAAGCAGACTTTAAGACTTTAATTAAGCGTGATATTTTACCCGTCTTTACAGACATCGTGAAATTATTTGATATAGAAGTGTCCTGTAACTTTAACTGTATTTAACACGAAAGATAGTGTCATTTTGTGTGTTTTAATGAATTGAAATAAAATTAGAATTTAAAAGTTGATCTACCCTCGAACATGTTAACAGTTGCCCGTTAGCAAACTCACTAAACTAATAGAATACATGTACATAACAGAGTAATCCATGAGTTATTTTAATAATTATATTTTGCTTAAGTCAATACGTTTTTATAGTGATTTTTTTATCAGTATATAGGAACATTTCTAAATTAAAAAATTCCCACCGTAGATTTCCAGTAGTCGTCATCTGTGTGGGCTCTGGGTAATGTGTCGCTTCTGAAACGATCTATCCATTCTGGACGTTGATCCATTTTGTTAATCCAAAATAAAACTTCTCCCTCTAACAAAATTGTTTGTTCATTTCACTCCTTCCAAGAGATGAAAACTATCAGATGTAGTCTTTCAAGAATATATGTTTGTTCCTGTTGTCACCAGAATCCAAACTTTTCACAATGACGACAATCTAAGTCTGCCTTTACAACAGAGGTGCACATGTAAGTTTTCTCTACTAATGAGGTGAAGTATTGCTAACTGAATATATTTATCACTTTCATCTTTCAAACTCAGCCCAAGGGACAGTGTACCTTAACTTTCCGCTGTCTCCGAAACCACTGAACCATACATCACTCTATTGTTTTAGCCCAGAGGATGGGCATATCTAGTTAGAATGGTGAAGTAATCATAGATCTTTAGTCTTTCCTTACAGGTGTACATTAACACACCAATTATAACGTCGTCATGTATGTTTTGAAGGCACAACAAGATCACATCTCTTTATTACTTGTTTCCTATAAACATAAGTGTAATGGCCGATCATGATGCACAGATATGTCACTTTTTCCCTTTCTTCCCTACTCTTGTAAAAAGTAAGGGTTATATTTCAAGGTTTTCTTTTGTAATTATTTTACAAGCACGAATTTGGTGAATGGAGACTTATAAATGTATAGTAGTTTAATTAACAATGATACTTTCAAAATATTTTATGTATAGAAGTTTAATACACATAAAAAAAGAACAATCGTACATTCTGCATTTTTTATTTGTAACATGTAGTAGACAGGGCGACCATACATAGCCTTGCCTTGTTGGTTGTATTCCAACGCAATACACTAGATGATGATTTTGTTTAAAAAGACCAAAGCAGAACTAATATATTGGAAATTATATTTCTTGTTTATTATATATTTTTATTAAACTGAAACATGGTATAACTTAACTAGAATTAAATATAAATAACGCATTTGCTTGTATGTTGGATATTATTTAGTATATGTGAAATATAAAATATCCCTTAAAACTGCAAAATATGTTAAATTTGAAGATCAAAGTTGCTTAATTTTAAATTGTTTATGTTCATTTTACCTATCTTTGAGAGTAATTGTTTAACTGGTTATTTTGTTTTGCTTCAAATCTGTTACACACCAGTAAGACACAAGTCGCATTGTATCAATACAGCGTTGTTCCTGTATGATATATTTAAACTTTGTTTTAAATTATATTTATGTAGCGATTTTCGCACTGTGTCAGAACAAAACCTGAAACGATAACTATATCAATTGTATTGAAAAATCAAAGCACTAATATAAACATAACTTAAATGAATTCGGAAAGTATATCTTAATATAATAATTATGTAAATGATTTATTTCTTACTATAAGTAGACATAACCCGAGGACGTAGGATCGTCCAGTTAGGTTGATTTGTTTATTTGATCCTTGATATTTTTCTTGCGTATAATGTGATCATAAGTCACGCCTATTTTTTAAAATTTAACATTTACAATATAAATAGCTCGCTTGTCTTATGTTGCTTTTGTAAACAAATTACATGTGTTAAAACTGTTTTCCCATACCTCCATCAAAGACATATAATTACATGTAATAATATGTCTCTGCCTCCATGTTGACTGTTTGTACTTGATCAGAACAGTGAAATCGTTATAGATCTATAAAATTTTACGTTATGCTGTAAATAATGAAAATTTGTCAGTATTTCCCTTAAATCCATTTTGTAGAGTTTGGAAATTAAGAAAGAATTACGTTTGAAATCAAAGGTTTTAAAATAGTTAAAAAGGGTTAATTATGTTGAATGTCGCTATAGTTAACTTTTTTTATGACAAGAGTTTTATGAAATCACAGCATACTTTAGCTTGCAAATATCTTTTGTAAAAACTAGTATTATAAATGTTTTCTTTTTATATATAAATACTAGTAGCAAATGTTGGTCTTCAATTGAAGAAATAATAACTTATGCATAATAACACAAACCACATTTTATTTCGTGGAATAGCTTGTAACTTTTAACATGCATGTTATTCTTGTTCTAGATAACAAGTAAGTCTTGTAGAACCACAGAACATGACAGAAGAATAACATCTTTACCTGACAGGTAAATATATGTATAATAACCACGACATATAGGACTGCTTACTGCCCCCGGGGGTAGAAAAATGTCATGTTTTGCCGCATCCTTTTCCAGACTAATTGATTTTGACAACACATTAATATAAGATGCTTTTAATAGATTGTTTATTGATTTATTCAAATAGAGTGCATTATTAACAATTTGTTAGTACTTTTATTGGTCGAATATAAAAGTACAGTTCAGCAAAAAACTGCATTAAGATTATTTTATTTAGAAGAGGTTTTATTAAAGATTCTAATTTATTTTGTAATGTTATTTGGATGTATTTATCTGAATACAGACACGTTATTCTCCAAAGATCTTGCCATAAGACATTAGTGTGTAGTTACTTTAATCTCTTTAGAGGAACATGTCAATTAACTGGATATAAAATGGTTTGTTGTCTCGATGTTTTTCGAATGAATTTTAATCACCTCTACTAGATTTTGCTGACTGCTTCATTTTTGTTTGTAAACGAAGTTCTACAGACGAGATTGGAAATTGCATTAACTTTACCAATATATTAACTTTTCTTCTCACTCAACATATGTAAATGGGGATCATAAAATAAAAGCCACACAATTTATTATCTATCAAAGACATAATACCAAATCGTCAAACACAAAGAAAAACAAAAACAGAAAGGACAACTACCAGAGTATAATATATGGCTTGGAACAGTGACATGGATCGTTTAGTGACAGGATTAAACCAGACAGCACATGCAGAAACTCCACAAAACCCACACTTGCACAGTAGAAGTGACAATTATATCCCATCAATAATGTATAATTACAATGAGATTTCTATGTTAGATTTTCCCATTGATAATTTTGAAGTACGCGTTTTTCACGTTTGGAGTACGCGTTGTGTTCAAATGGATACTAATTTTGCACCTCTTCTCGCCGGCCTGTTTCTGTAATTAAAGTCACCACCAAAACACCTAGGTCGGTCGCTTAGACCTTCATCTAAAAATAGACTAAAGGAAACTACAAACTAGACTATACGACAAATATTACTTCAACATATGACTTGGAATATATTCCTTTTAATCGATAGCAACAGTCCAGGAGCTTCGGCGTATGGTGTGATATTTCCCAACTTATACGTCATGCTAGATACTGCGATTGGTATTCCGATGTCTGGACCTATCACTCCTGTAAACTATGAGGCTACTAAAACAAGAGTTTGTTGTACTTAGGTTAATGCTATCCCTTTAGAAGTTTACGCCCGTTACAATGACTTAATTGATCTTTAAGAAAAATCCACTCCTCAAATACGATCAGACCTTTTTGCTAAGTGAAAAGTAGTCTTTTTTATTCCTGGATTTAAGTTTGTCTTGATGGCAAGTAGTAATTCGATGGGTGTATTATAAGACGTATAACACTGCTTATTCGTCTAAGCACCAAAGGCACCTATGGTTTTATTGACTTCATGTAACTCACTTTCTGTTTTTAGGTTTTTGGTATTTGTTTCGTATTAGGTCTCTAAATCTGCTTTGTAATCTACTTTCAGCTCTTGTTGTTTGGTTGCTTCCCTGCTATTTGTCTGTAGGAGAATAAGGGACAGGAAATAATATTGTATTCAACAGACCATTTACGATGAAAATATGATACATTGTTGATGGTGTGATGGTGTTCAGCAACATATTTACCAAAACTATTGTCCTAACATGCATTTTTACTGAAGAACTGACTTAATCCAATTTCAATAATGCAGTCAGTGGACCGTAAAATTGAGGTCAAGGCCAAGTGACACCTACCATACTGTCATGTACTTTTTATCAGCAACCAATATACACAATTTTAAAATTCTAGCATGCCATGCATTGTTACTAAGATACTGACTAAATCAAATAACTCGGCGGACCGTGAAATTTAGATCAATTTTAGGTCACACAAACCAGAATGTGATGTACCTTTTATCCGCAACCTATAAACTGAGTAACTGATTTAATTCAGTAACTTAACGTATCGTAGTTACTGGACCGCGAAATTGAGGTCATGTTTTTAGGTGACTGACTGACAAGTACTCATTATAAGCTACCCTGGGGTTATAGCAGACGCCTACAGCAGGCAAGACAACAATTTAATTTACTACTTTGGAAATATCTTTAAAGATATCAAGATACCATAGCACCGATTCCAGAAATCGTATGTTGTCTTACCCAATAATGAGGCAATACATATTCTTTCTGACTGTAAGTGAATTACAAAAGGATATGAATGCACTTTGTCGAAAAAAACAAGATACAACAATCGTCGAAAACAAAATGATGAAAAGCTAAAACAATAGAGCGTTTGATTTTTTTTTGCCTTTTCTTCAGTGAGAAGGTTAATAATTATGTCAAGTCAAACAAGGTCCATGTAAAGACATTTACTAAAATAGAAATTTATTTACAACCAGGATGACATTATCGAAGCAACATACTTTCTCATTATCTTAATTGCATCTGGAATATTTTTATGTTTTATTATTAATTTAGTTCTTTATGAGCTGCCATTATTAAATTTATGCGGCAATTAAAGACTATTTTTAACATTAAACAGTATTAAGCTCAAGAAAAAGCAGTCACGTGACTCTTATTTAAAATTTAAACCAACGAAAACGTAGGTTAGTATAAATATTAAAGAAAAAATAGTAAAATGTCATCGTTATATGCAGAAGTGATACAAATTTATAAAACTGTTTAAACTAACTGAACGTATTGCAAGAACTCCATGAAGCAGTAAGATAGATGCTAGGACATTGTTATCACTTCATGTTTTACTATACCAAACCCCCTGTTGAGAATTCATATAAATTTAGTAAGGTCATGTCAAGAAAAAGTTAAATATGTAGCTCGATTTATAGTCAAAAGTTATCCTAACAGAGTTTGGAATAGATACAATTTGTATTAATCGACGAATTCGTGAAGAATGAAGTTAATAAAAAAATACTGAACACCGATGAAGCTGTCAAAAAGTCAAAAAAGATATATCCACAAATCAAAGTCCGAGAAACCGGCAAACTCCAGAACCAATAACCAAAATACAGCAACTACGGCAATGGTCCTGACTTGGTACTGGCATTTCCAACGAAATGGTGGGTTAAACCAGGTTTTATGGCATGCCAAACCTCCCACTTCCATTACTGTAGAATTTGAGTTGGTTAGTTGATTAAAATAGATGGGTATCATATACCACCAGTCACTCCTAGGTGTATCCAACAAAGTCACTCCTAGGTGTATCCAACAAAGTCACTCCTAGGTGTATTCAACAAAGTCACTCCTAGGTGTATCCAACAAAGTCACTCCTAGGTGTATTCAACAAAGTCACTCCTAGGTGTATCCAACAAAGTCACTCCTAGGTGTATTCAACAAAGTCACTCATAGGTGTATCCAACAATCATCGTAGAACTTTCAATGTGCACTGAATTCAAATATTGGGAAAACTATCTGCAACCATATTTTCAAACGAGATATTTTTTATCGACAAGGAAGTTGTATCTATAGTAAAACTTATTAAAGAAGCAAACAATTCGTTTTTTTCTTGTAACCTTGGTTTAAAAATATATCTCAAAGAAATATTTGACGTTTTGCAAATATCAGTTTACTCGCTGAGAGCTCTTACATACCTGATTGTATAAGCAATTGAGAAATATAGACACCAGGAGAAGCTGGAATATTGCTGCATAAGTGAGGCAAATGTATAATGTTGAAAACAAAATCGTCTCTTTTGTCATAAATTCTTGTGCTAAGATGACCGTTGGTGTAATATTCGAGGTGTAAGTCTAAAAATGATGTATAAGGTAGATATTACTGTGGTTTCTTTAATTTCTAGTTCTGAAGGATATATTAACGAAAGCCATTCAGCAAATTGAGGGTTATTAATTGAAAGGACATCATCAATATATAAGAAGGTTATAAAACATACGGAACGACTTTTATCTGAGACCTTTAGCAGCTCCTATAACGAAAGAATGTACAAGTGAAATGTAAAAACTAGGACCAAAGTATATCATAGCCAGGTCAGATGGTATATAAGTACTTTTGAAAGGAACATGCACGATTGGCGAATCAAAGACGTTCAAAGACACAAATATAATAACATTGTCATCGATGGCGAAGTGCAGATGATAAGAGGCCATTGACTACTTCACTGAAAGTTCACAAGTATTGATCACCAAATGTTTGATTATTAAGTAACATTAATCTTTTTGCTATATCTGAATGCAAAATGAAGGATTTGGCAACATGTTTGCTTATTTTTGTTAACTTTAAGTGCAAAGGTAGAAGTATAGGTATAAGAGAGAATAGGCATATTTTTATCCTTGAAATAAGAAGAGATTTATGCTGTAAAACGTTGCCTAAATCTAAACCTTTGTGAAGGAATGGACGAGAAAATAAACGAACGATGTTTTTATCATTCTCGCGTAGAGTAGAACACTGTAAGGTTTAAAAAACGTTGTAGCCAATATCAGAATGATGGCAGTAGCAGAAGACTTTCCTTGTATAAGGTATTAAGTTTAGGAAGACAATTTTTTGCTAATGCGATAAATACATAGAGGTTATATGAAAAGCAGATAAATCATGCCAGTTAGGAGATGTATGATGTCTTTGTCACTAAATACGATTCTGGATAGGATTGGCGTTGCACAGATTAATCACACTCACATCATTGCATCGCGGGCTTGATAAAAATCTATATTTTATTTAATGTTTATAAGGTATTGCGGTCCAAGTTTTCGAATGCAGTATTCTACTCTTGTTTACGGTAATATGTGCTCAAAGCGGGACAGTTTTTTAAATGACTACAGTATCTTCGTAACAATAGAAAATGGACAATGGATATGTGAATATCTGCTTTATACATATTTGGAGTGTACGTGGGATTTCTAGATATAATAATAAATTCAAGTTCTTTCATTAGGCACTGATAATAGCGGGGCCTGTATACAACTACTTTGTTATTTGATATTTTATCGACTGGAACTAACGGTATTATTATACAAATCAGATAGTGTCTAAATATAAGAAAGTTAGCGGTATTATTGAGCTGATTAGGATATATACAATATTTTTGTTGAAGTACCTACATTTTTAAAAAGTTAGAAACAGTAATTCCAAAAAATATATAAAAATCAATGATTTACTTCAGATCGACGCCTATGCTAACAAAGGGTAAGAAACTCCTTATTAAATTGATTTATCAGTTAAGATTAAACGCGACTATTTCACGACTTCAAAATATTGTTGTACCCTGCTCCATAAGGTCTTGATATTGATTAGGTTAACTGCATAATATACAACTACTGCACTTGAACGAGATCAATATGAGGTTTTATTGAGCAGTGTAGAATAATATTGAACGAGGCGAACCAATATGATAAGAAATTGAAAGTCACGTGTATTGGTTAAGGCCAATAGGAAATAGTAAAAAATATATATTATGTAATAAAAAGTTTTACTACATAATATTGAGTTATAAAATTGGAATAGAGAGTAAATTTTTTTACTATACTTTTAGTTTCATTGAAATTTAAAATCCCACTTTATCAATCAATTATTGTAATATGACAATATAACAAGAAGAGACAAATAATATTTTGAAATTTAACGGTTATTACTGAAGAAGATGATACACAAAACACCCATTCTGGTCAATAAAAAGCAATATTTCACTCTCGTGACGTGATTGTCTGCAATCCCATTTTCAAATGAAAATAAGATAGCCAATCAAATGATGATAGTGCAATATGGTTTTTTTTTTTAGCAAAATGTGTGTTTTGATAACCAATATTATAGGAAATTGAATGTTACATGTTTTGATTTTGACCAACTGAAAAATGCACAAATAGTTATTATGTAATAATGCCATATATTCAATCAACCCGTGAGTATAAGAGGATAACAGGAAAACAAACGGTATTAATGGATAGGTCAGAACATGTTTTTGAAACATGAAAAATCATTCCAACATAGGATCTCAGTGTAAGTGTCCAGGATCTGCGGAAGTTAGTTGTTTATTTCTTAATTTACTACAACCTAGCGTTTGTCCATTTAGGAAGCGTTTATATTTACGGTTTTTTTAATGCAGGGGCCTCATAGTAGATATCATTAGACGGAATGTAACACTACATTTGAATGTGTTTAAGTATTGACAATTTGGTAAATAAGAAAACAACACTTAAAAGTAGTCTTTTCATTTAATGTAAACTTGACGGAAGAAAGTAAAATTTGTAATGACAAAATAACAATGAGTAACATAAAAAGATATGTTTGAACAATACATATGCACAATAGTTGAATTGTTTTAAGGTAAAATTGTGTAAAACAATGTAAAGATAACAGAACAAGGTACAATACAAATATTACAAGATATGTACAATAAAAATAATAGTTGTTATTGTTGTCAAAAAGGAATATTAAGCAAGTTCTCCAAAATACACTATCAACGTTATGTTAATTTATTTATAGAATGTATTTATTTTTGACAAAGAAGTTTTGTTTTTGCACAGTTTCATTGAAAATAAATGTTCATATGTCAGATCTCATGGATGGCTAAAGAAATTTAAATGAAAATTGATACACTAACACACTTGACTTTTCAAAGCATTGATATCGAAAAAAGTTGACGCGAACGGCGTCATTTTGTAAAGGCAAACTCTGCAAACTAAAAAAAGTCACGTGACAAACAATGTTTGTTAATGGTATGGGACTTGTTTGTGACTTGCCTGAACTTTCAATCTGTACTAGTTTCCAGTACATTTATTTTATTACGTAGACAATTGATTAACGGAAAAGAAGGGATTAAAGAAATGATCTGTTTGATAATCATAATGCTAAGTATTGTATATTCTCTTCCTAAATATTTAAAGCATTTAACAATTGGTTTTGGCAGTAGTTTACTATGAATTAAGAAATGATCATCTACAATGCATTCGAGTATAACCCTACTCTGTAGGATATGATACGATTTATGATTTCATTTAAGAAACCAATCATACGACCCATATGAACAATAATAAGGGCAGATTTAAATAGTACCAAATACGAAATCTCAAATATAAGATATAAATGTTCTAAAAGCATTACATTTTATTGAAAATCAACTATAAAAATGAATGTTCTGTGATGGCTATAATTGCTATAATAAACGTTTAGTTCTAAAACAGTGTTAAAGAAATAGTATTGAAAACTTTGGCTTTGAGACTGCTCAAAATTGAGATATTTATTTTACATGTAACACTTATTAAAATCAAATGAAATCCAAAAACGATACAAAATATATACACTACGAATTGAAAATGTGATTACAGAAAGGTCAGCATTGCATTTGTGTATGTACAAGTAGTAGTATCTAACTATAAAAATAATTTATTTCAATTGCAAAATAATGGTACTGTATAGAAAAATATCACGGCATAAGTGAGGTACTTCTAATTTCATCAGCATGCAAACTAGCCTGTCTGGTGTAAATTCAACATAGCATACATTAAATTAGTACAATAACATCAACAACAAATTTAAATTAGACATTGTTATCCTGATTTTGTATGTAATAAAAAAGTAACTCGCGGAAAACATTTAACAAACAGCTATGACGAATTCGTACAACACTGACAAGTACAGGCCTCAAAGATTTGGATCACTCCTTGACCAAAGTTTGCATATGACTAAGGCAATTCGTTACAAGGCTTTTGTAAAGGATTAGAAACTACTTCTTCACAAACGTTTTGCAGCAATTCCTTATAAATCTCTTAAAAGATTGGTGATCACTTCTTAACTTTTGCATTTACCTAATGCAATTCCCTACAAAGCTCTCTATAAAGATTGGAATAACTTCTTGACCAATGTTTTGCATATGCATAAGACAAGACCTTATGGAGCTACTGGAATAATAATTTCAAATTAAAATATGTGGAACAATTGTTTTTAATATTTGAATTGAAACGAAATTTCTACTTATCAAAGGTTCAATAGGAATAGTTCAATTTAACAATACGCAGAGACTAAATAAAAAAACACAGTCGACTGATTTCAAATATTTAAAATAGATTCTGACATGCGTTTTACATGGCAAAAAATATAACAATCTAATGTACAATATCATTAACAAATTTATAAATTCTGTTTAATAACGTTGCAATTAAAACAGTTACCGATACCGGATGAACAACCTTAAATTAGATTATGTTCTTAAGTTTTTCAATGTTTTCAATGTTAGACAACAGCAATCATGAGACGAAACGCAAATCATAATGCTCATGATGCACAATTTTACGGGTTTCACGTTAATATGATATCGGAGTTATCTCTTGTAATTATCAGTCCTTTGAATAAATTTAACCGCTGTATTGCAGATTATATACGCCGAAGTACAAGGCTTTATAAAATTTTTAAGCTTACAGACCTGTTATAAATTCTCTACAGATACATATCAATATCACTTAATCCCGTACAGTAACTACAAGTGTTAATTTCCTAAAATGAACCTATTGCAATAAATCACAGATGAAAGCCCTTATAGACAGAAGGTATCGTCAAACTCTTCATAGAATATCTAAATCTCTATCTTTGATATGACTACTATCATTATCACTTGTCAAATTGTAACTTTTTAAAACGTCATTTTTCGGCGAGTTTCTATTGCTATTAGAGCGTTTGTTACCTTCAGATTGCTGATTAACACTGCCTCTTAAGTTTGAGCTGTATTGTATTCCTCCAGGTTTAGCACGTGACCTTTTGGGGCTTATTTTAGAAAGTTTTGAATGCAAATTCAACTTTAACACATCGTCAGCCATTGATGCAATAGATGTGCTGTGATCAGAATTACTACATGATGTATTAGCATCACCACATACCGACCCACCAGCGTTTTGCGCCGTTTCGTAAGTGTGTAGTGTAGATTGCGGAGACGAAGCACCTGAAACTGAATATGACCTTGCGGTGTCTAAAGAAAGATATGGTTCTTGTGATAAATGAATAACTGACTTCTGGCCGAAAGACCCCCTAGAAGGACTGCCAGAACCTTCCAAACTTTTTCCTGGAAAAGATGACACTGACGATTTGCTTGAGGGTTGTCCAATCGAAGAGTCTTGTGATGCTTTATGATTTGGATTTACAAGACGTTTCGGTGAAGACTCTGTCGATGACTGATCACTGCTATGTGTTGTTGTATTTTTAGGGGAAGTAGTCTTGGAGTTTGGATATGTAGAACTATGTGAGTAAGGTGTTGAACGTGGAGAAAAAAGCCGAATAATTTCCGAAAGTTGGTCATCTATTCTTGATATTTTTGTATGCAAAAATTCCATTTCTTCTTTGAGCTCCAACTGGATATCATAAAGTGATATTAGAACTTGTTTCTCACCAACGGACAAAACAGACATCGAGTCTCTTTGATGGGTCAAAATTTCATTGCTTTCATTATGGACATCAGATTTCCCAATAATTTTAGGTATTCCACTGTCAATAGAAACACTCTTTTGCAGACTCGATTTTTCTTTTTTGCGTTCTTCCTCCTCTTCTGGTATTGAATCATTACCTCTTTTCGAAATCAACTTTGCAAATTTAGTTATTGGTTTTACCGCTGCCTTTTGGGCCTCTGCAGAATGTGTTTGCTCTTCTTTGTCAATCTGAGTGGAAAGATTTTGATTATTGTCCGATGTTATTTCAGGCGGACCACCATTCATAATTTTCCCCCATTTCGATGCCCCTCCACCTACACGTGGCGGAAGTGCTGTTTCAGAAGACTCGGAAACATTCACTGTTCCAATTACGTTAATAAGTCGTGTGAACCCTCGAGGCTTTTCCGAGTTATCTGGAGTGTCTTTGCCCTTTTCGACATCAGTCGTAACTTGCATTCCTTTTGTATCACTGATTTTTCTGAACCTGGATATTAGCTTCCGAACTGGATGATCGCTTGATAATTCTAGAGGTGGATCATTTTTTCTCTTTTCTGCCAATTCCTTTTCCTTTTTAACGTCAGCAACTTTTCTAAAAATCAACTACAAAAAAGAATGATAACTGTGTAAAGCAGACTGAGTAAACGAAATATTTCAAGAAATGTTTTAACGACCTTTTATTCCTGTTTATGAATTTTAAAAACGTACAGAAAACTTTACAAAATTATGCTTCATTAGTTTTTGTTACGAAAATGACGGTCTGTGTGAGTGTTCAGTTAAACCCAACATTTTATGAATATTCTTTTTCATTATGATAATGGAGGGAATAACATTTTCTTTTTTATTTTCCAGGATTTGAGGATTTTACATTTATTTGTACTAAATTAAACTTTATTAATTTATAGAGCTTGTGAAAGAACAAATCGTTTACCACACATTAAATCTTTAACAATTAAATACAAGGAAAGTCGTCGTAAGAGCACACATTGAAACAATGCAGCCAGAGCTCAATTTTTAATAAGTTAAGTATTAATATTATTTAAGCTGCAATTATATAGGCCTGAAATTTGCAATTATAAAATTTCACAATCATCCGTCCGTTTGTTTCACCTTCCGGTGTAAGCTTTAGAATACATTTGTCTTTGAATAATTATTTTCAAAGACAATGAAATTTAAAATGAAATGAAATTATTTGGGTCATACTGTTATGTGCATGGAATTATAAAAGATTATAATATAATACAGGTAATTTAAACGGCGTGTATCCTTTCTGTAATTTTGGCTTATGTTCTGATTTCGTGTTTTCATCGTTTTGATGTTATGATTGAGGATTTAGGATTAATAAACACTAACTTCTTTAAATTGAATTATGATCGTACGCTTCAATAAAACCGATTTTCGCGGTTTACGATATATATTCATAGTTAGTTGAACATAAATACATGCAATAATTGGTTACGTAAATTTGTTTGGGTTGAGCAACGAATTTAAGCAGATGAAAACTCCCATCGTCAGAAACCCACGTCCGTTCGCATTTTCGCTTTGCTACCAGTTACCGACCGTGGGCACACAATTAGATATTTTCTCGTTTTCATGAATATTGAATGTCTTATTTTGATTGGTGGCTTGTACTTCCGGCGAAGCGTTTAAACTAATCAAAATAGTTTTATCCTGTAACTATCGTTGTCGTTGGCTAATTAAATTTAATGAATATTCGCCAAAAGGAGAAAATATCTACTAGTGTCGGTAAGGGGTAGAAAAGCGAAAACGCCACCGGACGTGGGTTTCCGACGATGGAAAACTCCACGAATATTGAAATATTTTACGGCAATACTTACACGATGCCTCAAATTATATGTTAGCGTTAAATTTCGTGCAAATGAGTTTGCAAATGCATGATAGAACTCGAGAACCTCTAACAGTCGCCCTCTTTTTATGGCATGAAGATCACAATACGTTAACGCTCGAACGTTTGCTGTAGATTGACCAACAGATTGTTCTTTCCAAAAGTTATCTCCGAACACATCGCCTTTACCTGGAAAAGAATATAGTTCATTTACTTAATTATTAACTTCTTGTTTTACTTACAGTTCCTGAATATGTAACTGAATCATTGGCTTTCAGGATATACGAATAAGCAATGTGTTGTGCTGGTCCAATAGCAAAAGTCCCTAATCTTATTTGACATTTACATTAAAATTCATACAAAACATGCAAGGTTTATAGGAACATTCCCAAAGTTTGATATCAAAACATTATTGAGATAATTCTTTTGTATTATATCAAACTGATACAAAACTATATTTCATAAAACCGTGCTTACTCAGAATAGCTACCACTTCGTCGTCCTGTATAACTTCTAATGATCCAGACACAACAAAACAAAGTGCATCCAAACTTTCTCCTTGATGAAATATAAGATCTCCTGGTGCACTGTGTGTCATATTCATATGCATTGCCAAAGCTCGAAGACACCCATCACTTGCCAATCGAAAACCAGGATGTTCTAGGAATACTTTCCTGTTTAAGTGTACGCATAAGTCAGCTTTCATGTCCTTTGGACAGTAGTTTAGAACCTGGAAATGCCGAATGACTGAATGAGTATGCATACTCAATATAATATAAATAATAAGCTTTAGATGAGTAAAAATACTACGTTGCGTAAAGTAAAGTTAGTCGGCTAGATTCTGGTGGATGAATTTATATTTTGTTTTCAATAACTTATGGTGCCAAACTACATAACAGCAAAAAGTGTCACAGCGGCTTATTTCGTAAATAAATTTCACAGAAGATAATAGACAGATTTAATGTCTTGTTCATGAAACATATCACCAAGCTGAAAGATATATGAAAAACGCAAAGATTGTGTGAAAACAATTTACATGAACATTCGTATAGACCTTTGAGGTTGCCACCCATGCGACCTTGCAATTTCTATAATTTTGAATTAGCTAGCATACATGAATCGCTGTACGATAGTAGAGTATTTATAAGCATGAACCCACCTTTGCTGTATCAATTCCTTTTGTGATTGCCCATGTGGATACAATATAATCCATTACACGTTCACTCAGAGCCTTGGGAACATCATGCAGTTTCATAAACTCTCTAACACTGTTAAGCATATCGTGGTAACGTGCAAAATTTGCGTAGAATTGTTGAAATATTGTTGTAACGTTTGAAAAAATTGTTGCATATAGCAAGGCTGAAAAGAATAATATATCAACAGTTTATTTTGTTTTTCGCAGACTATAATGTCAATCATTCAATCATACATTCAAACAATAATTCGTTTTTCATATCTTTTAGTCAGCTAGGTAACTTGTATCATAAGCTTTGAATGAAAAATATATTTTGTAATTCAATTATAATATAATTTTAACTTTATTTTACTATGAAAACTGGTATAATTAGATGATAATTTACACAGATAATTACTGCTAGCTTGTTTAATGTATTGCAATGCACGAATTGGTACAAATCATACATTTGTAAAAAATAAGGTATTGCGCGTTTTGCATCGGATAATGATATTTATCATAAAATTAACATATATCTGTTTCCAGGCTGTATGAATAATGCAGTTCTTTTTTTTTTGCTAATTAAAATAGGTTGAAAGACAAGATCACACACATATAGAAAACTTTAATGCTTCGAGCATTGCAAAACGCATACCGTGCATCACGATACAAAATAAACAATACATTTATCGTCTGTCTCAGAGAAAATTAATAGTCGTCAAGTAATTTAATGATTTAAAATGTGCATAAGAAAAATAAGGGTGGTATAACATTTCGCCTAAAAACGTAGTTTTATATGCAATATACCGGAAATAAAAACCTACAAAAGGCAAATTTGGATATAAAACTTCGGAATTATCTTTTATCCGATTTTTCTAAATAATACTTACCTCCAGTTATCATCATGAAAACTGAAAACAACTTCTCCTTTTCTGTGGCTGCATTTACATTTCCAAATCCAACACCGGTCATGCATGATAACGTGAAGTACAATGCCGTCAGATAACGCATTGTTTTTGATGGTCCACCCTCCATATCTGATGACGTTGACGAATTTGACCACATGAATGATTGTTTAGTGACATTGCTTAGTGCAGTCAACCAGCCGTAATCAATTCCATCACTCAGTTCTCCGATTCCAATAGAGTACCAAATGCAAGCAAACCAATGAGCAAATAAAATGAAAACAAGAATGAGTAATATAAGCATAGCGGCACCATACTCCAGGTAATGATCTAGTTTTCTCACAACCCTACCAAGTCGAAGCAGACGAACAACTTTCAAAGCGCTGAACAACGTACTTATGCGCTGAAATGAAAAGAAGGACAGTTTGAATATTAAAAACTTTATTATAAGGTGTAGTAGATTTTGCTGTGGAAGTTAGTATTATCCCTCTTTGCAAATTCCCCAAGAAAAATGTCGAAAATTTAAGGGACAAATCATTCGCTACAGTGGCATCATCGATTGTTCATGGTTAGCATATATCAGTGTTTTAAAATACAAAACCCATCGATTTATACTTTTTATCCACACTATATTAGAGGAGATAATAAATACTTGCGTATAGAGTATACGTTTATTCGCGGCCAAACCAGCCAGATGATTGACATATACTAGTAATTAGAAAACAAATCTTCGACCACTAATCATTGTTACAAAGAATACTTACTTCGTCGACGTACTCAAAAGCGTTGAAAACGTCATAAGGTAAACATGACAAAAGATCTATGACAAACCAGCTTCTTAGGTAATTCATACGTATGATTTTTGGATCTGATATAACTTCACCGCTTGGTCCAACAAAGGTTGTATGAAAATTCAAAATAATATCGACGAAAAAAATGACGTCAACTATACTATCCAGAACCAATAACGGTACTTGGTCCATTGACTTGTTTTTGTATGCTGCATTGTATGGTACTGTAACTGCTGTATAAAACGTCAATAACAGAATCATCCAGTCCCAAATGGTCTTAAATAAACAGTAGTGGAGAATGATATGCGGTGGTGTCTTTGGAGCTTCCAGGCGATACTGTGGTAGAACATCTGCATTTAAGTTCATCATCTACAATATAGAAAGGATAATATAGTCAAGTGTTTAAATTATTGAAATGCCAGCAGAATATTACAATGCCAAAGACCACGATCAAGAATTTACAAAACATGTATCTAATATTAGGAGGGTCAACATGGTAAGCATCCCTTTTAAGACATAATTGAACGATTTGATTTACAATTAAAATAAAATACTTAATTCTACATCCCATGATGGCATTAGACTCAGCGGATATGAAAATATGCAGCATTATCAGTGACTATACTACAGATTGCCTTATCTATGTCATTTATGCATCTTTCATCTTTCGAATCTTATTTGAGTGCTAGTGGAGGGCAAAAGGGTCTAATATACTATACACAGAACTTATTTCTCTATATCAGCAGTCCTAAGAGTCTGTAGTGTACATTTCTCAACGCGTACTATATTTTAAAATGTGTATATAGAATCGTGATGATACCGAAACTAAATCGTCTAAATCAGTTTGACTAGGCTACTTCATTGGAAATATTACACGAGTTTACGTCTCGTCATTATCATGTTTCACTTTACCCATTGTCAGTTAACATATTTCCAGTTTACTCAAGACATATATATAAGGCGGTATTACTACGATTGATGTTTGCTTGTTCTTTCATTGTAACTGAAATTTAGTAAATAAACGGAGGTCTATTAAATTTTTGCATGCTATCAATAAAATCCTGCAATTTTTTTTAAGTATTAATATTTGCTGTTGTAGAATATTATTCTTTATATAAATAGCTTCTTAATACATTTATTGATTCTCTCTAATTTCATTTTTTTTTCAAAAATAGATTTTTTTCTATTAAAAAGAGTGCTCGGATATGATCTCTTGCACTTTGTACACTACTTCACAAACGCAGCCAGGAATAATGCGCGTTGTGGGATTTACACATGAAGTTTTTTATTGTTCACTAGCATGTAAAGATTATCCGAGCTAGCTAATCTTGTCTATTCCCAGTAGATATTTGTTTAAGTTAATATCGTTATATCTGGTGATATTCTACAACATACAGTCATTAACTTCCGGGTCGTCCCATCATCAATTTCCAGTTATTAGAATTTTACCGCCACTTTTGACATTTAAAAGAAATAAAATGGTGGATACAAAACAACTCTTTTGATACTTTTTTGTGGTTTAAAGGCATTATTTGTTAACGCATGTACTTACATTAGCTATCTGCGAAGGTCTAGTACTATCAAACTTTGTATTTGGCATATGTGATGAAAATTGTAATAATGTTGAACGGTTTCTGGTGACTGATCTAGCTAATCTAGCAAATTTACTTAAACCTACAAAATACAAGGAGTAATAATAGTATATGGTTTCTTGTCCAATCCGCATTTATCGATTTCTAAATTTATAAATCTTTGCGGCAAATATTATTATTAATATAAAAAATCCATTTTTGACATTGATTCTCTTTTAGTATTAAAAGATATAAAAGGCATTTACTATATTCGTATTCCAGTGTTGTATTTCCAAATTCAAGAATAAACTAATATGAGGAAAGGAATGTACGGTTTTTGTTATAAGAACTAGTTTCTTTCTATGGTGGCTGGATTCGTGTTTTCACTTTTTATAAGCATAAACGTTATTTATTATCAAATTAAAAGCAGGAAGTCAGCTTCAGTACTAAACGTTACATTTTTATTTTGTTCGTTAGTGTTCTGTTATAAGGTCCACTATGTTTTCTGAATAAGTGGCCCGTCTTTTCGACTAACTGTTATAAATTTATCTATAATTTAGAAAAATAGCAAGGAAACCTACAAAACAACAAGATTACAAATCCGTCTCCATACAAACACATACAACACGAAAAAAGAAACAATTCTCAAACGTGAATAATCTTTAAAAACATGGGCGCACCCGGATGCTATTGTATTTGTAGATGGATGTCTCGTGAATACCCCTGTAATCTTAAATAAATAAAGACACCAGCAATACATTAATTCGGAAATTCGGAATACTGATCGAAACGTATAAGTTCTGAAATGTTAACCTTATACGACGGATCTGCTGGAATGTTGCTCTCTGTATAAGGAATGTTGACAATTGGACAGTTCAAATTGTCAAAAATGTCGTAGAGTTTAGTTTGTAGTTTCCCGAGTCTATTTATATAATAAGGTCTAAGTTAAAGGCCGATCCAAGTGTGTATCTGGTATCTTGGTACCAACTGAAGTACCAACAGTTTGTTATTGCCTAAGCTTTTGAAATTAAGTTAAATAAGCCAAAGTCTTCAAATATGTCGGTGCCGAGTAGTTAAGGTAGTTCGTCTAGTATTGACCACGTGGCCTGTCAACCAGGTGATTATAAGTTCGAGTCTCACTTCAAGAATGGTGCACCCGACTTCAATCCTAATGAAACGGATTGCCAGTTTTCCTATCGAAGGGTTGGGTGTTTTCTCCCTCAATAACAACTGGACGCCACGAGTAGCTGAAAAATGGCTGTGCCGTTAAACATTATTCAAACAAACAATAAAATAAAAAATGTGGAATCACGTATAGACAGCAATAACGATATCTGTGTATTTACCTTTAGCACCATCTTCATCGATTGGTTGCTTCAGCGCAGTTATATCTTTAAAAGTACACAAAAACAATACTATTTGATCCTTCTCGTTTCTTATTGGTGCAATATGCAGCAAAAGCCATAATGGTGTTCCTAGAAAGATGGAAAACAATTATCTGTATTAGCCAGTATGTATACAAATGGTTCTCATGGAATGCAATGGCATTTTATGGAAATGGAAACAGTACACGGTTAAGTACAGTTATATGTAAGCAATTAAACTTGTGGACTAGTTAAACTCTGCAGTGTACACGATCCCGAAGAACTTGGACCATTCTCCTAGAGTCGTTTTGTTTATCAACAGGATTAGGTTCATACCCACAGTCTCTTTTACATTTATGATGAATCAACTCTGCATAATTTGTTCTGATATTTCCATAACGTAGAAAATTAAAAATTCAAATAGAACGTGCACTGTGTAATCGACATTGAATTATCTATTTCTGTCACTATTTATGACTCTCTTGTGATTTCAAATCAATGATCTATCTATAATGGATGTCGTTTAAGAATAATGGTACAGAAATTTTGTTTTAATATTATATTTCATAACTATCAGTACATAAAATCGTTTGCCATCGTATCTATCATGCGTTGTAAGATTCCTGTCGATATATTTATTCTTTAAGTCGATATGTAATTTATTGATCTAATTGTCGATCGATAATCACGTCAAATGATTTAGCATGAACTAATGTTGGCCTGTGTAGAAATAATAGGCTATGTTCTACAAAAATAAATGGGTTACATCTTTTTTATTGTTAATTAAATCCTAATATGTTTTGTCTCCAATGGCTGCTATTAAACACGAGGATGACGTACATAAATTTCATAAATCAGCTTTAATTGCAATTTTATGTGTAAATTTACACCCGATAAAGAATTTTTATTAGTTTTGTTTTCACATTTTATTTTAATCTGGTCAACAGGATTGATTTGAGTTCCTTTATATCTTTTTATTTAGTCTACAAATTTAACAAATTTCAATGAAATTAAATTATTATTGTTGTATATTTTTTTATTTCCTTTAAACCTTGATATGCATCCTGCATTAAAACTTGAGAATGTTGAGTTTCAGACTTGCTGAACTTTCCGGAATTCCGGAAAAGAAAAACAAAATGCAGATAAATACATCTATAATTTTAAACAAATCTTAAATTAGAACAGGTCCAATATTAATAACATACATATTAATAAAACGCTACAAATGCAAAACGTGATAAAACAGCATATACGAGAATCGGGTATTTCCATCTTTTTTAAGTTTCAAGTAAAAAACAAATAATAAAATAAGTTACTTAATAATTTTAATACATGTTTAAAAAAAAACATTAAGACGTTATTTACAGCAGTAAGCATGTTTATTTTGTTTCAATATGTGTTTTTAAAAATACTAGACCAAGTTTCAGTCGATTCGACCCACATTTTGTTAATCTATTGACAATTATTCTTTTATTTCCAGGTTGAAACTTTTATCCAAAAGATGTTAAAAACTGGACCGGATACCTTTGTACACAGATCAAAGTTCAATATTTAAAAACAATCATTTAGATACTAAAAATTAATATTTGTATATAGCAGGGTCGGACTCACTATTTTTCTTGTACAATAGAACTTCGCTTTGTGTTTGTTCCAAGTCCTCGAATGACCTTTCTATTTTAATAACGGTGTCTTGGTCTGTAAGTTCTCCATACATGAAACTGCATGTACTACTTTTTTGCATCACTTCCGCTCTGCTATAACCGGCTAGTTTGCAGAAACCGTCGTTACAGTAAACTATTGGATAATCCATAATCCGTGCATTAGCTAGGATGAAACTGCTGTCTGTAAAAAGTAAAAAGTAGAGCAAGTTACTATAATGTTGATAATGATATATAAAATGTGTACTTTAATGGCTCAAAGGTACTGTTATCTTTTATTGAGATCTTTAGGTGAGGCTATCAACAATCTAAATTTAATTTTTCATATTCCATATCTATTGTAAAACTATGAACAAAAACCATCATGATCTAAGGTTTCGCCGTTTAGATATAATACATTTGCCAAATCATATGTTGAAGAAGGAGTTGCAGCTTTGCCATCTGCAAATACTATATTAATTTTATAATGAAGTATATCAATCTCATCCATGGCCGTAATTATTGCCACTACTTACAACGAGAAAATAAATTATGACAAAAACACGTTAAAATAAATAATCAAATTAAACCTATAATATTATTTCACCAGTCTCTGTTTAACAGATGTGTTGCACGTGATACATCAGTAAAACGCACAAAGAGATACCTAATTTTCATCATACTGTTAATACACATAAAATAAAAATGTAGAGCAAAAAGTGCAAGAGGCTAAAAATTTTGTACAGTTATGAAGCCAAGTCACGTTATAGTAAGGCCACGTGATCATACAAGTTACGCTCACGCTAGACTCTGTCACGATAAATATCGTTTGCCGTCTATGTTAAAATCTATATATTACCTACCGGAGGGGAAACAAAGATAACTATACGGAAGGTGACTAAAACATTAATTGAGATATCTTGTACTTAGTTCGATCGAAAAGCTGTTTATCTGTAAGAATTAATAAAAAAATCAAATGAATAATCATATTGACGTCATTATGTATAGGTACAATTTAAAATCATTGAACAAGAATCGATTTCATGTTTCGCTTAATATTAATATGAACTGGAATCACTTTATATGAACAAGAGAGGTGGGCCAATCACCACACCAATGGCTTAAAGAAGATTGTTGCCCTTTATTGCTTGGGTTATCATCTGACAAAATATGTAGGAACGCAACTGAAAGTAAAATTGTGCATGTCATATCATGTTCTAAAGATCAATTTTTATCTTTATGGTTTTTTAAACACTGTTTGTATCATACAAACCAAAATTCTATATTAATTTTACAAGTTTTTGTTTGTTTCTTTGGTGTTAACGTCACTGTCACCAATTTTTTTCAGCTGTATTGTTGCTTCCAGTTTTGTATTATGGGATGGGGGCGGAGTACCCGAAAAAACCCTACCTTAAGTAGGAAAACTGGTAATCCTTGTCAATTAAGATCTAGACTCAAGCACACTCTGTTCGAAGCGAGTCTTGAACAAGCAATTTTAGTGTTCACAGACCACGTGATTAATAAAAGTTGACTAACAACGCAACCAACTTGGCCTAAGAGCCCCATAAAAAATGAAGCAGAAATCGCATTATTAAAAGAATAAAATCAGTTGGGAATTTAAAAAAAAATCTAACTGACTAACTACCTTGACCACTTGGCCACGATGTCCCCTTTAAAAACTAAAATGACTATTGCTCTATAAATATATACGAGTTGCACGTGTATTTGACTGCTGAAACAGTGAAACAAAACGAAATCAATCTGAACCACGAAAATTGGTGTCCGCCAAATTAATTGAATCCACAGTAAAAACTAGAAAACGTTATTAGAATCTATCCAACCTATTCTTTATTTGTTTAATAAACGTGAAATACATGTAACTGAACAAACTACAGTTAAGGCTGTGATAGCTTGATACAGGATGCAATATTTTTAGGCTTGCGCATGCATTCTCACAAGAGATGGCAATATAATGGTTTTTAACAGCGCAGTTGGCGGCACTTTAAATGCCATAATTTCTTATCGGTTAATTTTTTAGACCCCGTCACAACGTGGCGGGTATTATGTTATATCGTCCTTATAGATATGAGTGTCCGTCCGTTTGTCCGTTCCTCGGTGGTTTCCAGATGATAACTTCAACTTGCGTCAACAGACTTTGTTTAAGTACTATGAAATTAAGATCAAGTTCAATTGTAAACACGACCCAATTTTTAGTTTTCAACCCAGGCCAATTTTTTTTCAACAGTTGCATGGTGGTTTCCAGATGACTTGAAAACGCATCAAGTTTTTTTTTAAACTTTGCACAGCTGTTAAGAACTATAAAATTAAGATCAAGTTCAATTTTCAGGACAATTCGTAGTTTTCAACTACGGTCAATTAAAATTTTGTTACTGGTTTCAAAATGATACCTTACTAGAAAACAGATTTTGTTAAAACATTGCAAAGCTGTTAGGGTACTATAAAATATAAGATACTGTTCATTTTGTAGCATAGTCCCTTTTTTTTGTTTTTTAATAAGAGCAAGTTAAAAAGTGTCAAACATGTGGTTTTTTTTCAGAATACTACTTGAACATTTTTTCTTACAAATTTTGAACAGCGTTTTCAGCACGATCCCATTTGTAGTTTTTGAGTTGGGCCAAATTATGTTTATACATCTAAGGTCCAGGTAAAAATAGACTGTTATTCTCATATGTTCCTTAAGGCTGATTTGTAATTCAGTTAAATGTGTTCATGAATATTAGACGCCCTATTTTTTTATTTTGCGTTTCATTCTATTAAATAAAATCTTGAATCTTGAATTCTATTTGATTCGAATAGATTTGTGGTTTCGGGCACGTGACCAGAAAATCTTGTAAAACTTAAAGTTATCAATCATTTTTGTTATCACTGTGTATAATATTTTTAATTATTTATATTGTATTGTATTACAAAACAATAAGAGCTGTTTAAACACGATCCTTGTTAATTAGATGTTGGAACTCTGGAGATCTTAGTTCATTTAAGTGTTCATAGTCCATGTTTGCTAAACACAAACAAGATGAGAATCGTTGACGAAAACCATCTTTACATTGCGACTGAAATAATCGAACTATCAAAGGGGAAAATACAACAAATCAATCTACCACAAACACGATAAGACTACTTAAAGGTGGTGATAACCTTTTTGTTATTAGTCTTATCGACCAAATGAGCTGAATTTATACCAGGAAGTATTGTTGGTTCCTGAAATAAACATTGTCCACCTTTGGATTCTAGGCGCCAACCGTTTTTATTATCTGGAAAAGGGAATGAACTTTCTGTAAGGACATACTATTTTCCTATGAAGACGTTTACATGTTTTTTCCCGAACATGATTAAAAAACTATAGGGACAAGGAGCCATCTTTTATTCAAGAATCTTGAATGAGACAACAAATGAAGAATATACAATAATAGGGGTAAACTTGGTTATTTGCAAGTTAATTAATTGATATATATTAGATACAGTACCTTACATTACACATTAGAATGTCCTAAAATACCACAATACCCAGTACAGAATGATACATTATATTCAATCGTAGCTTTTTTTTTCTTTTTTGTTGTTGGTACTTTTGTTTGTTGGAATGATGTTTAACGTCACTTTCAGTAATTGTTTAGATGTATGATTTGTTTGAAGGGGGATAAAGCCGGAAAACCCGTAGAAAAACCCAGATCTCCGATAGGAAAACTGGCAATAATTGTCAATTAAGATAAAAGTCGGGTACACCCTGCCCTCAGTAAGACTCGATTCCGCAACGTCGTGATTGACATACACGTGATCAATAGTTTCCATACTACATCAACTACTCGACTCAGAGGTTCCTATACGTCTTATAAGACTGTCTAAAAATGTCAGACGTCAAATTAAGGGCCAGTGCCTATAAAACATACAGAGAAAAGAATGGAATGAGTGGGTAAGATGTTTTGACTGTTTACCTGCAGCATACATACAACCTACTCGTGTCAAAGGTGTATCTGTCCACAAATAGAACTAACACAAAACGGTTTTGTAGTGATCAAAGCATTCGCTACTTATGTTCAACACGAAATCACGACTTAATTCTATGGACCACGACATACTATCACACTGTGCTAAAGCGGATTTTTATTCCTCTAAAGTTTGAATTGCTTCACCTTCAAACTTTTACAAACAAAATAATTATATTTAAACGTACAAACGATGCAATATTTGTTACATTCCAGTTTATATTGTCATTTAATATAATTTGACTACGACTTAAATTTTTTTCTTGAAAATTGTTTTGGGAAAAATATGGGCTACAGAATTTACCGTCTATAGTTTTGCTTTCAGGAAATGTTTACTGCCTTGTAACCTAATCAATCCTGCTACGATCAATCTTATATATCTCTAAAGTAATTATCGGCCTCGCATTAAACAATCCAGGGGGTTAAAATCAATAGCATAAAAATCCAACAAAAAGAACGAAACGAATCTAAAATCGGTTTCATTCTTTTTTATTCTTTGTAATTAAAATCGCTTTAAATTATACCAAACTGTTGTTAATGGCTTCGTCAGTAAATACATTTGGATAGTTGCTACAACATATTGAGTAAACATAAGTTTTTGTTGGTAATTTTATATTTTTCTTTTTCCTTTTGTAAACATACACATACTTGTTCTTCAAGTCTTTCTTTGTGGTCCATTGTCAGACTATGTTTATGGTAGACTTTGTGGTCCATTGTCAGACTATGTTTATGACGGGCTTTGTGGTCCATTGTCAGACTATGTTTATGGTAGACTTTGTGGTCCATTGTCAGACTATGTTTATGGTAGACTGAACCCCATCTCAGATTATGGATAGTTCGAAAGTATAAATGTAAATTGCGTGACATAATTTTAACCCATATTAACATCAGCTTATGTATTATTGACTTTAATATTTATCTAGAATTCATGTCCAAGAGTCATAATAGATAATGTTCCATATTCTCCTTCGATACAGCTGGCTTTAATCCTAGGTTTATAAATAAAATGTTACATTCTCGTGCCAGAGGTCTTTCACATCCTTTAAGATCTCCCAGAATTGTTATTCAAAATACCTTTTTACAAACACGTGTTGTTTATATTTAGTAATCACGTGTGTCGCCCTTGTATCCGTTAACTTGTCAATTTACCCATAGTTTCAACCCCGTATTTCCATTTAAAAACACATAATTTAATTAATTATGTGTAAATTATAGTATTCGTGTTTTTATTTGTTCTAGATCCTGCTTGGCAACTGTCTATAAATCAGCTGTATAAGAGATGAAAGTCATCAATTATTCAAAATAGCAAAAAAGTGATGCATTGTTTAATAGCTAAGCTCTAAATATATTTAATAGTGTGTTACGGAAATGACATGCAAAATCAAATACGGATGAACAGTGTATTACATGAGAAAGGAACTGTTCCAGGCAATGCTAAATGATATGAAATTGTTAACACGATGCATCAATAATAAATGACATGATTGTCTCAATAGAATCATTTGTGCCATTCTGTTGAATAATTTCTTAATATTCTCTACAAAACGCCAATTATTGTGACATGAAAACCGAACACACAAAAAACCGTCATGTTTTATATCTAATCAAGGTAGACAGAGTGTCTGTAAATGTTTTAACAACTATTTAAAGAACACATTTCGCTACTTTAACCATTTAAATTGTGTAGATCTTTTTTCTAGGTTTTTTTTCCGTGTAGAGGTTAAAACTAGCTACAACCGTTTATGAACCAAAGCCAGTTTTTGGAGGCGAAAGATAGTTAAATTAATCGAATTGCGTTTAGATTTCTAGAATCCACATGCTTTATTGCAGAAGCTTGTTGGTATTCACCTTACCATGAGCAAATATCAAGAAAAACTTCTCACATCGACTGTTTATGGCATATTTTCGACGATACTAGATTATTGATCATTGAATACCAAAGTTTTGTTGTAAACATTTTTAGAAATGTGCGTCTATACTTCAAAACTGCATGAAAAATTCTTTATATTGTGTGTCAAACTTACAACTGCAAATCCATCTGTTGAACAATAATACTACCAACTAAGTAGACACAGCCTGGAGTCACGTGTTTATTTTTTCTGTTAGCAAAAGAAGCATCCCACTTGCACAGTCTGGGTTTCACAGAAAGATTTTAAACTGGATTTATGCAGCATTTGTTGCATTTATTTTCTTTCTTTAACAATTTACTCACTGCACTAATGATCGTCTCTTTTTGTCTAAAATTGAAAGATTTTTAGAGAATTGTTCCTCAACACACGTCTATAATACTTGAATAAACATAACAACATGACTTGAGACCAACTGCCATTTCTGGTAAAATTCCACTCTTGGGGGCCATTTATGTTTTAAATATGAAACTGTTATATAGTGTTAAACATGGCACCGTGAATATAATGTACTATAGTCATTACAATAAACTACAGCTATGTATATACAAAAACAATTACCGAAAAACATATAACGTATAGGACAAACACGACATAAAATAGATATTGATAATCTATAATTCTTCTTTATAATCCATTATATATATTATTGCATATGTATGAATTTACTTCATTCCATATTAACTATTACAATGAACTACTAATATACATATACACAAATATACGAAAAACAAATAACATAGATAAGAAATACGAGACCATAAAATTCTGGATTTGAATAGTGACATAAAATATGTGTCGGGATTAAAACGTTTAAAATCATTCCACCACTGCCCTTAACTGTAATACTACACAGACTTTCACCTACATAATCTCACACACAAGACAAACAATCAAATATAGAAACCATAGTGTAAAGAAATAACTGAACGAAAAACCCAAAATCGAGGAATGGTGGACACACTCAGAAGGAAATATGACAGAGGCATCTAAAACGTGGGTCATGGGCTAGACTGTAAAATGAAATAGTTATAGAAAAAGATAGGTGTTCCCGAACTTAATATGTTAAAACTATCATTCTTATTTAGAATACAAATCCCTCCTTATATTTTGACACCTACATTCATCGTAAAAACTTTGAAAATAGTTTATCAATATCTTGCCTCTCAAAAGAAAAATTGTATAGATCAAAATTAGTGTAACAAAACAAAGTCGTTTAACAATAAAATAATTTTGTGTTAAAATTTTGAACACATAAAGATGAGTTTATCGTAATAAAGTTTCAAGATCGTAAAACTATTTTTGAAACATTACCATTCCTTAATCTTCATTAACAAAATTAATTTACTATATTGTATCCCCATAAGTTAAGTATGACATGTAATTTTTTACGAAAAACAAAATGTCAATATACTTCCTAATGAGGCAGTATTACTCGTATGACAATATGAATTCTTTTATAATTTTCTTCATATTACTGCAATTATCCAAAAGATTAATTATGGGTGATCATTGAATGATGGAAAATTCCACGTAAAATAACAAATAAGACGGGACGTTCTCGTCCTAAAAACAGAGAAACAAAGAAAATAAAAAGAGTAAGAGCTTTATTTATACTGTGTCTAGACGATTTATTGATTGGGGTTAGAAGCTTCTTGTCTCACCTGATCACCTGACGGCTTGCCATTTAGAGTGTACCCTGTTTGAAGAGCTCCTTGCAAAATAAAGACCTCTTTTAAACATTTCTAAAAAGAGTAGTATCATAGTAGTCTCTACAAAAGGCCGAATTATCTGTCTATTGTTCGTTTCACATTTTCTCGCACTGAATACAGCTAAAATATTGCTCGCTGGACATCAATCAATCAATCAATTAATATACTTGTCAGCTGGTCGTTTATTGTCATAAAATTGAGACCATCACAATCTTGCAAAAGGTAACATTTATGCTAGCAATACTTAGATCATTAAATGAGTATTAAAACTATAATATTTTATCGATAAAGACTTTAGCATTTTATAGAAAAATGGAACTTTAACCCTAAAAATGTTTCTGTAGTCATTAGTAGGACTATGGTTAACCATAAGAGATAAAGTACAATACGTAGGAAACGCTGATAAACAGAAGACAAAATCTTTGTCATAACAAGTAAAACACAATAGACACTAAAACGAGTCCTGAAGACAAACAAGCACCCGTATGTAGAACCCGGTGAACTATAGTCCGAGAATCCTTTTCGCTTTTTTGCGTGGGACCACGCAAAACAAAAAAGCATTGGACGGCAAATGATTATCGGACTAGGCGGACGGACACGAACGGTCAAATACTCCGGATAAACGTTACTGTTAAGAACTTGATATCCTACAGACTGATAAAAGTATGTTATTCTAGGTCCAAGATTCATTATAATTAAACCCTACAACTATGCATTTTTAGGATTTATAGAATCGATTGAGAGAAGGTGTCTTATATGAATTTTATGATATCAGGTAAACAATATAAAAATCGATATATGTACCTTAAGCGCAAACGCTGCAATGTACAAAACGGACTATTTCGTGCCAGATAACGGACGTCGATCGGAAATTAATAATTTATATTGACGTCCGTAATACTTAAAAATACATTTGGAAATAAAAGAACTTTTAAAATTATTAAATATTATTTGTAATGTTGTAACTCTGGCTCAAAACATTTTGACGTTATATTTTCCAGTTTAAGCGCAAATGCAAGCACTATAAGTACGCATGCTCCAAATTTTGATATAATCTTATAAAGAAGGTCTTTTGATTTTCTATATCTTTTTACATCGATCCGTTTCGAGAATTTAATGTAGCGACTTTTTCAAATACAACGGCAAACATATTGCGAAATTACGTAGAACGTTCGGTAATTAATTCTACAATAAATAAAATATGGTTTTAAAATAATCAATTTGTAACCATTTTACCATGTTATAATTTTCTATTTGCATGCTTCCTATGTCTGCTACAAAATGTGGTTGTACCATATAAATTAATTGATAGTATTCTCCTGTAAGGAGAGGAGTTGCAAATTGTGAGACGTCACACAACATGGGTAGAAATATGACTGAAACAAGAAAAAATATCAGTCGCGATAAATAAATGAGAGAGGAATCCAACATAAAAATGTATTATCTCTCTTTCCTATTTTCTATATTTACATCGGTAAGTTTAACCAACAATTAAGAATGTGAATGTGGCGATATTTTACAACATATTTACCAACGATAATGTAGCTGTTGACGATTTTTTTTATCTCGGCGTAGGACCAATAACTCAAAAGAACCCATCATGCCCAGGGTTACATAAATATTAATCCTTATGAAACAGTTCCGTGGTTTAATAAATATTGTTTTCGTTTCCCACAAATTGGTTTACATTTCTACGACGCTTAATATATTTTTGACACTTTATTCGTAGATAAAAAAAGTCACATGAACTATTATTGTTGCTAATCGCTTCGTGTGAACAATTAATTTTTTTCAACCGGTAATCATTTTCTAGGACTACATCACCTGCCGTATGAATTAATAAACTTTGTTATGGAAGTAGACATGTTTGGCTGACGAAATTATTAGAGAAATTATTATTATGTAGAAGAGATGAAAAAGGGTAAAAATGCAAACTAGAAACATGTTTGTTTATTGGAATTCGGTAAATAGGAGCTTTCCCCCCAAATTCCATAACCAACAACAAAATCTTTATCTGCGTCTTCATTTTGATTTCGCCCGTAAAATTTTACACCTGTTTTATAAATGCAACAATCCATTCATAAACTTGACATGAAGTCTTTCGTTTTCAAAAATAACTAATGTTAACCCCTCAATTTCTGAGAACTAATTCGTAATTCTGTTTTAAACATGCGGTAACAAGATGGATATATTGTCCTTTAAATGTGTTTTATGTATTAGATTAGCGGACTTAGAAAGTATCCAGAATATCTAATCTTGGCACTATTAATGAACATAACCGTAGTTGAATCACGGATGAAGAAAAGCCTCTATCCGTTATACAAGTGTATAAAGTTGTAAATTAAACATAAATACATAGTAACTAAATACTGCTTGGAAATGTATAATGTCTGAAAATGATAACATAACGGTATTTATATTACGATATATTCATATGAGACAGAAAAGAACAATAATAATTTATATAATATATATATTTATGAAAACAATTATCTGAATATGTATAGATTGGAATAAACTTGATTAACAGTAAGCATAATGACGCATCTGGAATCGTTATATCAACACCGTACTTCGATTAGTTGCTAAGCACCTCACCCCCTACGTGTTGTACTGTATTGTGAAAATTATTGCCTTTCTTGCTTCATTAGATATCCTTTATGTTTAAAATCACCAATATAGTTTCTTAAAGAAGCCAGATTATATCGCATCGATTCCAATACTTAGATAATCTAAGTTGCTACAGAACTTCTGTCTTTCATATTATGGTATTTTTCGTATAGCCTTATTTTAATTTAATTTGTAGTTATTTTTAATTTTCATGCATAGATTTTGATGGCAAACTTTAAAAAAAGTATATTAGAACGTGTAATTGTGGCGCTCATAGCCTTATAATATTCTTAGCATTGGTTGGGACATGGACTGTATTTTAGAACGTCGAATGCACTTATAGTGGTTTATTGAGAAGTAATACTTGCCTACTTTTGAACAATCCAGTTCTAGGTTAAATATTTGAGTTGATATATGGCCGATGCAATTTGTGTCTTACATTAATTAGTTGTCGTATACAAAAACGAAAATAAAACTTTGAATTATCTCATCAAGAGTGTTTTAACTGCAAAAAACGGTAGAATTTTAAACAATTCACCCTGGTAACAAGCAGAAAACGTCAAGTATCATTGTCGAACTGTTTTGATTGGTTGATTAATTAAGACATTGCATATCAAGTAAACACAATAACCTTAGATGATCTGAAATATACATATTTTACCATATTACTAACAATAAATCAGTGAAACCGGAATAGAATCAGTTCCCATGAGTTTCTTTTGCATTAGTCTTGTTTCTTTCTTAATTGATACAAAACTATTCAGTCAGCGTTTAGATAATAAATATTTTAGAATCACAGAACATTCTGTTAACTTTACAAGATATAGACCACAAGATATAAAGGTTAATGAGTTTTAAAAAGGGTTAAAAGACAAATATAGAAGAATTGCATCAATGAAATTGTGCATTCTGTCAATAGGAACAATAAAGGACAAATATTTGACCGGGTAAATGAGATAACTATGGTGATCCTCATCTCAACATCATATTTTCAATGGTCTCTATAGGCTAAATATCATTAATATTATAAAAAGTCTATAAAATTGCGTAATAGTATTGAAAATGTATCTAGTGTGTCATCGCGTCATTAAGAATAACAAAACAGACAAATTCAATAAGCCCGTTTTAAACATTCAGGTAAATGAAAAGAGTCTTGTTTATCTTAAAACAAATTTTGTGTTGCTAGATAAGAAAGACAAGAGTCACCAGAACTCGACAGGGCATATAGGAAAAAGAGGTAAGACAATAACATGGCAATCAAAAAGACATGCGAACCACACTAGAACTGCCGAATTGAACGTCGTTGTTGTTAAACATTGAAGTGTTTACAGTAAAATTTATTTAAGGCCAAACAATAACACACATGAACATTATTACGGCAGTGTCCAAGGACTCTCCGTGATGGTCAGCCAATCCGTATTTTTCTTAATTCTATTTCATGCTAGTCGCCATTTTAATCACATTCTGATTATACATCCCAGTATGAAATACCCAATAAAATGCATTGTGTAGACATCTTAATATGCAAGTTCGATTGATAAAATAATAGTATTATTTTTTGAGCTACTTTAATTAATAGGATATATTCTCATTTGTATCGATCCACATGAAATTTGATTAGCATTGGTAAAAGATATTATAGACATAACACAACAATATCTGCTTATGTTAAAGTACCTGCTGCAGGATACAAACCCTGTGAACAGGTACAAACAAATCAATATGCGTTCTATTTTGGATTCGGAGCACGTTGATGTTAATACAATAACCATATCTCATCATAAACAATGTGATACCGTTAAAGTTCATGAACAAAAACTGAAAAAACTGAGCAAAAAAACCAGCATTTGGCTTATTTAATAAACGGATAACATATCTGAAACCAATTTACCAGACGAAGTTCTAAGTTTATAAACAAGTTTATCAAACGTCCAAAAGTTGTTACCTTTTCATTTTTAATTAGGACTCGTCAGTGGCTTGAAAAAACTACAAGAACTTAAAATATTGTTGCAACTTCATTGCGGTTATTAAAACAATGTGTATAACAATTAATGGATCGATGATATTTCATGTCAGAATATACGTGTCATCTTGACCTATCTGTGGGGCTCCAACTAACTACATTGTAAGACCACAGATAAGGAGAGCTTTTATCACCCAAATGTTACTAAAAAGAATGCAATATGCTACGACCATCTACACATTAGGAAACAAAAAAATAGAATTTTCTTAACATTTAGTGAATTTCAGCTCAATAACTGAGTTATCGATGAAATGTCTAACAGTACAGATGAATGAACTACTGGGTTAATAGTGATACCCTCATGGACTAAGTGCACCAACAGAGTAAGGCGTATGCCTATTGGTTTTTCAAATAAATTCATGCTTCTAGTTAAAGCTCACCAAAAGTCAACTGGCCAAGATATTGCAGTTAAAATGTAAATTGTATAAGAACCAATGATGTTTTTATAATCCATTTGTTATCCAAATATTTATTGTAAAATTTTGCCAAAGCGGACAAAAAGGCAAGATGTAAATATTCAAAACATGAAAAAAAACATTGTGCAATAATATACAGCAGTCTTTGTTTCCTCTATATTTACTAATATAATATATTTGCTGAGCGAAAAAGTTATAAAATCTTTTTGCATTCATTTACCCAAATGTGGCATACCTGCATAATACAGACATACTAAAGACATCTGTCTTCTGCCTTATAAACCTATAGGATCACTTTTATCCAGAAAAAAATGCGTAATAGTACAAAACAGATGAATTCAATAATCATGAGTTTACTAATAAGCAGCCGTGTTAACGTATGGATATTTTGTTACGTAATGCGAAAGACAATTGTTATCAGAACTAGAAGATCAGGTTGTAACTTTTTGATACACCCACCATTCCAGTGGCAAACGGTCACATCCTCGTCTATATTTGTTGAAAAATGTTTGCTGATATAGAAATACGTTACATCTTAATACTACAAGCATAAGGAAAGGTTACAGAGGACATTAATCCGTTCCGCAAAACTAATAAATTTATGTAAAACTAATTATAACAAACATCTCTGGGAACACAACATATAAGAGGAGTGACATTAGTGCACTATTTCTTGCATAAGCCTTTAGAGAGCTTTTAACGTAAAATATTTTTATAATTACTTTTTATGGCAGTCCGTTATTAACTTTAACTATTTAATATCCTCTATAGAAATGGTATACCAAACATTACTGTAAGACATCAACATTTTGGATAGATATAATTTATGTTCAAAGGAATTTGCTTTCACAATAAAAAAAATCTCTATAAAAGTAGCATATTGGTAATTTCACATTATAAAATCAAAAACACAACATCGACAGTAAATTTATGTCAAAATTCATAATGTTTCGTTTTTTGCGAAATTAAAAAAACGACGAACGCATCATTTCCTCTTTATTCTATTCTATTAGATCTTCTACAAATAAAAATTAAAATGTAACAGTGTGGTATTTTTCGTTTTGGTAAAATTTTTGTTACGATATTTTAATATAAGAAAACTCGGGAGGTTATGAATACGTATAAACAATGCAAATTGTATTCGTTTTCTGCTTTGTAAGCTAAAAATAAAATAGTATTTGTGAACAGGTTTAGTCGCTGCTGAAATGAAATTTAGTAATGAAATTGATAAAACTGTAATCAGTTACGACGTTTTAATATCAGATTAGTTCGTCAAGTATTTATGCACATAAATATATAATTATATGGTTCCGTATATGAAGATTTATTAATTTTCTTCGAAATATTGAAAACAACATGTTTGAGTGTTGTAAAATCCAATGATTTTAAATATATGAGGGGTTTTATGTCCCTTTGTCTTCAGCAAAATTTGAGTGGTTTTTTTGTCGTAATTAGTGATAAGTAAACCCATTAGCGAATAGAAGTTTATATTAAATGTAATGTTCTACCCATTATTGCATGACATTTGATATCAATGATCTTCATTTTAAATCCATTAAAGTAATTGAATTAAAATTACTTCCATAGATGAACATTTTCTATTTGATGACCGTTTTCTTATTAATGTACTATTGTCGGGTACAGGCAAAAGTGCAACCTTTTAAAATATGTATCCTCATATCTACGGAAACCTATTCTACCTAACGATTTGAACGATTTAATGGTCGTTAGCGACATTTAGTTATTATTTCAGTTTGTGACATCTACAATTCGTAATCATATTAATGTTAAAGATTGTATCCATTAACTGTTTTTATAATTATAACGTCAAATATTTCCAGTTTTAGAGAATCTTAAAAAAAAAGAGTTAATTGGTAGTGTCAGGACATAAACACGACAAGAACAAAACGGATTACACACCGCTGAAGAAATCTCTTTGACAGAAAATCACCTCTGATATTGTTTTATGATATATCACTGTCAGAAAATGTTTAAAAACAAGAAGAAACTTTGTTTAAAATCCAATTCTACATAATAATGACGGAACAGAAATTTACGTGCATTGAAAGAGAATACAATGCAAAAGCAAAAGCACCAGTTCCAATTCAGTTAAAGAAGAAAAACGAAGACTTATCTTTGAATAAACAATACAAGAACACATAGGCTTTATTAACAACTATAATACTATACTGTTAAAAAATAGAAACGCATAGCATTTTCGAACTTTTTAAATACAAATTATGTATTTTACCAAGTGAAAAGAAATTTTCAATTCAATCAATGATTTTTAAATGCTACGTTTTCAACTTTAAAGGTCTGTACATTTGACTGTAGATCCGCCAAATGAGCACGGTTACTCTCTAAAAAATCACAGGAATTTAATGGCTCAAAGCTAGAGAGACGCAATTCTCCAATTGTACCTAATGCCCTCAATTGACCAAAGAGGGAGTTATTCCAACATGACAAAGCCTCACACAGCGCGCTTAACAAGAGACTATCTTGTGCAGAACAACATTGTTGTGCTAACGTGGCCTTCAAATCACCAGATCTGAATCCGATTAAATACTTGTAGGTACTACTTGATAAACGTGTACGTCAGCGTCAACCTCCACCCCCAAACCAACGATCAGCTCCGTCAAATGATGGTGAACAATTCCACGTAATAACTGACTCTATGCCAAGAAGATGCAGAGTCAGCTCGAGGTGCACAAACACTTAATTAATTTAAACGTGTCAATAAGTATTCTTAACTGCATTATGACTGGCTTGTTTTCAACAATCTCTAAGGAAAAACACTGTAATTTTTATTTTTCAATCAAAAACCATTTAAGTGAACATCTATATTTGTTATAAGTAAAATTTATATCCAAATACATCTAATAAAAAATGGGACGTTAAAAACTCCCGAAGAAAAGCCAAGATATGTACAGAAGGATCATGTAAACACACAAAACATTAAATCTTTGCAGTAAAATTATTGCAATAAACCTGTGTCTACTTACTGTCTTTATAGCAAAATTTAAATTAATTGATAAAGAGTTCCTTCGGTTTGTTTCGAGTAGTGTTTACCGTCACTTTCAGCATTATTTCAGCTGTAACGTGTAGTTCATTTTTAATGGGGCTGGATGCCAGAGTACCAGGAGGAAACCCCCAACCTTTACAAAACACTGTAATTTTTATTTTTCAGTCAAAAACCATTTTAGTGAACGTCTATATTTGTTATTTATATCCAAGAATGAACGGTGTCTTAAACCCTTTTCCATTTTAAATATATTCATATTTTAAGAACGAAATGCCAAACAATGATGTCTAAATCCTGTCGTTTTCTTTTAAATTCTTAAGGCTATTGATTATGTATTCTTTCTGGTTATTAGGCGTCATTATCATCTAAAACATTTCAATCCATTGATTGGAGTGTGACGGTTTTGGTCCAAATCAATTCTGTTTCATCGCTTTATCGCCAACACGGTGATACGTCATAGAATCAGATTCCATATGACGTTTTGATATATTTCCCGCAGAATCAATCGTAAATAAAGGATACAAATATTCATAAAACATTGATTTCAAGAGTATGAAAGCGATTCTGACAAATAGAGAAATAAAAAACCGCTCTTGTTTAAGCGTAAGGGAACAAGCATACAAGATAAATAATATCGTATTTTACTATAAGGGGATAGTTTTTTCAGATTTAGTCAGATTTAATCTAATGTGAATGCCGCACAACTAGACACAAACTTGGAATATGTAACTACATGTATTTAATTTAATGATTGTGAGAATGCAGTAATCAAATTGTTCCCCTCTTTTACAGTGACATAATATACAATTGTTTTAGCGTCAAACATTACAGCTTTTTCCATTGTATCTGTATATTTCCACTGCCATCCTGTCAGGCGAGTGTCTGTACGAAATAATTATTACAAGGTTGAACATACAATTCTTTTGCATTAAGACGTTAATGTGACAATGCTGCTTTTTTGTCAATAGTGCAAAATAAAGGAGCGTATCGTTCTAGGCGTATATTAGTTTAGTCTAAAAATTAAAACTAATTTAATTTCAAAGTTCCGTATCATCCCAGTAACTATGACATTGCAGACCACATTCATGGTCTGAAAAGTGTAACTAAAGGTTTAACCGGCTTTAGCTGGTTTAGTCGCTTTGTCTGTTTGCACACTGGTACATAACCCCAATTACGATGAATTTTCATTTGCTTTCCTAAAATAACGAATCGAATTAGATCAATGAACACATTTTTTTAAATTATTAATTCACCATAGTGATAACATTAAACACCCATGAAGCTTAGATATACAGATTTCAACTCAATCGACATAGCTGATGTTCGATCTTTAAACTCTGGTTGGTTAACCAAAGGATATGATACTCGGAATGGCAATTTGAAAGTCTGCGTATAAGGTGACGATCAATTGCAACATATCTGCAGTAATTGTATAATGACCAATGCAATGTTTAAACAGTTAATGTATGTTATATTTATTTTTCAAAAGGGTAAATACATTTCTGCAAATTAAAAATATTAGGCAAGTTAGTCATTTCAAAATTTGAAAGGCAATTTATATGTAGTACATGGGGTAATTCGAGATTTTCTATTTAAAAAAACAAACATTTAATCCTTATTCAATATACTTGACATGGATATATTATTTGAAAACTATCTATAGAGAAATTCATTGTTTAGTACATCGAGTTTAATCACAAAGATCGAGCATCTTTCACAAATTAATATGCCATGCGCGAAAACAATGAGAAGCTCATTTAATAAGAATATAGGCGTAGCCAAAATACATCGCATATTTTATGATTACTTCCGAGCACAATAACATCGCCTCTGCATTCCACTTTAGCCACGTGACGTTTGGATCGTTTCTGTGATTACACAAATATTGTTAAATTTTTTGTTGTTGTTATTTTTGAATTTGTATCGATCAACAATTTATGCTTTAGTCTACATTTAAATAATTTCACATTTAATATTTTCTGCGGATAGCTCAACTACCATCTTGTCTCACCTGACTTTGTTTCTTCACGCTATAAATCGTATGGCTCGCAATGGACCCTGTAAGGGACTGTTCAATATTTATCAGATTGCTGGGCCGGTGCAATTGTATACTGGGCACATAGTTTTTTTGCATCCTCTAACAGCTGGGCATAAACATTTTTTAGAATTGTACATGTGCTGGGCGCGAACTTTTTTTTACATTAAATTGTTTAAATAAAAAGAATGAAAATCAATAAAATACCTTTAGAAATATGGCTAGGTGAAAAGGTAACAATATACTTACAGTAGGTATAATGCTTTATTTTAGTTGCATACAATATAATGTAGGACCTTTATAGCTAAAATAGGTTAAATATCATGCTGGGCAATTAGTTTTTTCTGCTTTGGTAGTTTACTGGGCCTTTAGTTTTGTTTGCTGATGGATCTGCTGGGTAGATAGATATTTCCTACAGGGGAAAAAAATTGCACCGGCCCAGTACTTCAATAAATGTTGAACGGTCCCTAACTCATGTGGATCAGCCATGGTATAAAATAAGCATGTGTCTTTACCTTGCAACAAATATAACAGTTGAGAATGTAACCGTTAATGTAATAAAACATCCCAATGCTATCACGTTACGTCAAAATTTATAACTCAGAAATCGGTTAGAATTGCTTTTGTGCCTTTTTTAATATAAAAAGTATATTTCTCTAATTTTGACGTAATATATCAACCGCTTGACCGGTATGGAAAATATAGTTCTCGTCACTTGTGAATGTGTTGTTTTCAGCAGTAATTTAAAATAATTACGTCATAATGAGAACTCATGACGTCATAAACAAAACACCTTCCATTTTACTGCGTATTCAAGTCATGAACGTAAAATTGGGGTTGGGAGAATGTGTACTTCATTTCGCAAATTTACTACTTTTTAAAATTAGAGAAACAGAATCTTACATAAGTACTCTTGGATTATCGGATTTTTCAATCTAGATAATTAAATTATGGAAATTTAAGTCCTCCCCAATGCTTCGACTTAAAATTCCATTGGAGAAATCCGGTAATCAACTCGTACTAATGTAAGATTCCATATAATTATAATATTTGTAGTTGCAAATTACGGCGTCTTATTCGAGTCCGCACTATTTTTTAAGTCAATCGATCAGTTGTCGGTTAAGGTACCATTATTGTTTTGTCAAGTTTTATTATAACTTTTTGCGTAATCGAGTACACTTAGATTTTTATACTTTAAAATATGCATGCCATAGCCATATCAAGAAGCCACGTCAGATCTGATTCAGTGTACATATTTTATTCTTTAAGTGCTCCTTTAGTCTTAGGAAAACAAGTTAGATTAATATATATGATGGGCACTTGCTCCACACAATACGTCAATGCAAGCAGTGCCTTTCCAATTACATAAATATAAAATTATAGGATCAAATATACAAGTTTGTTTAATTACAGGATTGATTGATAAATACTAAGTATAAACGTAGAGAAAGATATCTACTCCTGATAAACATTTACTATACATAACAACGATATTTGTTTTTGTTTGATGTTTATTTTCAAAAAAATCTTTTTTTACTGATATAAACACGTGCACGTTGTTTTTAATACTCACGATTAATTTTAAACCAACACGTCATAAGTTTCCACTGTCATATTAAAATTACCATAAACAGGATATATCCTGTTTAATTAAAACGTAGATGCACGTTTTTACTTTGATATTTCTAGACAGTAGTCTGCGATAAATAAAAATCTCTCTTTTGGTTTACAGACATGCGATATGTTAACTGGATTCAACTACAGACGTCAGCAATTAAAATAAAATACAGTTTATATCATAAAAAGTGCAAAACAAAACCCGTTGCTATATTCAATCAGTGAAACGCGCATTAATTTAGAACATTTGTCCGTTATTGAGTTTACTAATTAAGATTACAAAATTGCAGAATTACGAGTGAATAACCAACATAGAGAGTTAATGTTGATGATGAATCGACATCATTAAGTTATGGCAACAAATTTAAGTCGCCTTGGCATCACGTAAAAATCGATCCAAATGTCAACTTGATGTTTTTCTGTGACTACGTCTACTTTGAACTGTCCGTAATTTAATGGCCATTACTCTATTGTATCATACTGGTCCAAAATCAAGGTAAATTAACGATTAAATCATAATAATAGATAAATCAACTTATACACGACTTAATCCTAATTCGTATACACATTCGATGAAAACAAGCTGTTATTTTGTTATATATTGTTACTTCCGTTTACGTTTTTTTTAAACTCATTATATTTGGTATTTAATAAGATATACATTAGTCAAATCGATTTCCCAAAAAATTGAATACACAATTGGGAATAAAGAAAAACAAAGATGAAATTGAGATACGAGATATCTTCTGTGGATGGCAAGTTTTAGATGGGCATAGGCTGCACAATAACAACGTTATATTTATTACACTATATTATTTTTATATAAATGGATATCCGTACGTTTGGAAATGTTTCGCGTCTATGATTTCAATTAACTGCGTTAAAAAATCACTCAATTGTTCTTATGTTTAAACAGTTTCAATATTTTTACCTATATCATGGCGTCCATTGTTTAATACAGGAAGCCAGTACTCGGTATAAACCTTTGACTTCGACGGGGTCTTGTGTCAAGTGAGGTTGGTGTCAAGCACTCCCTTCCCACAGTGAGGGTCGAATCTGCAACCTTAGTGTTGACACATTTATAAATTATTAAAAGATGGATATAAACCGCTGATTTTGTGTTATTCAATATTTTTTGACGCTTTTAAATACGTAAGAAGGGACAAAATCGATCGTTTTCGCTCATATAAGAGCGAACTTAACAAAAACATGTGTACACATCTCCGTCAGTCGATGTATTTGCTTTAATTTGTTGTCATATTTGCAAACATGAAAAATATCAGTACCTGTAGCCCATATAAAACATTGGTGTCGCACTGAAATGTTTATGATAATATAAATGGCAACAAGCTATTGATAATTTTCATTTCATCTGATGTATTGTGGTATTTTAAGTGATTTTAGAAGGTCGTCGTATATTTAAATGTCATTTATTGATCATCTTTTTGTTTTCTTTGATTGTGTCCTTCAATTAAGTGGACTCGAACCCACAATCTCAGCTCGGTGTTGACAGACCACGGGATCAATAGTAGACGAACTACCTTAACCGCTCGTCCACCGAGGACTCTTCATTTTGTTGTTGTAAATGGTTGTTAATTAACGTGGTCTTGGCCGAATTTAGTATTATTTTGGGGTTTAATTGAGCTTTTCAACAGCTTATTTTTTCGTGTTCCCCATACTTTAAGTTTGAGTGCTACGAAAGCATGTTAACGATTGGACCAGGAGCTAAGTTACACTAGTCCCAGATAAAAAGAAACGATTTTGCAACCTTGGTATCTCCGACGAATATATTTAGTTGGTAATTAAAAAAAAATATTGAAAACAAAAATTGCCTTCCGTTTAAAATCCTGTATTGGAAATACATAATTTAGATCAGATTTTGAACTTGAACACACATTTAGATTCAAAATTAAAAACACCGAATGTTGTTAAGCAGAACACAACATCACCCAGTAAAATTAATACATTAGAAGAAACTGTGAAAGCTGTCGTTAAATATCAGGAGATGGTCTAAGAATCAATATGGCTTACACTAGCAGATATGTATCTTATTGAATCTCAAAGCTAATGGATAGCTTGATTAGAAAAGATCGTTCGTGATGACCGATTCGTTCATTAAAGATGGTGTAATAATTGTCCTGCAGTCCTTATCTGGTTTTTGTATTGACGTGCAAAACAGAATAAAATAAAATTAACAGTCAACCTTCTGTCCACTGACACCCACATAACTATTAATTTATTATGTCCCTGTCCCTTGCACGGTGGAACCAAACTATAAAGGGTTTAGAAATATTTATACCTTCAGACAAAACCAATAACATTATTGGTTTGAGGCGAATCACATCACAATGGCTTGTTTGTGTTGTTCGTGAAAACTGGATTGAACCAGCTAAAATGTAATTATATATCCTAGTAAACTATTTTCTATCACGCAAGTACCCAACAATACCATATGTATTAAGTACAAACTATTCCTCGAGGCGAAGTCGAGGATTATAGCAGGTATTGAGGGGCAACACACATTCTACCAAAATATCAAGTACATAAGTGTTTTATTTCTATAAATAATCAAACTTTTAAACACAAATAGACACATATAAATGGAGCCCCGTGCGGGATCCGGGTGGCTAAAAGAATAGACCGCAGTCGCGCTAGCTTGTCGTAAAAGGGGACTAAATGGCGCCGCTGCTGTAGTATTCGCTATGAGTAGGGATTTCGATCCCGCTACAGGAGGCTAAATTGCCCGACCCTAACCATCCTCCCATTTGCCAGTGGCAATCTAAAATCCGTTACCCCTATTTTTCCTTGTGTCCCATTCCATTTTCATTCATCATCATTTCATGTTCATTTTATCGTCCATTTCATGTTCATCGCCTGAATATAGTTGTAATATTGCTGCTCGGGCGTTAAACAACATTAATCAATCAATCATCATATAAATGGACACCAGCGGTAATATAATTTTTAAAACCATATCGTGCGAATGTTAGTCATTTTCTTGATTTAAGCTACAAAATTTGTCAGCATGATAGAGTAGTATAAGAATTACAACAGGCGTGACTGCGTTTGTCCAATGAAATTTGAGTATGTAAAAGTTCGATGAATGGGATTGCTAACTTTTCAATTCAATTATGGGCGTAAGTAAATGTTCACGAAATTAAACTACCATTCTATTAACAAGCCGGTGAACAGTCTTTTGAACTAATAACTGTTTTTCAATAATAGGTCATTGGTGAAAGTTTAGTAAACAGACTATTGAATCGTAATGTACGATGATTACGTCCACCGCGCGAGACAATGGTCACTGTGCACATGTTTTTGTCTTCATTTCGAACAGTATTATTAACTACCTTGTAGCAATCTATGATCGTTTCAGTAAATCTATAAAAAAAATTTCAGTTATTCGTACGTCATTTTGAAAATAAAGAACCATATTAAAAAATGCTTGGATGTTCAACCTGTTACGGGTTTGATTTTGAAAACAAGCTATGCTACTTCTACTGCGGGATCTTGGAGGTTGGCAGTATCCTCTCTCGGTTACACAGATGGTCATATCGATGTAAAAGCAATACTAGTAATATTCCTTGATGTTTGGTTTCACTAAAAATGACGTAAATTACAGACCGAAGAATTTACTACAGCAACACAAAACTTTTTTTATTGGTTTATTGTAAAGAATCCTTAAATAAGCCATTTCAATAAACCAATAATCGATCCACAAAATGGTAATTTTCTACTGGTACTTCTTTGTTCTCCACTGGTGAACCAGTGAATGACTTATCCTGTTATATACGAGGTCATTATTGTGTGTACTAGAAAAATACATTGTCGTATTATATGTCTAATATTCTAGATTATTAATACTATATAGGTATTATTAGTTTGTAACAATGACAACGGCTTTTTTCTTGTTAGGAAGCGGCTCTTATTGGATTTTTTACATTCTAGAGAGATTTACCTCAAATTTTCAATGCATTAATTTTCACTAAATAACAAAAATAAAAAGGATCAAATTATTTGATTTATTTGAGATTTAAAATAAATGACCTCCGTCCTTCATCCTCCCAAGTCAGGGTTTCTGAGTGCGCATGCGATGGAGCGAACCCTTGACTTGGGAGGATGCCCACTTTACAACATCAAAATTGTATTGGTATATTGTCAACTTTTGATTTTTTTATATCTTTCAATCACACATAAATTCAAGCGACATAATTGTAATCAATTTTTGATCAACCTTTATCTTTGTTTGAAATTATAAAAGATAATGGTGTCCATCATGTTATTTGATGATGAAAGTAAGAATCGAACATTTGGGTTCTGTTATAAATTTACAGTTTTACGAAAGTTTCCGAAATGTTGTACATTTAAAGTTTGTAAAATGAGTACATGGACAAAGTGGGGAACTAAGATATAACATGACATTTTATTGTTGCTTGTGTAATTCAGTGTTTAAACTAGAAGTATTCGAAGATATTTTACTTGATTCTTTCATTCCAGTTACAACAAAGAATAGAAAAAAAGCTAGTCTCAAATCTTCTATAATTATATGTAATTTAAGAATATAATTACTGACTTGGTTCCAGTGAAAATGACGCCGTATTAAATCCTAAAATATATCAATAATCTTTGTTGCAGTAAACAACTAATCATTTTGCGATGGTAGAAAAAATGTCAACCATTTTACTTTGGTATAAAAAAATTTCAACCATTGTTCTTTCCCGTGATTGTAGAATATGAAACCAAACTGGCAAAAATGTTTAATAACATTTGTATTGAATGTTTACCGAGTTAAATATGGTATCTGGAAAATTAGTTGGCATTTTTTATTTTACAGATGTACAGACAGCAGGTGTTCAAAATAAATTGTAAGGAAACATCAACACCATTTTGAACAATATTCATAAATTATTAAGACGGATCAGGTATAAATAAATGCAATGTCAACAATATATTGTTTTCATTCTGCAGTGTTCAATTCTAAATTACGTCTCTCTTTACTGACAACAAAAAGAAACTACATACATTAGAAACTGACGCAGAGAAGAACTTGGCGTATTTATTTAAGGAATATTTCAAATTTCCAAACAGGTTATAGAGAAGTTGTAATATATCTTGTAATTTAATTTTAAAGATAATACCTGAAATTTTAACAGTAAATGACGTCATGGAACTTTTAATGTTTACTGCGTAAGAGAAGGTCATGTGACTATGGCAAGTTATTTGTATAATCTGGGGTTGGTCCATTTAGATTGGCCTATCAGATTTGCGCTTACAAAGCAAATTAAAATAGTACATTTTTCATCGCCGTTCATTCACGGTATGAATTTGGATACCACAGAAGTTATTCATGCATTCTGAAAAAAACATTTCTCTGTTTAATTCTATTGTGCACCAAATACAATGATTGCATGACACTGAAGTTTATGTACATTCATGTATTACACATGTACATTCATGTGTTACACAGCAGTTACTGGCAATTATCTTTTTTTTAATTATTTATTGTGGTATATTTATATCCCGTATATTTGAAAAAATTTAGACTTGTTTAAAATACCAAACAAAGAATTCGGTCGAAACAATGTCAAGTACTGTCAAGTATTTTTCAAACAAAGTCAAAACAAATATTTAGACATATTCACAATAGGCATTATATTAAACTAGAATATAAACATAAACATCATAATATTTCTAAACAGTATACACACTTTTAGAGGAATATATGTTCAATAATAATAAATTCTATAGTCCACAATACGAAAACAAATCTGGACACAAGGAGCAATAGATCCGCCTAGAGGTTTTATCCCCAAAAAATGTGGAAGTTCAGAATTCTATTTGGAGTTTTGATGATAATATGATCATAAAATTCTATTAAAGTCGGCAAAAATGTAATTTGGATTTGACTTCACAGGAAACATGTATGTGTTTGATTTGCTAGTATTTCTGATGTTTCAGTAAACATTTCTGACATCTCTTCTGCTGTATATTTGCGTTGAATGCTTTAAATTGTGGAATGTTAAGGGAAGGTGATGGAAACTTCATACGAGTAAAAATCCAAGCACTCTTAAAAAGCGATTGAATTTTGGTTGCGTATATCTTGTTCAGTTTAAGCACAGAAAATATTGCGGTCTATTGTTAAAGTTAATGAACATATGTATTGTAGCAACTTGAATAAGAAGTGTTCTTTACCCCGACTCTTTTAAAAATACTCTTTTCGATTGGCTACAGTGTGCCTTTACAAAGATTTACCCTGTACCGGTAAAATCATGTGATTTTCTACAAACACTTAAATTTTCTTGCATTCCTTCACCACGTAACCTGTAACCCGTTTACAAGTGACTTATGTCGCTTTTCCTTGTCCCGCTATTGTCTTTCCAGAAACGAAATATTTAATACACTCCAAATATTTCTGTATCTACGAAAGCCCATTAGGCTCATTTTGGTAGACTAAACAAAACTTTTTTCGCGTAATAACGCGAAGCTGTCGCGTAAAAACGCGAAACTATCGCGTTATAACTCAAAACTATCGCGTAATAACGCGAAACTATCGCGTAATAACGCGAAACTATCGCGTAATAATGCGAAACTAGCGCGTAATAACGCGAAAAATATCGCCTAATAACGCGAAACTTTCGCGTTATTACGCGAAAAAATCTTTATATAATATGTTGCGCAGAACTTTTTCTTCACAATGCGTAACTCTATGTATATTTTAAAAAGTTAGATAGGTATCTAAGTTTTTGTTTTATAAAATGAAGTATGAAACCGAAAAACTTATACAGCTTTATTTTGAGGTTGGACTTGCAAACAATGACATTTTAAGTTTTCTAGCAATTTTGAATAGAATCATAATAAGCAATTCAACACTAAAATGGACATTGAAAAAATTACAATTGACGAAAAAGAAAGGATTACTCTGATGTTTGTGATGTTGCTTTGTTTATTTTAAACCTTTTCTCAAATCATTTTGTCCTTTACTTCATCTGACGAATGCTTCAAAGAAATGCATAAAAAATCCTTTTCCTTTTCCATTTTGGTAAAAATGATTTAAAATAAATATAAATAAACATTCATTAAATAGTATGTTTTCGCGATATTACGCGATAAGTTTCGCGTTATTACGCGATATTTTTCGCGTTATTACGCGATAGTTTCGCATTATAACGCGAAAGTTTTGCGTTATTACGCGAAAGTTACGCGTTATTACGCGAATGTTACGCGTTGTTACGCGAAAAAAGGTTTTTTTTAGTCTACCAAAATGAGCCTAATGGGCTTTCGTACTGTATCCCCTCTGTAACTGACTGTATAATAATAATGATATTGTTTACTAGTACAGTCACTTGGTAGTAACAACCCCTAGGCGGCTTTAGAAGAAATATTGTCAAGTAATAAAGCAAGGTTATTTTGTGGACGTATTTTAGTTATAGCTATATTTGGTTAAAGTTTCTGACTGTAATGGCAATTTACTATTAAAAAAATAGCCTGCATATATTTTTTGCCAAAGTCTGATTAATGTTTTGAATACCGAAGCAGATGACCTTTGACCTGTCACACTTGAAAAATGTCCAAGATATTAAGCAGAGAATCTAAGCTTGCACACATCATTGGCCAAAATGGTCAAAAGTGCCTATAAACACACTCATATCTAAAACACATCAACCACTATAAATTTTGGATTCACAAATCAACATATTTCTACCTCGTCATAATAAAACTCCTCTTTTTCTCTAGATTAAAGTTAATTTATAAAATACCTACATTTATATAAATAGTAAGTCCAGTTAGACATGTTTTAGAATCTTCATCAGAATCTTCTACATAGAGAAATGCAGAGATTCTAGGCATGTAGTTATCCATTTTAGTTAGAAATATGTTCGAGATATCATTAGACATATTTATTTAAAAGAAACTTGCTTAGATACTCTGTGGTTTACATCTTTGAGTAAGAAGATTGTTTCTTGTAAGGCAAAAATCGGGTTATAAAAGACATTTTACTTGTTCAAGATAAAGTTTTCAAAAGTTAATCTCATTGAAATGTACTTTCTAATATATTTTTTGTATCTTGGTTACATTTTTGAGTAACAAGATGTATTTCTTGTTAAGAGAAAATCGTCTACTAAAGACATATTCCTTGTTCAAAACGATATCGTTTTCTAAAGTAAATCTTATTCAAATCTCATTTAAAGGTATATGCTTATATCTTGGCTACATTTTTGAGATTTCATGTAAAGTGAAAATATTATTCTAAGTCTTCCTTGTTCAAGATAGCAACGCGTTCAAACATAAAGCTTATTACCAGGAGACTTTCACATCATTTTGTACTGTTTGCATCTTGGTTATATTTTTAATAACAAGATTTATTTCTTGTTAATGGAAAATCGATAACTATAGAAACTTCTTAAATGTGTAAATTAAAAAATTGAAGTATCTTAGTTAATATATTATAAGAAAATGTCGTCCAAGATACCATGGTTTTACAATTTTCTAATTATGGAAGATTTTTTCTCTATAGAAACTTCTTAAATGTGTAAATTAAAAAATTTAAGTATCTTAGTTAATATATTATAAGAAAATGTCGTCAAAGATACCATGGTTTTACAATTTTCTACGCCATACGTGCGTTCCGTCTACTCAAGATTCTTCGGAATCTTTTCCGTAAATTATGGAAGATTTTTTCTCTATAGAAACTTCTTAAATGTGTAAATTAAAAAATTTAAGTATCTTAGTTAATATATTATCAGAAAATGTCGTCAAAGATACCATTGTTTTAAAATTTTCTACGCCAGACGTGCGTTCCGTCTACTCAAGATTCTTCGGAATCTTTTCCGTAAATTATGGAAGATTTTTTTCTCTCTTTTTTTAAATCAATTGCTAATCTAACAATACAATGCATCACCTGAACAGTAACAAAATAAAAAAAACTCGTATGCAGAAGCAGCTGACCAAGATATGTTAACTTCAAAAAAGATGTTGTTTTTTTTAAGAAAACTGTTTTAGATCGCTATTGAATAACAATATCGTGTTATTCCGAATAATGAAAATAAATGTGCGTTGTACGCAAGTGAAAAAAACCAACATAGATCTATTTTTGTGATCATGGAAATCAATAGATTACTTGTGACCACTCATTTGAATAATCGTGTGAAAAATAAAACTCAAAAGTATGTGATTATCATAAAATGATATATAACAAAATATTAAATTTTACATACATAGACTGTGTTTCTGGTATGTACACTATGTACAATTGTTATAGAAAGGATTGAACACAATTTTACAAAACTGTTTATTTTTTATTATTAATGTGCAAATTAATTTCTTCCGATGAATTAAGATATGTGAAAACACGCAGCTCGTTCTAAATTTGACGTAACATTTAATTTCAGCTGAGATTCGGTGTGTTATAGTATATAACAATACATATTTTCCTCTAGAGACGTGATCGTATCACAGTCGGTGCATGAAAAAAAAACGGAGAAATAATTCTTAATCGACTATAGCGATTTCTAGGTCCCCAGAGATACACTAAACATCATCTCCGCTATAACATGACAATTCTTATCAATATTTATTACTCTCGAATTAAATACGCTAAGATTACAAACTACCATTGAATATTTATGGGAATTTGCTATTTAAGGTAAAACATTATCCTGATAAGACATCATACTTTTCTTGGGCAAGTTTTTTACTTCCAAAGCCGACAACCAAATGCTCTTGGTCGGACACGAGACATCGTTTATTAGCATTAAAGCTTACACATAGTCTTCAGAAATCGTTTGTAGTAATGGAAATTCTATACGCTTCAGGTAACATTTAATGAAATATTAATAAAGCAATCACAACAAGGTCGTAAACACTTTTAAATGAAAGATGATAAATTATGATACATAATAGGTTCAAAGAAATAGTGTTTATTATAAAAGGGTTTATCAACTTATATGGCACTTTGAATTAGACAGTTACAAAATAGACTGCCATTTGTTACGAAACATTCAGGATGGAACAACGGTTGTGAAAAATAAAAGCTACACCTGATCAATGTTTTGGTGAGATTACATCATTAAATATAGAAGTAATTTTAAGTACATTTATAAGAACAAAATTAAATTTAATTAGTCATCGCTTTTAGTACCTATGATTACATTCGACGTCATTTCAACATATTTAAAACACGAGTATATTCCCTGCATAAAGACTTAAGTTTGACGTTTACATTCGGACAATTATATAGAACAACAACAATAACTTGAAAAGGTAACAATGAACTGATCTTAAAAAACACACACACAAACAAAAAAAAGACAACAGGAATAAAAATAATACAATATCATTGTCGTAACTTACGCTGTCCATTTGATCGTCGAATAATATTTTCCAAAAATGTATTTTGCGGGGCAACAAGACCCCTCCTTCCACCTGGCATTTTTATGTATATCAATGACAATAATTAACTACAGCAGAAATCCTCCTCAAATCAACCCATAATTCCTTGTTAGTATAACGTAAGACAAATTTCCTTTTTTCAGTTAGAAAATAAAATCAGTTAAGTCCCAGGAAACATTTCTCTTTAACATATTTAAGTTATGTTTGTTTTTCGATTATTGTCTACATGATCAAATCGGTTTAATAATTAATAACCATTTTGTTATTATTGCGCATGTGTCGCACAGGTGACGAAGCACCTGACAAGTTCGTTTGATACTGCTAATTCTCAGCCATTCAAAAATAATATGATGTTAGTTGTCATGGAAACGACGCCTTTATTGTTCTCGACTCACACACCCGTAACTGTTTCCTATACCTCTCTGGCGAAAATTGATATATTCTCAAAATCAATGACCATTTTGAGTTTCAAAAAAAGATATTTAAAAATGATTTCAAATAAGCTGATCATTGAAATCAATATTATATAACTGATACGGGAAATTGGAATACTGTATTCCACCGGTGTGAGCTTTCTAATCGATTTTTAACAGAGTTGCTATATGTCATTTTTAATTCATGAACGCAAAAGGTATATATTAGGGCTGTTTGTTTGGTAGTGTATCGATCTGCTGTTGTGATTACTTAACCGCCACAGTTAATTTCCACTCTTCTTGTTAATAGTTATAAAGATTAAACTATTTTTTTCACTGATTTCGTCATTAATGGAAATATCCATTATGTGAGAGGTTCGTTTAAATTAATTCGATTTAAATTTAAAAATAAATATAAAAAAAAAACTACTTAAAATAAAAATAAATCGTTTTTTTTAATCCCGTCAACTAGGATAATGGCATCATTTAAACCCGAAGAAAAATGAAATTTATGAATTTATTGACAAACACATTTATATAGAAGACCAGGAACGGTAATACATTTATTCAGATGTACGTTATTACATACACTATTTTGTATTATTATACGGACCTTAATCAAAATCGCAGAGCGTACTATAAATAGTTTCAAAATATCTGCATAACTGGATCTAGACCTAAGAGCATACAGATCAGAATTACGAGCATGCCGAACTGAATTTTAAGATTTTAACCAAGTTACCGAGCCACCGTGTATGGATTTAAGAGCATACCAAGATGTGTGACGTCCCTAAATAAATAAAATTAAATAGATTTAAGACCATACCTACTTGATTAAATGCATTCGTCAGGATTTATAAACACACTAACATATTTATCGATTAAAATACCAAAAGTATAATTCGTTTAATTCAACAAATACAATTTTATTTAGAAAACGATGTATTGTATCATGTCACAATTGTGTTTATTTGTTTGTTTGAATGTTGTTTAATGCCACTTTCAGCAATATTTCAGTTATATCATGGCGTCCCGTTTTTATTGGGGGAGGGAGCTAGGCCGAATTTTACTGCCGTTATAATCCGAAGTTAGTTTTGTGATTTGTCGCCAAAAAAAGCGAGGGTACGATTATTCGTTCTAGGAGGAAGCCGGAGTACCCGGAGAAAACATCCGACCTTTGGTAGGAAAACTGGCAATCTTCGTCATTTAAGATTGGAGTCGAACGCACCCTGCCCGCATTAAGGCTAGAACCCACAATCTCAGTGTTGACAAACCACGTGATCAATGGTTGACGAACTACCTTAACCACTCGGCCTCCGAGTCCCCTGTCACAATTGTGAGGTATCGCGATGCTTTTAAAAAAGTGTCGCGATGATTTTTTTTATTTTATGCATGACTGTTTTTTTCATCACGATATTTTTGCTACTTTTCAAAAGCATCGCGATGCTTTTAAAAAGTTTTTTTAAGTTTTACTATGATTCAGAAGTATACTTAAAACCACAGGCACATGGGGTCAGAATAATTTTTATCTGGAATAATTTAATTTGCCTTGAAAGCTGAAATCTGATTGTCCAATTCAAATGGAGAAACCGATATTATACCATATAACTTGTGTTGGTCAATTGCACTATTCTTACGTCATTAAAATTTAAAAAGTTCTATGACGTCGCTGCTGTTTTTAACTTTAAAATTGTCAAGATTATTGTTAAAATTAAGTAATAAGGAATATTTTAAATTTCTGAACAATAAATTGCTAATAAATAAGTGACATACTAACATGTCTCATTGTAAATTATTGCCCTCCGAAAAATAATAACTTTCTCTTTTATTATTATTCTGAGGGAAATATTTTGCAATGAAACATGTCAGACTGATTACCAAACGCGTGAATACACACTGTAAACTCATTTATTAACATGTTTTCCATAAACAATTATCTTGACCCCAAGTCCCTGTGCTAAAACCAAGTCAATACATTTTGTAATAGGTTAATACCGTGTTGTTTTTTTTTTACTTTTTTGTATAAACGTATAATTCAACTCTTTAAAATATGATTTAAAACGTATATTACACTGCAGATTAAAATTTAACAAGTATAATGCTTTGGGAAAAAGTATGATTTTTTAGTTTTGATCGGTTCGTATAGTACTTTTTTGACTCTTTTCTCTTATTATATTTCTCAGGAACTTTGCTTAAAATTCTCAATCTTACTATTCAATTACATTAGAACAGCAGACATTGCACTGATACGGTTTAAAAAAAAGTGCGGAGACATATTTGTTGATTTTATGGAACGCCAAATGAATGTAGCGTGTTTCCAAACTTCACTGCACGAAGTGCGTTTGACATTTGAAGTTATGTCAACATTATATAATGTTATTTAGATTAGTCCTTATTGAATGTGATGCTTACAATAAAATGTTATTAAACAATGTCATATGGCTATTATTTAATATTAGTCTTGCATTTAATATGGAAGTTGTATCATTATCACTGCCTAATGTATTGGTATGGCAAAGGACACGTGATCCACTACTGAAACACGGACTGCACTACGGAGCCGGTCTAAGCACGAGGTTCTGTTATATATATAAGCTATATTTTTATTGATGTGTAATTATGTGTCCAAACCAGATAAGGTTACCAGTAGGTCTGCCTCTTATTTTGTTGTTGTCTCTGTTAGCTGGCACGTTGGTCTCCTTAACCTTTAATGCGGACCTCAATAGTTGACAGATCTGTAAATAATTGATCTTCAACGGTTTTGTTGGCATGCGATTGGCGCAATGTAATTCATACTTTCGGAGAAAAAAACATTAAAAGGCATATTTATAAAAGCAGTCTGGTTCTTCATGCGACAAGAATACCAGACGCACTATGTCTTTCTGTTATCTTTGACTGTTCAGCGTTTCACCCTTTGATCAGGTCCAAGAACCGGACCTGAACTAAACAATATTTATTGACATTTCTCATTTCTGTCTCTTAAATAAAAAAATGAAATCGACAAAAAACTATCAAACGAGAAATAGTTATTTATATTAAAAAAATATCCTCTATATAGAGAGAATCATGCTTTAATAGACGTGTCTATTTTAAAACAACTGTTAATTTCTTGAGCAAAGGGACTAATTGACCGTTAATTGCTAATCTGTATTGCCTGCTATTAGTATCGTAATATATATTTCATTTGTATATCATCAAGTACGAATTTTAGAATTCGTCGATGTAGTTTTTAAACAAGATAAATAAAATTAACATCCAAAATATTTGTGATTTACTAGTCTGGAAATCCAGTTAATAATTTTTATAACAAAATCTTAGCTATAGTAACTTGAAATAACAAGTCCTATATCTGTTTTCATTATAAACATACTGACTGGTGGATAACAACAGCTTTTCTGAAATGACATTTACTTAAAAAAAATAAAAACCTTTATTGAAGGGATGTGCAAATTATTTCCGACTAGAATTGTAAATTAATTTTATAGTGTTATTCTACAATATTTTCTTCGGATAGGTCAGCTTCAATCTGGCCCCAGCGCCATAAAACTGTGTTTTGCTCATCATGAGAATTTTCTCAATAACCATGACAACAAAGGAAAATGAAAGTTTTGATTTGATGAAATTGAGAATTAAACAATTGTCAGCAAAGAAAATGTTTATGACGCTGGGCACAGAACTAACCTGGGTACCGTTTCATAAAACGATCTCCTGCTCTCTGCGGCACAGAGAACATAACTGGTTCCTAGATGAAAACTCTGCCACGATTCATTCCACTTTAACTGTGGGACTAAATTTTTCGCGAAATTACGTTAATGACTTGAATAGGCGGTAAATTGAAGGTGTTTTGTTTATGACATCATCTGTTCTTATTATTTCACTAGTGACTATTTTTTGCCACACCTGTCAAGCGGATTGAATATAACACAAAAATTAGAGAATGTGTAAGTCTACATCTTCAGTATGTGACTTTCTCCAATTCAGTGTATAAAGCCATTTGAAACCGTCCCCCTATGTCAGGCGGGTTATCCCACTCTCCGGCACAGAGTACATAACTGCCCAGATATAACGAGGTGATTGTGGTTGAGGTAAGATACCCCGAATCATTTGCGTGGAGATTGGGGTTATCCGCGTTCGCTCCACCATCACATGGTGGGGCGAACGAGGACTTGTAACCCTTGACTTGGGAGGATAATTTGTAACATATAGATAAACAAATTATTGATTTTATTTGTGTGTTTAATTAAAAATCCCAAAACGAATCTTTTTTTGCTGGCGTAGTACAAGGTTCGTCTAAAAATCTTGGCGATTCTGGGGGAGCTTCAATATCCGTTAATAATTCTATAGTATCGTCGTCATCATCACCATCATCTACAAATATATGTGAAGAAGGGAACCATCCCCAAGCAGGTTTTCTTTGCGCTCTTAGTGCTTAAAAAGAAAAAAACAGAGAAATAAAATTGTGTATTTGATCCAGTCTTGAACAAGAGGCCCATGGGTCAAAACGCTTAAAGGGGTCACAGTGGTACACCGAATTTGCTTGTAATAATTATGCTAAAACAGACTTGATTGATTGATTGATTGAAAATTTTTAAATCCTTTAAAAGTATCAGAGGGGTTCAATATATTTTATACTGAATCGGAGTCACCCTTTCTTTATTGAGGCAATTCAATGTCACACTACAAAATTTAACATAGTAGCATAAAAATGTTGAATATTTGGATCCTATCAAAAACAACAAATAACAAACGAATAGGAAATATATGGTTTTAAAGTAGGCAGATATCTTTTTCCAAAAATATTATATTTTTACATTGAAAAACGATATTTACGTTACTGTCAACACAGACAGTACCGATTTTCTTAATTCTGGTTCTATCTCAAAGTTTGCTATTAGACCTAAAAACAATTGAGAACGAGTAAACAATAAACACAAAATTAAAAGAAAAAGGCAACATGCGAATTATTTTTTGTTAATGTGAAAAGGATTTTCCCTATACAACTTTTCAAGGTTTTATTGAAAATGATTTATGAAATATTATCAGTTGTTTATTTAAGAGATCTTAAGAGTTGATTAAGAAATAGATTATTGCGAGCGGGCTTTATGGGAATTAGAACATGGTCAGACCTTATATTTGTCAATATTTTATACCGAGCGATAGCGAGGTATAAAATGAAGACAAATATAAGGTCTGACCATGTTCTAATTCCCATAAAGCCCTCTCGCATTAATCTATTTCGATTCTAATATGTCTAACAAATGTTTTAAAATTTCGAAGCGGTTCTAAGAGGACGCTTTCAGTGGTAATATTGTTTTTTTGAAACTAATACGATATATCCCAAAACAGTATGTTAAAGCAAATAAAATTGACATAAACATATATTCTCGTCATTTTATTGAATGTACGTACCTTTTAAACACAAATATTGAGAAATCTTAACGAAATTGCATTGTTCCAGTTTGTAATTTTCTGTTCAGCGTAATATGACGTCGGAATTCTAATTGTGACGTCATATTAGTTTGAATGTAGAATTGTTAAAAAATAAATGTATCGGGAGTAGTTTAAATCATATAAATCTCAGAATTCAGACTAAAAATAACTTTATTATTATCAATAACGATAATTATGGATAACACATAACAAACGGCATTTGTAAGTCAGTTTTTACATTTACACAAAACACGCAGTTTACGCATGTGCTAAGTAAACTTATTGGAATTTTGACACGGCTTTGTTAACATAGCTAAAGCAGGCTGTCATATTAGAATCAAGGTTTGATGACGTGAGCGACCATTGATCATAGAAGTTACTTTCGTCTGTGACGTCATCTGCCATAAATCTGAGAAAGCAACTTCGATTAGAGGACGTACTTCGATCTGAGTCTAACATATATGGATTATAAGTTGCAAAACTAGATGATTTTTATTTACGCTAACATTCTTACTGTCTAAATGATAAATAAACATCTGTTATTATTTGTTACTGTTAAGTTTATATTCATGGTGTTGTATTCAACAGAAGCAGCATTATTGTTCAATGCAATAAGCCAAATCAATCGTATGTTCATCATTGTATTTGTTGACAAATTTGAACATGGACTTTTAGACCAAATACAAAAATTATTTTTTGAAAAAACACCAATTATACATTTTGGTCTGCCTTATCAAAAGAATTTGACAATATATATTGGTTCTGCATTTGTATTGACAGAAAATGTGAAAGCTACCTATTAAACTGCAATTATAAACGATAACAACTCTTTGACAATCTAAGTTGAAATGAGACTTTTTTATGTCACGTACATACCGAACCAATTTTTGTGAAGAATTTAGTCACCAAACTGAAACATTTTTTTTCTTATGAGATGAGTAGAAAAAATAAACATGTGTAGAACCAGAAAAAGATGTATTTTTTCTTCAGTTCACTTTGTCCTATTGCGCCCATAAAATGAGAATCAGTGGAGTATACGGAGTTTACCTCATCAAAGCAATACAGTTCTCTTCTTTAAAGAAGGAACAGCCCTTGAATAAAATAAATGTGAATGCCTTACAGCTATTGTTAAAACGAATAAATTTAATTGAATTAAAAAAAAAAACAAAACAAAACAAATAGACGAAGACAATTTAGAAAATTTTGACATCATCCTAAGTATCTTCTCTGTGAAGATGGCATGTATCGTCTGTTGAAAAAAACATGATTCCCTTCAGATAAGGATACCTTGTGCCAAGTTTGATTCAAATTAGCATATTGGTACTTTAGAAAATTTTCGAATATTGGCGAATATTTATAGTTACACAATTTATTAATTATCTCCCCTTGAAAAAAAGGTTATGTAAGTTTATTTTTACAAATCCGAGTGATAATTTGTCCCAAGTTTGATTGAAGTTAATCCAGTGTTTCTGCAGAAGAAGATGATATGTGAAAAAATTACATTTTTGATTAGAATATCAAATTCATTTTATTCATTTATCAAATCAAATAAACGGATTTGTTGCATTAAGTATAATACAAATAAGCAGGTACGAGAGGGCGGACAGGGTAGTGGGAGACAGGGAGAGAGAGGGAGTGAGAAAGGAGTAGAGGGGAGGGAGAAAGGAGCTGAGAGGAGTGAGAAAGGAGCAGAGGGGAGGGAGAAAGGAACTGAGGGGAGGGAGAAAGGAAAAAATCAAAAAAGAGGGAGGCAGTACTAGTACAAATATATTCTTTAATTCGTACCTGAAAATCATTTAAAAGTGCCAATTCATTGATTTAATTGAAAAAGACTAAAATTATTTTCATAAAACTCCAGACAAGAGATAAATTGCATCCAAATGATCAGAAATTTTACTGAATGCAGTAAGGTTTTTCCTAAAGCGTTTGTCTGTCCCTTTTCTATATTGTGATCAGGGCCTCGGAGGCCGAGTGGTCAAGGTAGTTCGTCTACTATTGATCACGTGGTCTGTCAACACTGAGATTGCGGGTTCGATTCTCGCTGCAGGCAGGGTGTACTCGACTCCAATCTTAATTGACAAGGATTGCCAGTTTTGCTACCGCAGGTCGGGGGTTTTCTCCGGGTACTCCGGCTTCCTCCCCCAATAAAAACTGGACGCCATGATATAGCTGAAAAATTGCTGAAAGTGGCGTTAAACACCATCAAACAAAAAAAACAATATCTTGTGATCACTTATTGACTAGGTGTCTTTCATCTGTTATCTGTCCGTTGTTAACTTTTTAAATAATCTTTTTCTCTGACACCACTTAGAGTACCTAATTTTAGCTTTGTATCCATGAGTTTGATCCATGTATGTAAAACAAATATTAATCAAAGCGCGGTTTGCACTGGTACTGTTTTATTGCATGTAGTACGTAATACAGGTAGATTTTAAAGAAAATGAAGTTTTGTTAATTCTTTTACATTGAAAATTGTAACAATTTCAATAAGACTAAAACGTGGCGTCATTTGAGCTTTTTGACGTTACGTTAAATATTACATCGTGCACCTTAAAAGAGGGTTTTATATCTAGATATGTATGTCTATGTCCACAATAAATAACCATTCATTGCTCAAATTGTATTTAAATTCGCACACATACGTTTTGCGCATTAATATTTTCCTTATCGAATTTATTTATAATATGTTAATGCAACTTTGTTTATAATAACATCGTTTAAAAAATGTCGCGCTATCCAAACGACTATAGAAATTGATAAACTCGTGTAAATCTGACAAAAATATATGTCGTACTCCAAAAATTCATGGAAAAATTATTGAGATAAAAAACGCATATCTAAAATGATATTATATTTTTCAGTGTGAATTTAAAGTGCGGCAAATACGTCGAAAGTCGTAATAAATCGGTAAAAAATTACACAAATGTGTTCGTAAAAAACGTTAATAAACATGGTTGAATGTATAGCGCTTTCACAATACATGAAAACAAACTGAAAAGGGGCAAAATTTGAAATTAAGAAAAACGCATTCTTGGAAAAGTGGTTTTTTTTTTAATTTAACAGTTTTATACAAATAAAAAACATTAAAATACGGCATCTTTTATAGGTATATCCCCTTATTTACAGTAATTCAGAGTAATGATTACGTCACCATACTATACATTTTGAGTACATAACACTCATGGCAAATTTCAGAAAATTAAGGGACCTTAAGCTCTGAATGTCCAAATGACCTGATCTTGATTTTCTTGTTACAATTTACAACACGATTTATGAGGGAAATCTTGGTTAAATATTTTAAGTTTCTAATTATTCAAGTATATTGGTTATCAAAAAGACGGATATAGTTCGTTTTGATCCACAACTAAAATTACAAGTGTATTGACACTTTCGTCATCCATTAAAGGTCTCCAAACCAAAACATATTTACTAGTATCGGAAACTAAAAAAGACCCAACAACCTGCGGTAAGTCTAAGTTATGTTATATTCATAATTACACTTGTAAAAAAATTATTTCTACACACGAAAAGCCTGTAATGCTCGCATTCTCATTACAAAAACTTGAGTTTAGTCGACATGAACATTACACAAAATTTGTGGCCATCTTGAATTTAGGGTCTGCGCCAAAATCTTAAAATTTATACAGTATCCCAATTATATTTGCTACTCAGATTTTTTAGAGCAAGATTTATTTTAATATCCGCCAATCAGAACATCAATGGCTCTAGTAGCCACAATGCATTTTACAATGGCAGAAAATTACCCTGATATCAGTTCTGCATAATTTGATTTAAATAAGTGAAATGGTTTCTGAAACCAGGTATTTTTTAAGTGCCTCTGGAGTTCTATGTTCCAGTGTTGTGGCCATCTTGGTTTTAGGATCAGTACCAAAGATTCACGATTTATAGAAAAGTAATACAGTACACTGGTTTATGTATCTGAGAGCTGCCCTAATCTGAACTATTTTTCACAAGCGTAAGTTGAAGAACATGGGTCAACACGTGTTTTGGCCAATATCTCACAATGTTATATAGCAACAGACAAAACCCGTTACATTAAAATGATCCGCACATTCAATCTTTTTTAATTTCAGAAGTTTTGTTTAACTGCCTGTAAGAGTTTTGGACATTAAGTTACGATTTTTGTTAGAAAATTGTCAGTTTTGACAGTATAACTTGAAAAATAAAGCAGCAGATAGATAAAGTAAATTGCAACAATGATCAGCAAGACAATGCAAATCACTATGTTGGTCTAAATTGTCTGACAACTTTTTAAATGAATTTTTGCCCTTTAATAATGACTAGAGTGAAACTGTAAATTGCAAAAAATATCAGCAAGACAATGCCATTAAATAAGGCATTTGGTCCAAAATTTTCAGACGAATCTTTACAGGTGTTTTTGCCCTTTAATAACAATTTTGTTATGAAAATATAAGTATTTGCCTTATAAATTTAAAGCTCGAGTAAAACTGTCAATTGCAAAAATAAACGGAAGGACATGGCCTACAAACAATTTAGGTGTCAAAAATTTGTCCAGTTACTCCTTATAGTATTATATGTAATTTACTCATAATTTTTCTTAAAATTTTCAGTGTTTGCTTTGAAACTTAAAACTTATAAATTATCCTCATACTTACCATTAAATTTTTATAAAGGAATACATAATTAAACAATTCAACAGTTAACAAAATCGCAAAGTTCCCAAGTCTGAAAATACGGAAAAAAATCCTCGAACAATAATAACAGGTGTACAACTTTAATACATTTGCAATCTTTCTGTGAAATTTAGAGTTCTAGACTGAAAACTGTAGGAGTTGATTACACAATATATGTACTGTCTTCTGTAAATGTGCTCAAAAATGACCAAGTTCCAAGGTCTGGAAAATTAGGAAACCTGCTGGAACACTTCCATAATAGCAGGTGCAACAAATTCAATACATGTGCAATCGTTATGTGAAGTTTCAGAGATCTGGGTTGAAAACTGTAGGGGGAGTTGATAAAAAAGGTACCCCATTTCCCCTGCCCGCCTTACTAAACCATACTATAGCCCAAAATCAGAGTGATACTCTAAATTGCAAAAATGATCTGTAAGGCAAGGGCCACTCTAATTAAAATTAAATCTTTCACTTGCTCCCCTCCCCTTTTTTTTGCTATGGTCTCTGCGTGTTACAACGCAGCGACCAATAACAAACAGGGGGAGCAAGTGAAAGATTTAATTTTAATTAGATTGGTCAAGGGCTACAAATAACTCGTTTGGTACAAGATTGTCAAATGACTTCTGTTTTTGGAGTTATTTCCCTTGAATGGCAATTTATGAAATATCAGTTGTCTCCTTTTAAATAAAAAACTATAGCACAAATAATCAGGCAATTTATGTTACAGCAGCATTACATTTATAAGCACCATTTTTTCAGTTTAAACTCCTTTTAAGTCGATCAGAACTTGAGAATTTTTATGTTGCTGTGGTAGTTAAGAAATAACTCAAAAGTCTGAGAATTGATTTGAGTTCTGTTTTGAGAAATCTAGACCTAATCATGAATTAATTTTTAACAAATCAAAATTTTACTCTAAATGTTAAAACTATTGTTTGTTTGTTTGATGGTGTTTAACGCCACTTTCAGCAATTTTTCAGCTATATCATGGCGTCCAGTTTTTATTGGGGGAGGAAGCCGGAGTACCCGGAGAAAACCCCCGACCTGCGGTAGGAAAACTGGTAATCCTTGTCAATTAAGATTGGAGTCAAGTACACCCTGCCTGCAGTAAGAATCGAACCCGCAATCTCAGTGTTGACAGACCACGTGATCAATAGTAGACGAACTACCTTGAGCATTCGGCCACCGAGGTCCATGTAAAACGATTAAAAGCTGCCAGTAAATTAAAGTGTAGAATAATGTTAATCTTACATGATAGTGAACACAGTTTTCTTCAAGTTTAAAAATACAAGATTGTCCTATTGTTAAAGAATTTTTTATGTGTTTCTTATTCAAAAGTACACCTAGACAGTTAACAAGAGACCATAAAAACAACGATTAATTGTAGTTATGAATACACTTTATTATTTTCTTAACATTTAGGTCTTTGTGGACTACGGGTGTTGGTGTACTAGAAATGTAAGTGGATTATAACTCTATGTGGAAAATAAGTCTGTATGGGCCATAGGTCTGTGTGAACTATGGGTTGTATGGACTAGAGATCTGTGTGGACTACAAGTTAGGGTGGACTATGGGTCTATGGTCTAACAGATCTGGCTGTATGATTGCTATTAGGTTTCAGTGTCATGGTTTCACCGGTCACAGTTTATGATCCCCATATTTTTTTACCAAAGGGCACGATACACCAATTAAATTCATTTGATAATGTGTCATGAGTCATAAAAAAGCCGTATGCTTCATGTCCCAACTTTATATTAGCTTTGAGTCAAAATATAGTGATCTCTTCTATTGCTAGAAGGTTTAAAAGAGGGAGAAAGGAGCGAGGGGAGGGAGAAAGGAGTAGAGGGAGGGAGAAAGGAGCTGTGGGGAGGGAGAAAGGAGAAAGGTACCCCCTGTCCACCCCCTCAGGTACATGTTGTATGTGACCTAATATTCTGCATGTATAGATTTGAGTCAGTCAACTAAATAAGCGGCTACAGAGTAGCTCTATTACCAGTATATAATTTACTGCCCCAATGTATATACTACATACCAACAACTTGTAAGCATTTGCAAAAGTGCCAATTACAGTATATATTATCATCAGGTTTGCCCCGTGTAGATGCCATTAGATACTACCGACCGTATACATTCAAAGAGCAGTCGTCCCTTTAGATTAAAATAGAAGTTGGTGATAAAATCCACAATTCCCACCGAAGTTCAGGTGCTCTCTCCGGGTACTACGACCTCCTCTCCCAATAAAAACTGGACGCCTTGATATAGCTAGAAAATTGCTGAAAGTGGCGTTGAATATCATTGAAACAAACAAACAAAACAATAAAATCCACCATTGTATTCTAAATATAAACATAATGCATTTTTCCAAAATATATATTTGTCCTAACTTTTTAAGTAGTTAATTTTGTATCACCAATGCCTCCAAACGAAAGTATTGAATTATTTTTGTTTCTTTAAAGACTAATTACGAGTGTCTCGTCTACTTAGGACTCTGTAGATCATAGCAGCATAAAAACTATAACAATGGGGGGAATACTTGGCATTATATAAACGTCCAACCAAACATTTGATTTAAATGCAAAGCGGACACTTACACCTTCCTCTCGTAATATAGATCAAATATTAATAACGATTTAAACAGAATAGCGTGAGTAAGACTAGATTACATGCACCTACAGGCACTGACAATCAGTATTTACGTGTATGCACTAATAGACATCTTAAGGTTACGGATCTCGTCTTCTATATAACAGCATTACAACCTTCGATTTTTCGACACTCTATAAAGCCATCTTTCATATGCTGTTCTAAACTAGACTTAAAGATCTAATTAAACGCTGCATTTTCAAGAAAAACAAAAAGAGACGATGTAAATACCTGGTAATTAGTCTTGACAGAACTTAATTACTTCGTCATCAATAACTGAAAATACTTAAGACACAATCTTTTAATGTTAGATTTTCTGATAGACAACATACAAGTATTTGTTATGTTTGGAGGACATGATTTTAAAAAGCCTGCTGTGAGTTCCAATGAGTAGTAGTTATGTTCCTCTCCTCTTATGAGACTGTTCCTAGAAGGCATGCTAAAAAGGAACGAAACGAACTGGCCCATGCAGAGCTTTACTTTCATTCTCTGCTATATTTATGATGATTTGTTCCTGAATAATGCAAAATTCGGTGACACTATTTGCATTTAATCCATCCAATCGAGGTGGGAATTAAACACCCCACCAATACAACTTGATCGGCCTTTTACCTATAGACTTACTTCTAGAAATAGACTCAAGAAACTACAAACTAGACTTGTAGACAAACGTGATGACTTTAACTTTCCAATTGTTTACTTCCCGTTCATCGATAGCAACATTTAATCATATTAAGAGTATGGCGTGTACATTTCACAACTGATACGTTATGCTAGATGGTATTTCGATTTCCTAAACCGTTCATCGCCGTTGACTTCTAAGCTTCTCCAACAAGGGTTTGTTGAACCTAGGTTAATGTTGTCACTTCCAAAGTTCTATGTCGTCATCACGATTTAATTGATCGTTATCGGAAATCAATCTCTCAAATAGGGTCGTATGACGGATTGCAATGCTGATATCTCTGAAAAATTACATATAATGGTCCTTAACCAATTTTGCAATTTTGCAATTCTAATGTCAAATCAAGTGTGGCATCGTGGAATTGAATGCTAAGAAAGAGCGATTAACCCTTATTGGTTGTTATTGTCATTTTATATGTACTTACATTTTATAGGGGACGTGCCCCTTTCCTCCTCCAAAGAATCGTAATGCATATTAAAGCTAGAACCGACAGACGATGTCCCGCCCGGCTCGTTTGGTTCGTCTGGTGTTTTGCCTTTACAATCTTGTTTTGGTTTTTCATTGGAAATAAATCCTTGACTTGTTTCTCTATTGTTACCGAATCCATTTGATGGAGTAGAGCAATCTGTTTTATCTTGATATTTTGGGTCCGCTGAAGGCAATACTAGCTTTATAACTGACATCTCACGTGGAACAAGTTGAAGACGACTAGTGTACTTCTTTTTCTCTCCTTCATCTTGTTGTACATCCTTTTGAACTTCCTCTTTGGCAATTGTTTGCAACAAATATTCCCAATCATCGTTGTTACCCGTCAATCCATCATTATCATCATCTAATTCTAAAGCGGTAGAAAATTTAAAAGGACATGAATCCATAAAATATTTAGAAGAGGTGTTTTTTACTGTCATTGCGAAACATAAGCACACAAACCAACGATTCTAAAAATTAGATCGGAAGTTAACCACAATAATTTCGATACAAAATACATTTCTCATAAATACCAACAATTCTTAAGAAAAAGTACATCGCGGATACGCGTATTATTAAAAACTGCTTTGTAGTCATCAATTTGATCATAAGACTTGACTAAACATGGTTTAAAAATTAAATCTTAACTTACCGCAAGTGTTGTCCTTGCCAAATGTGATAATGTTTCCCCTTTCAATGCTAACCGTTACATCCTTTGACGGCTTTCCGCCAGCTTCATTTTCCAGAAAACTATCAACTTTCTGCAAATTTTTATCCACAATTCTGCGGCGACTTTCAGAACAAGTTCTACATTCAAAATCTTGTCTTTGGAACTTAGGTGAAAAATCGTTACATGTTCTGCAATAAAAGTGGCTTTTACAATGTAACGGTTTTACCTTAACGTTTCGCTGTTTGCAGAAATCACAATGACCATTTTCATATGTAGTTTCATTATGCTGTTGTTGGTATCCCGCCATAGTGTTTCATATAGCAACGACCCTTTTGTGACGATTATGTCATGAGACGTTTATAACGTCAACGTCCACATAACCCTTTAACGTTAATGTTATACTCTTTTTCGTTGTAAAGCAATTATTAAAAACTTCTTATTTGTATTAAAAGATCTTAAATAAATAGTTCATATGGTTTGTTAATCTAGCTAAGGATATATAGCGGTCGCTATACGCTGGGACAAGTTAAAAAGAAATACGGGATCACATCAGGTTTTTCCATTACTTACGATAGGGGAGATAACCATAATTATTTCAATTGGAAAACACAACGTTCTCGCAAACAATTTTGACACTACGTCAAAAGGTGTTTAAATAGTTTGTCAGGGCGTAACTATACATTAAATTATAAGACGTTTTAAGGATGTTCAAAAGAAAGCTTTTAGCATTAGAATACTCACAACCAGATGCATTTAACTTGGAAGGTAAATAACGTGTTCTAAACTAAAGTGTGTGGGGGAATTTGCACCATCTCTCATGGTGGTATACGCTTTGCGTACAAACACAGTAATTGCAATGTAAAATTGGGGTAGTACTTAAATAGGGTAGTACTTAAATACGCCTGCATACGCCTGCAGAAAAAAAGTATACGCCTGCCATCATATTTATACATTATATTAATTTTTAATGGTGTATTATGATGTAAAATTAGTTTTAGAATGAATAATATGTATTTTTTTTTTAGTTTTCAATACAAGTTTTGAGGAATAACAGGCCTTTCATTGTAACGGTGAATTGACAACATGGTATAACGTGCAAGCGTAGTCTATTCAGAAAATAGGTTTGGTTAAAAGATGTTAATTGAATATCATCCGAAATAATAAAAATACCAGAATTAAATGATTTGGAACCCATGTTTCACTATATGAAATTGCAACTGTAGACCAAAGAATATGAACAGTATCACTAACAATTAACAGTCAGTCCGTCGTGTTTATGGTCGTCAATGTAAAAAGCCCTATTCAAAATAATTTCAATAGATGTACGGTACCTTAATTCAGTAGCTAATTTTTCAGTTTTTGAAATTCCAAGGGATATGGCATTAAAAAGACAATTGCCATTCCCTGTTGTCTCCACTGGCCAAAAAATCCGAATTGTTACCCAAAAGAGTGGTCGCTATACTGTCAGAGATCCTAATTATTCTAATTACATCAAATTCCTTTGAAGTTGAAATTATCTCACTTCTGAACATAAATCATAACCTGTCATTTTAATTGGATTAATTGGATTAGAGGTAATTTAACAATTTAACAATTTTTAATTATGGTGAGTAAAAATCAAGCATGACTTGATGATTGGATTACATTTCTTACACATTAATGTAAATCAGTCAACTTGGATTTAGCACTGGGGTAAGTTGGAATTTATATATTCTGTATATATATTATGTCGATTAATATTGCTACAAAAGTAAATTTTCATATTATTGATGTACTTGCGCATTAAATACATTTCTATCGCCATTTCATATACGAATTCTTAACTCATGTAAACTATAAGTCGGAAGACTTTATGACATTTTTATTCCAATAAAAGTAAATTATTATACAATAAATGAATTAATAAATAAATAGTCAAAATGTGGGATTGCATAAACTTATTTGATTTAAGATATTTTGTTCAGTGCACATACGGACATGACTTAACATAAGGTATTCGCTTAATAAAAGATAATAAATAAATAAAATACCTTTTTAAGGTTCAAACTGATTTGTTTTACTATTTAAAGTTATTTCTTGGTGAAATATAAGTCACAAATAGTGGCAGGCGTACACTTTTTTACTGCAGGCGTACATTTATTACGGCAGGCGTATGCAGGCGTATTTAAGTAGGACCGCTTAAATACGCCTGCATACGCCTGCCGTAATAGAAGTACGCCTGCAGAAAAAAAGTATACGCCTGCCATCATATTTATACATTATATTAATTTTTAATGGTGTATTATGATGTAAAATTAGTTTTAGAATGAATAATATGTATTTTTTTTTTAGTTTTCAATACAAGTTTTGAGGAATAACAGGCCTTTCATTGTAACAGTGAATTGACAACATGGTATAACGTGCAAGCGTAGTCTATTCAGAAAATAGGTTTGGTTAAAAGATGTTAATTGAATATCATCCGAAATAATAAAAATACCAGAATTAAATGATTTGGAACCCATGTTTCACTATATGAAATTGCAACTGTAGACCAAAGAATATGAACAGTATCACTAACAATTAACAGTCAGTCCGTCATGTTTATGGTCGTCAATGTAAAAAGCCCTATTCAAAATAATTTCAATAGATGTACGGTACCTTAATTCAGTAGCTAATTTTTCAGTTTTTGAAATTCCAAGGGATATGGCATTAAAAAGACAATTGCCATTCCCTGTTGTCTCCACTGGCCAAAAAATCCGAATTGTTACCCAAAAGAGTGGTCGCTATACTGTCAGAGATCCTAATTATTCTAATTACATCAAATTCCTTTGAAGTTGAAATTATCTCACTTCTGAACATAAATCATAACCTGTCATTTTAATTGGATTAATTGGATTAGAGGTAATTTAACAATTTAACAATTTTTAATTATGGTGAGTAAAAATCAAGCATGACTTGATGATTGGATTACATTTCTTACACATTAATGTAAATCAGTCAACTTGGATTTAGCACTGGGGTAAGTTGGAATTTATATATTCTGTATATATATTATGTCGATTAATATTGCTACAAAAGTAAATTTTCATATTATTGATGTACTTGCGCATTAAATACATTTCTATCGCCATTTCATATACGAATTCTTAACTCATGTAAACTATAAGTCGGAAGACTTTATGACATTTTTATTCCAATAAAAGTAAATTATTATACAATAAATGAATTAATAAATAAATAGTCAAAATGTGGGATTGCATAAACTTATTTGATTTAAGATATTTTGTTCAGTGCACATACGCGGTATATACGCGCGTCCATACGGACATGACTTAACATAAGGTATTCGCTTAATAAAAGATAATAAATAAATAAAATACCCTTTTTAAGGTTCAAACTGATTTGTTTTACTATTTAAAGTTATTTCTTGGTGAAATATAAGTCACAAATAGTGGCAGGCGTACACTTTTTTACGGCAGGCGTATGCAGGCGTATTTAAGTAGGACCGGTAAAATTGTATCAAAAATGTATAAATGGACTATATAAAAATAAAAAAGATCTCGTGTATTGTTGTAAAAACATCATTCTTTGTTTACAAATGTTACAATGACATGATGACTGATGACAAATGTAGTACCGCAGTAAATGGAGAATGACTTGTGGCAGATTGATTGATTGGATGTTTGCTTTACGTCCAGCGAGCAGTATTTCAGCTATATTCAGGACGGGAACAAGTGAACACAAAATACATCAATTGAAAAAAGGGGTGGGATGGGACACGGGGAACAAAATTTTGACTGCCACTGGAAAAGTACAGAGTATTGGGTAGGGTCAGAGAATTTAGTCTTTTGTAGCGGCTGCAATGAGCCTACTCTTTTTTGAAATCTACAAAAGGGATCTTTATAGTGCAAGGAGCATGGCACTCTCCAAACATGTTACCCACTATTGTCCGTGGCCAGGCTTTCCGTATTAAGACCTGACAACCCCCAACGAGAGGGGCTGGGCTGCTCTGTGGGTCGAGCACTGGGAACCGCCCCATTATGGTCTCAGCATGTGGCAGAGGTTATATCTGGGAACCAGTTATGTTCTTTGTGCTGTAGAGTGGGTCTGCCTGTGCTGTTTGAAAGCAGTTATCAACATTTAAAAAAATACATAAGATCTTATTTATTGTATATATTTACGCAAGATTTTGCATGTAAAAATGGGGCGCGGTCGGTAAGAGAAATGTCTATGATATACTAGTAATTGTTTATGTGTTGATTGCTTATTTATTTATTTGATACTGAACTTAGCTGAAAGTACTAGTAAAAATGAAAGAAAGACCATTAGGAGACCCACATAATAAGTAGAGATAATCAAATTTAGATTATGACTTTGATATGAAAATTTGATTTTAGAACAGGTATGTTGATTGTTCTGAATAAAGATGTCTAAATCAGTGAAAAAATGCACTAGAAAATAGGAAGAAAAATAAATCTCTTTATGTAAGAAAGTCACAAAAGATAAATCTTCTTGTTACATAATTATAGTAAGCTTTGACGTATTCTGAAGGGGGTTTTTTGCATAAAACAATGAAAACTGCTTAACGGGTATGGTTCATCTTATGCTCCTTTTGTAGGGTACTTTTTGAAATCAATAATTATTTACTCGAGATATTCAGCGTTTTGAAATATGGCAGTTTTTAAATTTTGAAAGGGCAATTATCCATACTTAAATTTGACCTCAATTAGAAGGGAAGTGTACTTAAGGAACAATCGACTGTTGTCTACTCGAAATCCTTCGGATGACGTCGCCTGCAGTTAAGGCGGTGAAAGCCAACGAACATGTGTAAACATCGTAAGGTCTCTTTAGAAACAAAAATGGCTGACTTATTATGTAAAATTCCCGTAGCAAAAGTCGAGGATGATTTGTAACAACTAAACAATTCTGCATATTATAAAACATGGACAGGTTATCATATCTACATTTTTTCTAATAAATTTTCATAATAAAAAGGTAAAACATCGAATAATAAATAAATGCAAGCAAAAATATTTTTCCAAGGGAGTTTGGCATTTAGTGTAGATGTATGTTAACTTGTTGTTAGCATGTATAGGGCAAAAAAGAAAATCACATTTTATTTTTTCTTAAAAAATTAGCACTGTATTATCTGACAAGTTGACTTATTAAAAAAATTATGTTGACTTAATTGTGCGACAAGTCAGGACAGATATATGTCACCCTACATATAAGTTAGCCTTGCAAATTTATTGCTCATTAGATCTACAAAAATGATTTTAGACTCAAATTTAACCAAACACCTATTTTTGAGTAAATGCCCATACTGTTTTTTTTTTTTCATCAATTTTAAGATGTCATCAACCAAGATTGCACAAATCATGGTTGCAGACCTTCCAGCATGGCCGCCATTGCAAAAAATAGAACAGGTGTGAAGATACTGTACATTTTTGCCATTTGGCTTTAGTTAAAAAAGTATAACAGATACAGTCAAACTAAGTGTACCCCATTCCTCAACATCAACCTTAAAACCATAACAGCAAAAAATAAAATGTAAATTGAGAAAATGATCACCAAGTCCTACAATATTGGTCTGAAATTGTCAGATGTAGGAGTTTTTGCCTTTAAATGACGATGTTTAATGAAATTTTACGTTTTTTACCAATTACATAAAAACTAGAACAGATGGGGTGTAACTGTTAATTGCAAAATGACATGCCAACAACTGGTTATATTGTCTGAAATTTGTCTGATGACTTGTTATAGGAGTTATTGACTTTCAATAAGAATTTTTGGTGAAATTTGTAGTTACTTTGCAGCTTGATTTAAACTGTAAAGTTCACAAATGATCACAAGGCAAAGCCATTTATTTGATTTAAACTGTAAATTTCACAAATGATCACAAGGCAAAGCCATTTATTTGATTTAAACTGTAAATTTCACAAATGGTCACAAGGCAAAGCCATTTATTTGATTTAAACTGTAAATTTCACAAATGATCACAAGGCAAAGCCATTTATTTGATTTAAACTGTGAATTTCACAAATGATCACAAGGCAAAGCCATTTATTTGATTTAAACTGTGAATTTCACAAATGATCACAAGGCAAAGCCATGTATTTGATTTAAACTGTGAATTTCACAAATGATCACAAGGCAAAGCCATTTATTTGATTTAAACTGTAAATTTCACAAATGATCACAAGGCAAAGCCATGTATTTGATTTAAACTGTGAATGGCAAATGTAAAAAAAAGTTTGAAGTCATTTGTGTTCCGTGTGAGTGATTACAGACCCTTGGGAGGATGTAGTTTTCTAATCTGCCCATCAAAACAATTTTATCTCAGGTTATGTAAGTGATCTTCCCAACCTCCAATTAAATTCTTATACAAAGCATTGAACATCAAGAGGATTCTGGGACAAGTGATCTTCTAGCATATGTAGTATACAGGAATAAAAAAGGCTTATTGTAGTGTTATAGTCAAGAGGTTATTGGTATTCCAATTATGAAATTGAGAGTAAATATTTGATTACAAGGAGAAAAGAAAAAAGAACAAATTTGTTTTTTCGTTTAGAATTGATTGTAGCCCCACACCCAGTGAGATTTATTACTTAATAATTTAATAATCAATTAGTTGTTAGAATTTTAAATTCTAATGTTTATTTTGCAGTTTTACCTCCTTACACATCATATACCAGTACACAGTGTAATTAATCACTAATACAAATTTATTGTTTAGCCTAAAGTGTTTAATAAACAGATTGTGTATTGGTTAGTTGATTCCTTTATCTTATTATGTTTTATGCCTAAAAGTGTTTAATAAACATATTGTGTATTGATTAGTCGATTCCTTTATCTTATTCTGTTTTATGCCTAAAAGTGTTTAATAAACAGATTGTGTATTGGTTAGTTGATTCCTTTATCTGATTCTGTTTTTTGCCTAAAAGTGTTTAATAAACAGATTGTGCATTGGTTAGTTGATTCCTTTATCTTATTCTGTTTTAATGGATTATCGATTGTTTAGCGATTGCCCACATAAGTTTTTTGTGTCATTTAATGTTTCACAGTAATTATTTTTGTTTTATAGATGAAAATTACTTCAGAAATTTTATTCTGTGGCTTGAAGATCAGAAAGTAAGGCATTACAAGATAGAAGACCGAGCTGGACTGCGTAACATGACAAGCAGCGACTGGACCAAATGTTTACAACAGTACCTTGATGACTTAGGCTGCCCATACCAACAATCTCAGAGGATACAGCTTATAGACTGGTTGTTAGGTTATGCAGTTAGATTAGAATATGGCGACAATGGTATGCAAGCAATATTTGTGACTAAATACATGTAGATATATTTTATTTTTCTTCTCTTGTGTAACAAACAATCCATAAAGACATGGTGTAATTCTTTCAAACATTAAAAATAAAATCAGATTGATTGAATGGTTGGTTAATGTGCTGCCAACATAATCTAAAGTCATGATGAGAGCAAGTTAAAATTGGTTGGCAGGAATGGGATGGGCCAGTGAGCAGATTTTGTTTGCTAAGCAAAATGAAAATGTTGGCAAAACACCCATCTTAAATTTTAAACTTAAAAAATCAATGAACATAATCATTTTCATACAGGTAGTCTAGTAAATAAATGCATACTTATGTACGCAAACAAAAATAATTAATTTTTCTAAATGTTCTATAAAGTATACATTGAGCTATGTAACCAATGGCATTTCAATATTTATGTAAATTAATACATTAACACTATTAGCACTTGCTAGGTTTTTCTTACAAAACCTGATTGACAGCAAGTAAACATCAATTATATGTGGCTTCAGTTAGCATTGAACATTAATAAGATAAATATTTATTGCCAAAATAACTATCATTTTCTCTTAATTTCACTATTGACATTCCTGTACATATTTTTGTCATTCAGAACATCAGAACCAAATGTAATTGTATGTCAATTACCATATATTGATTAATATAAATTGACTGGTTTTATACCTGTTGACAGTGTTTTTATACCTGTTGACTGGTTTTTTAAATATCTTTTGACTGGGTTTTATACCTGTTGACAGTGTTTTTATACCTGTTGACAGTGTTTTTATACCTGTTGACTGGTTTTTATACCTGTTGACAGTGTTTTATACCTGTTGACTGGTTTTTATACATGTTGACAGTGTTTTTTATACCTGTTGACAGTGTTTTTATACCTGTTGACTGGTTTTTTTATATACCGGTTGACAATGTTTTTACACCTGTTGACAGTGTTTTATACCTGGTGACTGTTTTTTTTAATACCTGGTGACTGTTTTTTTTATACCTGTTGACAGTGTTTTTATACCTGTTGACAGTGTTTTATACCTTTTGACTGGTTTTTATACCTGTTGACAGTGTTTTTTTACCTGTTAACTGGTTTTTTATACCTGTTGACAGTGTTTTATACCTTTTGACTGGTTTTTATACCTGTTGACAGTGTTTTTTTACCTGTTAACTGGTTTTTTATACCTGTTGACTGGTTTTTTATACCTGTTGACAGTGTTTTTATACCTGTTGACAGTATTTTTATACCTGTTGACAGTGTTTTTATACCTGTTGACTGTTTTTTTTATGCCTGTTAACTGGTTTTTATACCTGTTGACTGGCTTTTTATACCTTTTGACAGTATTTTTATACCTGTTGACAGTGTTTTATACCTTTTGACTGGTTTTTATACCTGTTGACAGTGTTTTTTTACCTGTTAACTGGTTTTTTATACCTGTTGACTGGTTTTTTATACCTGTTGACAGTGTTTTTATACCTGTTGACAGTATTTTTATACCTGTTGACAGTGTTTTTATACCTGTTGACTGTTTTTTTTATGCCTGTTAACTGGTTTTTATACCTGTTGACTGGTTTTTATACATGTTGACAGTGTTTTTTATACCTGTTGACAGTGTTTTTATACCTGTTGACAGTGTTTTTATACCTGTTGACAGTGTTTTTATACCTGTTGACAGTGTTTTTATACCTGTTGACAGTGTTTTTATACCTGTTGACAGTGTTTTTATACCTGTTGACAGTGTTTTTATACCTGTTGACTGGTTTTTATACATGTTGACAGTGTTTTTTATACCTGTTGACAGTGTTTTTATACCTGTTGACAGTGTTTTTATACCTGTTGACTGTGTTTTTATACCTGTTGACAGTGTTTTTATACCTGTTGACAGTGTTTTTATACCTGTTGACTGGTTTTTATACATGTTGACAGTGTTTTTTATACCTGTTGACAGTGTTTTTATACCTGTTGACAGTGTTTTTATACCTGTTGACAGTGTTTTTATACCTGTTGACAGTGTTTTTATACATGTTGACAGTGTTTTTTATACCTGTTGACAGTGTTTTTATACCTGTTGACAGTGTTTTTATACCTGTTGACTGGTTTTTATACATGTTGACAGTGTTTTTTATACCTGTTGACAGTGTTTTTATACCTGTTGACAGTGTTTTTATACCTGTTGACTGTGTTTTTATACCTGTTGACAGTGTTTTTATACCTGTTGACTGGTTTTTATACCTGTTGACAGTGTTTTATACCTGTTGACTGGTTTTTATACATGTTGACAGTGTTTTTTATACCTGTTGACAGTGTTTTTATACCTGTTGACTGGTTTTTTTATATACCGGTTGACAATGTTTTTACACCTGTTGACAGTGTTTTATACCTGGTGACTGTTTTTTTTAATACCTGGTGACTGTTTTTTTTATACCTGTTGACAGTGTTTTTATACCTGTTGACAGTGTTTTATACCTTTTGACTGGTTTTTATACCTGTTGACAGTGTTTTTTTACCTGTTAACTGGTTTTTTATACCTGTTGACAGTGTTTTATACCTTTTGACTGGTTTTTATACCTGTTGACAGTGTTTTTTTACCTGTTAACTGGTTTTTTATACCTGTTGACTGGTTTTTTATACCTGTTGACAGTGTTTTTATACCTGTTGACAGTATTTTTATACCTGTTGACAGTGTTTTTATACCTGTTGACTGTTTTTTTTATGCCTGTTAACTGGTTTTTATACCTGTTGACTGGCTTTTTATACCTTTTGACAGTATTTTTATACCTGTTGACAGTGTTTTATACCTTTTGACTGGTTTTTATACCTGTTGACAGTGTTTTTTTACCTGTTAACTGGTTTTTTATACCTGTTGACTGGTTTTTTATACCTGTTGACAGTGTTTTTATACCTGTTGACAGTATTTTTATACCTGTTGACAGTGTTTTTATACCTGTTGACTGTTTTTTTTATGCCTGTTAACTGGTTTTTATACCTGTTGACTGGTTTTTATACATGTTGACAGTGTTTTTTATACCTGTTGACAGTGTTTTTATACCTGTTGACAGTGTTTTTATACCTGTTGACTGGTTTTTTATACCTGTTGACAGTGTTTTTATACCTGTTGACAGTGTTTTTATACCTGTTGACAGTGTTTTTATACCTGTTGACAGTGTTTTTATACCTGTTGACTGGTTTTTATACATGTTGACAGTGTTTTTTATACCTGTTGACAGTGTTTTTATACCTGTTGACAGTGTTTTTATACCTGTTGACTGTGTTTTTATACCTGTTGACAGTGTTTTTATACCTGTTGACAGTGTTTTTATACCTGTTGACTGTTTTTTATACATGTTGACAGTGTTTTTTATACCTGTTGACAGTGTTTTTATACCTGTTGACAGTGTTTTTATACCTGTTGACAGTGTTTTTATACCTGTTGACAGTGTTTTTATACATGTTGACAGTGTTTTTTATACCTGTTGACAGTGTTTTTATACCTGTTGACAGTGTTTTTATACCTGTTGACAGTGTTTTTATACCTGTTGACTGGTTTTTATACATGTTGACAGTGTTTTTTATACCTGTTGACAGTGTTTTTATACCTGTTGACAGTGTTTTTATACCTGTTGACTGTGTTTTTATACCTGTTGACAGTGTTTTTATACCTGTTGACAGTGTTTTTATACCTGTTGACTGGTTTTTATACCTGTTGACTGGTTTTTATACATGTTGACAGTGTTTTTTATACCTGTTGACAGTGTTTTTATACCTGTTGACTGGTTTTTTTATATACCGGTTGACAATGTTTTTACACCTGTTGACAGTGTTTTATACCTGGTGACTGTTTTTTTTAATACCTGGTGACTGTTTTTTATACCTGTTGACAGTGTTTTTATACCTGTTGACAGTATTTTTATACCTGTTGACAGTGTTTTTATACCTGTTGACTGTTTTTTTTATGCCTGTTAACTGGTTTTTATACCTGTTGACTGGCTTTTTATACCTTTTGAAAGTGTTTTTACTAGTTTTTTTATATCTGTTGACAGTGTTTTTATACTTGTTGACAGTGTTTTTATACCTGTTGACTGTTTTTTTTTATACCTGTTAACTGGTTTTTATACCTGTTGACTGGCCTTTTATACCTTTTGAAAGTGTTTTCACTGTTTTTTTTATATATTTTGAAGGTGTTTTTATACCTGTTGACTGGTTTTCATACCTGTTGATTGGTTTTTATACCTGTTGACTGGTTTTTAAAACCCGTTGACAGTGTTCTTATACCTGTTGACTGGTTTTTATTCCTGTTGACTGTGTTTATACACCTGTTGACAATTTTTTTATACCTGTTAACTGGTTTTTATACCAGTTGACTGGCTTTTTATACCTTTTTAAAGTGTTTTTATACCTTTTGAAAGTGTTTTTATACCTGTTGACTGGTTTTTGTCTCGCCTGCGACGAAAGTCGCTGGAGGCGAGACATATGTATGGGAATCCGGCGGCGGCGGCGTAAACACTTGACATCTTGCTTCATATCTTTGTAAGCCCAAGCCCTAGGTCCATCAAATTTGGTCCAGAGGTAGCTTATGATGAGTACTTGCCAGTCAGTCACCTGTCACATGACCTTGACCTCAATTTCACGGTCCAGCGGCTACGTTAAAGTTTTTGGGTTACGACAGTTCCTCTGTAACTATGCATGGTAGGATGACAATATTTGGTGTATAGGTTGCTGATGACTAGTACATGACTGTCTGGTAGGTGTCACCTGACCTTGACCTCAATTTCACGGTCCAGCGACTACGTTAAAGTTTTTGGGTTACGACAGTTCCTCTGTAACTACACATGGTAGGATGACAATATTTGGTATATAGGTTGCTGATGAATAGTACATGACTGTCTGGTAGGTGCCATTTGACCTTGACCTCAATTTCACGGTCCAGTGACTACGTTAAAGTTTTTAGGTTACTGCTGTTCCCCTGTAACTAAGCATGGTAGGATGACAATATTTGGTATATAGGTTGCTGATGAATAGTAAATGATTGTCTGGTAGGTGTCACCTGACCTTGACCTCAATTTAACGGTTCAGCGACTTCGTTAAAGTTTTTGTATTAGGACAGTTCCTCTGTAACTATGCATAGTATGGTGACAATAATTGGTATACAGGCAGCTGCTCATAATTAATGCTATTTACGTAATGCTTATGACGAAATTTATTTTCGTTACTGATGCGGAATTCAGGCGAGACGTTTTTCTGTGTCCACACTTGTTTATAACTGTTGACAGTGTTTTTACACCTATTGACTGGTTTTTATACCTGTTGACTGGTTTTTTATACCTGTTGACAGTGTTTTTATACTTGTTGACTGGTTTTATACCTGTTGACAGTGTTTTTATACCTGTTGACTGGTTTTCATACCTGTTGATTGGTTTTTATACCTGTTGACTGGTTTTTAAAACCTGTTGACTGGCTTTTAAAACCTGTTGACAGTGTTCTTATACCTGTTGACTGGTTTTTATTCCTGTTGACTGTGTTTTTATACCTGTTGACAGTGTTTTTATACCTGTTAACTGGTTTTTATACCAGTTGACTGGCTTTTTATACCTTTTGAAAGTGTTTTTATACCTGTTGACTGGTTTTTTATAACTGTTGACAGTGTTTTTATACCTATTGACTGGTTTTTATACCTATTGACTGGTTTTTTATACCTGTTGACAGTGTTTTTATACTTGTTGACTGGTTTTATACCTGTTGACAGTGTTTTTATACCTGTTGACAGTGTTTTTATACCTGCTGACTGGTTTTTATACCTTTTGACATTGTTTTTATACCTGTTGACTGGTTTTTTATACCTTTTGACAGAGTTTTTATACCTGTTGACTGGTTTTTGTCTCGCCTTTCCGTCGCTGGAGGTGAGACATATGTATGGGAATCTGGCGGCGGCGGCGGCGTCGTTAACACTTTATATCTTGCTTCATATATTTGTACTGATGACTAGTACATGACTGTCTGGTAGGTGTCACCTGACCTTGACCTCAATTTCAGGGTCTAGCGACTAGGTTAAAGTTTTTGGGTTACGACAGTTCCTCTGTAACCACGCATGGTAGGATCACAATATTTGGTATATAGGTTGCTGATGACTAGTACATGACTGTCTGGTAAGTGTCACCTGACGTTGACCTCAATTTCACGGTCCAGTGACTACGTTAAAGTTTTTGGGTTACGGCAGTTCCTCTGTTACCACGCATGGTAGGATGACAATATTTGGTATATAGGTTGCTGATGACTAGTACATGACTGTCTGGTAGGTGTCACCTGACCTTGACCTCAATTTCATGGTCCAGTGACTACATTAAAGTTTTTGGGTTACGACAGTTCCTCTGTAACCACGCATGGTAGGATGACAATATTTGGTATATAGGTTGCTGATGACTAGTACATGACTGTCTGGTAGGTGTCAATTGACCTTGACCTCAATTTCACTGTCCAGCGACTACGTTAACGTTTTTGGGTTACGTAAGTTTCTCTGTTACTATGCATGGTAGGATTGACGGTCCAGCGACTACGTAAAAGTTTTTGGGTTACAGCTGTTCCCCTGTAACCATGCTTGGTAGGATGACAATATTTGGTATATAAGTTGCTGATGAATAGTACATGACTGTCTGGTACGTGTCACCTGACCTTGACCTCAATTTCACGGTCCAGTGACTACGTTAAAGTTTTTGTATAAGGACAGTTCCTCTGTAACTATGCATGGTATGGTGACAATATTTGGTATACAGGCCGCTGCTGATATTTAATGCTATTTACGTAATGCTTATGATGAAATTTATTTTCGTTACTGATGCGGAATGCAGGCGAGACGTTTTTCTGTGTCCACACTTGTTATACCTGTTTACAGTGTTTTTATACCTGTTGACAGTGTTTTTATACCTGTTGACTGATTTTTATACCTGTTTTTCAGCAACAAATCAAAAGTTGTGCAATTATTCTTACATTGTGAATTTTAAATACACAATGTAAAATCTGAAAACATAACAATGTGTAAACCTAGAACTAGACATTTCATACCTGCATCATGTCATCATCACATGTCCATACATGTACACCATTACAAATTTAGAATTTAGGTAGGAAATTATTGGGCTATAAGATTTCATATGACGACATAACTAAAAGAAATTAACCAATAACATTACAGCCTGTCAACACTGAGGTTGTGGGGAAGATTCTCTTCTAGCAGGTTGTACTAGATTGAAATCTTAATTGACAAGGATTGCTAGGTTTCCTACTGAAAGTCAGTGGTTTTCTCCAGCTACTCCAGTCTTCTCTCCCAATAAAAACTACTAGACATTATGGTATAGCTTAAAAATTGACTGAAAGTGGCATTAAACACCATTCAAACAAACAAACAAAATCAAATATGTAGATAAATGTATTTGATCATCAATAACCTTGAGTGACTTCTCTTGTTTGTGTTTTCAGTTGAGCAATATAAGAGTGTGACACCCAAGACTGTTACTGAGAGTAGTGCACCTGCAGGAACCTCTACAAATCCTTTAGATAATATTAATTGTATGTACATTTATTTGTTCTTTTACACTGTTTTATGGCAATCAATGACTGTTTATGTTTTGAACTTCATATTTATTATTATTTAAGGATTAACTACAAAAAATATTTTCTCCATCGAAGGATAACAAAATTTCCATTTTGCACATTGTATAATCCGCGTAGCGGATTATATTAAATGTGCACAACGGAAATTTTGTTATCCCTCGATGTAGAAAATATTTTTTGTACTTAATACTTATAAATAAATTCAAACAATAGAATAAACTCACCAATTTTATTTATGTAACTGGACATTTTTGAAAAAAGAGATCAACATAAAAACTGTTCGTTTCCCATGGAGTAATATATGACATCAAATGGCGTGTGTCTTCATGACGATCAAATTTGTTTTCCATCCTCTGATAGAAAATATTTTCCAGCCAATCAGAAGTCAGTATTCTCGCAAAAGTTATTTATTTATTTATAATATAAATATTTTTTTAAAGATGTATTACGATATTTTTGCAACAAAACACATTTGAAGTGCAAAAATCAATTATTAGAAGCAAGACTATTTGATCTATGTCTGTACCAAGTATTGATATCTATGGAAATTGTATAGTGGCACAATTAAAGGAAATTATTCAGCCTAGATAACACAGGACATTCATTTTGACACAAAAAATACTTTATCATTTAAATTGTTTATGTCGTAGACTAGTTTTATGTTATAATAATTTTATAGATTTCACTGACTCTATACATGTATATCTGAACATTAGATCTGATTTATTTGAGAACAAATCCAGCTGCTGATATTATATCTTTATATACCTTTAGTCTAAAATTGCCATATTCTAGTATATAGTTCGTTCTTTTTTAAGCACACTTGACTTAAATCAGGATGGGTTTATGCTATTTCTTTGCATCTGTTGTCTGTCCATTCATAAACTTTTATTATTTTAAATTTCCTCTCATAATGGACCTAGCCAATTAAAGCCAAAACTGTGCAAGAGAGATGTTCAAAGGGTTTTCTATAAATATTCCTTGCTTTGTTTTGGCTACAATTTTAAAGTACAGTTTACTGAAATTAAAAAAAATATATATTATCTGAAGTAGATGTACAAATGTTTGGGAGCAAATAGTGTATAAAAGGTCTTGTACAAAGATTTTTTATTTACCGTAGTTATGATGAGGTTTAAGACATGGAAGGTTATGGGCAATCCTGGTTTCTATATGTCTGAATGTTAAAAATCTCTGAAAGTATGTCAAACTGTTTTGTTTAACTTGATAGAAACTTATCTCCGAAGTACAGGTACAGATAATGCCTAATTGTAAGGTCCTATGCAAATATTGCCAATTTAGTTATAAAGCATGGACAATCCTTCTTTCTGATTGGCTTAAACTAAAAAGAAATCTTTACTAGAAGCATCTGTCTAAATGGTTGGGATATATGTGGGGTCATCTACAAATATTCCTCATTTTGTTGTGATCAGACAATAAAAATTCTGGGCATCCTTGTTGACAATTGCTGAAATTTCTTATCTAAAACTACAATCTCTAATCATTGTTGTTGTTTTTTTTCATAATTTTAGTTTCAAGGTCCTCTACAAAGAATTTTTTTCATTTGTTGTTGTTGTTATGTTGAGAAGTTATTATTCTGATTGTCGAATATTTTCCTATTAATTTTCTTAGAAACAGCATTAGTACATGGTGTATTATTTAACAAAGCATCCTTAATAAATGCTATTTTAGCTTAAATCATGGCCACCATAAGAAATCCTTATTTCTTACTGGCTTAAATATCAAACTCTCTGATCCAAGACCAGATCAAATAAAGTGGTAACACTTAACAATTTTTTCCTTTATTGTTGCCAGCTTAAACAATTTTGGTTTTATGGACATCTATTAATCATTAGAGCAATATAGACTCTAGAGCCCCTCTACTAGTAGGTTGAATAAAGGTCTTGATGTTAAAACACCTGAGGGTTGTAATGTTAAAAAATAACCCAATTGCTAATTAACCCTGCCAGAAATCATTTTCATATTTAGTTTAAACTGATTGAGTAATGCTAAAATGCTTATCAAGAAAGTTTTCATAGATATTTAACGGAAAAATTGGGAAATAGGTTTCTGTAGAACATATAAGAGAGAGAATTTTGTCTTTTTAAAAGACAGTTTGCAATATACTTTCTACTGGTACAGTTTAAACTTTGATCTTATAAAAACTTATTACATAGTAACCATTTAATTATTTCCATTTAAAATATTTTTTGTTGAATTACTTCAAAAACCTAAGTGTTCTGTTTTTGTCTCGCCTGCGACGAAAGTCGCTGGAGGCGAGACATATGTATGGGAATCCGGCAGCGGCGGCAGCGGCGTAAACACTTGACATCTTGCTTCATATCTTTGTAAGCCCAAGCCCTAGGTCCATCAAATTTGGTCCAGAGGTAGCTTATGATGAGAACTTGCCAGTCAGTCACCTGTCACCTGACCTTGACCTCAATTTCACGGTCCAGCGACTACGTTAAAGTTTTTGGGTTACGACAGTTCCTCTGTAACTACGCATGGTAGGATGACAATATTTGGTGTATAGGTTGCTGATGACTAGTACATGACTGTCTGGTAGGTGTCACCTGACCTTGACCTCAATTTCACGTTCCAGCGACTACGTTAAAGTTTTTGGGTTACGACAGTTCCTCTGTAACTACGCATGGTAGGATGACAATATTTGGTGTATAGGTTGCTGATGACTAGTACATGACTGTCTGGTAGGTGTCACCTGACCTTGACCTCAATTTCATGGTCCAGTGACTACGTTAAAGTTTTTGGGTTACGACAGTTCCTCTGTAGCTACGCATGGTAGGATGACAATATTTGGTGTATAGGTTTCTGATGACTAGTACATGACTGTCTGGTAGGTGTCACCTGACCTTGACCTCAATTTCACGGTCCAGTGACTACGTTAAAGTTTTTGGGTTACGACAGTTCCTCTGTAACTATGCATGGTAGGATGACAATATTTGGTGTATAGGTTGCTGATGACTAGTACATGACTGTCTGGTAGGTGTCACCTGACCTTGACCTCAATTTCACGGTCCAGTGACTACGTTAAAGTTTTTGGGTTTCGACAGTTCCTCTGTAACTACGCATGGTAGGATGACAATATTTGGTGTATAGGTTGCTGATGACTAGTACATGACCGTCTGGTAGGTGTCACCTGACCTTGACCTCAATTTCACGGTCCAGTGACTACGTTAAAGTTTTTGGGTTACGACAGTTCCTCTGTAACTACGCATGGTAGGATGACAATATTTGGTGTATAGGTTGCTGATGACTAGTACATGACTGTCTGGTAGGTGTCACCTGACCTTGACCTCAATTTCACGGTCCAGCGACTACGTTAAAGTTTTTGGGTTACGACAGTTCCTCTGTAACTACGCATGGTAGGATGACAATATTTGGTGTATAGGTTGCTGATGACTAGTACATGACTGTCTGGTAGGTGTCACCTGACCTTGACCTCAATTTCACGGTCCAGTGACTACGTAAAAGTTTTTGGGTTACAACAGTTCCTCTGTAACTACGCATGGTAGGATGACAATATTTGGTGTATAGGTTGCTGATGACTAGTACATGACTGTCTGGTAGGTGTCACCTGACCTTGACCTCAATTTCACGGTCCAGTGACTACGTTAAAGTTTTTGTCTCGCCTGCGACGAAAGTCGCTGGAGGCGAGACATATGTATGGGAATCCGGCGGTGGCGGTGGCGGCGTAAACACTTGACATCTTGCTTCATATCTTTGTAAGCCCAAGCCCTAGGTCCATCAAATTTGGTACAGAGGTAGCTTATGATGACTACTTGCCAGTCAGTCACCTGTCACCTGACCTTGACCTCAATTTCACGGTCCAGTGACTACGTTAAAGTTTTTGGGTTACGACAGTTCCTCTGTAACTATGCATGGTAGGATGACAATATTTGGTGTATAGGTTGCTGATGACTAGTACATGACTGTCTGGTAGGTGTCACCTGACCTTGACCTCAATTTCACGGTCCAGCGACTACGTTAAAGTTTTTGGGTTACGACAGTTCCTCTGTAACTACGCATGGTAGGATGACAATATTTGGTGTATAGGTTGCTGATGACTAGTACATGACTGTCTGGTAGGTGTCACCTGACCTTGACCTCAATTTCACGGTCCAGCGACTACGTTAAAGTTTTTGGGTTACGACAGTTCCTCTGTAACTACGCATGGTAGGATGACAATATTTGGTGTATAGGTTGCTGATGACTAGTACATGACCGTCTGGTAGGTGTCACCTGACCTTGACCTCAATTTCATGGTCCAGTGACTACGTTAAAGTTTTTGGGTTACGACAGTTCCTCTGTAGCTACGCATGGTAGGATGACAATATTTGGTGTATAGGTTTCTGATGACTAGTACATGACTGTCTGGTAGGTGTCACCTGACCTTGACCTCAATTTCACGGTCCAGTGACTACGTTAAAGTTTTTGGGTTACGACAGTTCCTCTGTAACTACGCATGATAGGATGACAATATTTGGTGTATAGGTTGCTGATGACTAGTACATGACTGTCTGGTAGGTGTCACCTGACCTTGACCTCAATTTCACGGTCCAGTGACTACGTTAAAGTTTTTGGGTTTCGACAGTTCCTCTGTAACTACGCATGGTAGGATGACAATATTTGGTGTATAGGTTGCTGATGACTAGTACATGACCGTCTGGTAGGTGTCACCTGACCTTGACCTCAATTTCACGGTCCAGTGACTACGTTAAAGTTTTTGGGTTACGACAGTTCCTCTGTAACTACGCATGGTAGGATGACAATATTTGGTGTATAGGTTGCTGATGACTAGTACATGACTGTCTGGTAGGTGTCACCTGACCTTGACCTCAATTTCACGGTCCAGCGACTACGTTAAAGTTTTTGGGTTACGACAGTTCCTCTGTAACTACGCATGGTAGGATGACAATATTTGGTGTATAGGTTGCTGATGACTAGTACATGACTGTCTGGTAGGTGTCACCTGACCTTGACCTCAATTTCACGGTCCAGTGACTACGTAAAAGTTTTTGGGTTACAACAGTTCCTCTGTAACTACGCATGGTAGGATGACAATATTTGGTGTATAGGTTGCTGATGACTAGTACATGACTGTCTGGTAGGTGTCACCTGACCTTGACCTCAATTTCATGGTCCAGTGACTACGTTAAAGTTTTTGTCTCGCCTGCGACGAAAGTCGCTGGAGGCGAGACATATGTATGGGAATCCGGCGGTGGCGGTGGCGGCGTAAACACTTGACATCTTGCTTCATATCTTTGTAAGCCCAAGCCCTAGGTCCATCAAATTTGGTACAGAGGTAGCTTATGATGACTACTTGCCAGTCAGTCACCTGTCACCTGACCTTGACCTCAATTTCACGGTCCAGTGACTACGTTAAAGTTTTTGGGTTACGACAGTTCCTCTGTAACTATGCATGGTAGGATGACAATATTTGGTGTATAGGTTGCTGATGACTAGTACATGACTGTCTGGTAGGTGTCACCTGACCTTGACCTCAATTTCACGGTCCAGCGACTACGTTAAAGTTTTTGGGTTACGACAGTTCCTCTGTAACTACGCATGGTAGGATGACAATATTTGGTGTATAGGTTGCTGATGACTAGTACATGACTGTCTGGTAGGTGTCACCTGACCTTGACCTCAATTTCACGGTCCAGCGACTACGTTAAAGTTTTTGGGTTACGACAGTTCCTCTGTAACTACGCATGGTAGGATGACAATATTTGGTGTATAGGTTGCTGATGACTAGTACATGACTGTCTGGTAGGTGTCACCTGACCTTGACCTCAATTTCACGGTCCAGTGACTACGTTAAAGTTTTTGGGTCACGACAGTTCCTCTGTAACTACACATGGTAGGATGACAATATTTGGTGTATAGGTTGCTGATGACTAGTACATGACTGTCTGGTAGGTGTCACCTGACCTTGACCTCAATTTCACGGTCCAGCGACTACGTTAAAGTTTTGGGGTTACGACAGTTCCTCTGTAACTATGCATGGTAGGATGACAATATTAGGTGTATAGGTTGCTGATGACAAGTACATGACTGTCTGGTAGGTGTCACCTGACCTTGACCTCAATTTCATGGTCCAGCGGCTGCGTTAAAGTTTTTGGGTTACGATAGTTCCTCTGTAACTACGCATGGTAGGATGACAATATTTGGTAGATAGGTTGCTGATTAATAGTACATGACTGTCTGGTAGGTTCCACCTGACCTTGACCTCAATTTCATGGTCCAGTGACTACGTTAAAGTTTTTGGGTTACGGCTGTTCCCCTGTAACTATGCAGGGTATGGTGACAATATATTGTATACAGGCCGCTGCTGATATTTAATGCTATTTAAATAATGCTTATGACGAAATTTATTTTCGTTACTGATGCGGAATGCAGGCGAGACGTTTTTCTGTGTCCACACTTGTTTAAAATACTTGTCATTTCCGAATGATATATCTATAAGTTTCCAAGATACAAAATTATACTTTTTTTGTCTCGTCTGCGATGAAAGTTACTGGAGGCAAGACATATGTATGGGAATCCAGCGGCAGAGGTGGCGGCGTAAACACTTGCTTCATATATTTGTAAGCCCAAGCCCTAGGTCCATCAAATTTAGTCCAGAGGTAGCTTATGATGAGAACTTTCCAGTCAGTCACCTGACCTTGACCTCAATTTCATGGTCCAGCAACTACATTAAAGTTTTGGGGTTACTCTGTAAACAAGCATGGTAGGATTTCCTCTGTAACCATGCATATGGTAGGATGACAATATTTGGTATATAGGTTGCTGATGAATAGTACATGACTATCTGGTAGGTGTCACCTTACCTTGACCTTAATTTCACGGTCCAGCGACTATATTAAAAGTTTTTGTATTTGGACAGTTCCTCTGTAACTGAGCATGTTATGGTGACAATATTTGGGATACAGGCCGCTGCTGATAACTAATGATATTTACGTAATGCTTATGATGAAATTTATTTTCATTACTGATGTGGAATTCAGGCGAGACGTTTTTCTGTGTCCACACTTGTCTAGTTATACATATGGACTAAATGTTAATTTTATTAATAAGCACTAATAATTATAATTGTACTTGATGTTAGGGAAGATTTTGTATGCAGTCCATTTTGACAAAAACAATAGTCCATTTATTGTTTTAATGTTGGACCAAATTAAAAAAAAACATTAAAAATAATTTTATGAATAAAAGTTTTTTATGTATATATGGTTATTATACAAATGTTTTTGTTTTCTTTTTAAAGTTGATGATCCAGATTTTAAAGCTGGCATAGCTTCCTTGTCCATGATTCTACAGGTACCTCCCTATAATGATCATTTAGAACAGCTTAAGGTAAGCAGAAGAAATAAAAATTCATGGTACATGTACAGTATTCTACAGTTCTTGAAAACGCTACACCTTTAGTAATCCTTAAGTCTGCCGAAATCCGTCAGCAATCAGTTATCAATCAGTCAGAACACTGAAATTGTTCCCAATCTGTCATATCATTCTCAATCCCCCCATTTCTCAATTGATGGATTTGGAATAATTTGACAGATTAATTAATTTGGGATGATTGCTCCAATCAGTACACTCCACTTTTGCTGACAGGTTGGTTCAAACAAATATATTACCTAATATGTAGGAGCTTACTGACAATTTAAAAGAAAAAGTAGTTTTACTACAGGTTAAAAAATAAATACATTTTCTTTTTTTTTGTTGTTTGTTTCTTTCTTTGTTGGTAAGTTTACAGTTTTTAAGCATGTATTATTTTTGTTTTAAAAAGTTATAAAAACAAGATTTAAGGGATTAACTTGTTTATAATTTACTAATGAGTTTATAACGTTTATTATTTCACTTGTACATGCACATGTATAGCAATATAATTCTATTCATGCTGTAATTTATTTATATTAAGTGCTTTGATTGGATAAAAACAATTGAATTGCGTCTTCTTAGATAATTTATATATCAATATTTCCTCTGAGCGGACTACTTTCAGTATCCAATGTAAAAAAGATGGCGTCCTCCTAGCGTATCGTCAGGAAGAGGGGAAAATGTTTTCTCTGCCCCGATGATTTAATTAAATCGATTGAGATTTCAAATAAAATATAATATAAATACAATTTAGTGTTTCGTTTTGTTTTTTCCAATCGATATCTACAGAATCGTGATTCCTTTGGTACTAGGTTTTACATATCCCTACGCTTTCTGGCCCAGGTACATTTTGAGGTCTAGATGGGTTTCTGTAACTGTTTTTGCCGTTGTAAAAATCGCAACAATTATTTCACAGAATTATAAGGATTAAACACTGTGTTTTACGAAAATATCAATGTGTAAACTCCGGCAACTCCCTCACAAACTTGACATAAAGTCCTTCGGACTTTATTTAGTTTGTGAGTGAGTCGCCGGAGTTTACACATTGATAATTTCCTAAAACCCTGTGTTTTATCATATAACAGTGTTAAAATGACTTGTATTCTCCTTAACAAATACATGTATGTATTAAATACAAGAGCATGTGAAAAGACAACCTACCTCACCTGTTCAAAAATAAACTAAATACATTTACAATCTATTGAGACAAACATATACATTTATTACTTGCATTGATCTAGAAATAAATTCTCAATAAACGTGCGTATTTGTGTCATACAACATATTTGTTTATGCAGCATTTATTTATTAAAGAACATTTTATCAATAAATTCATTTGCTTTATTATATATTATGAAGAAAATCTATTTTTTATCAACCACTCTATTGAGTATTTGCATTTATTATATTATATAGAATATATAATATACTAATAACACAAAACTTGTTTCATCTTAAAATTAAGTATATATCGGTCAATAAAGTGTTTGTATACTAAATGCCAGAAATATAGAGAAGTTGCTTGTCTATTTGATGTACATGGTAATAATTCTGTATTTATGCATCAGTGCTATAATAGACATGTATGCAGATGGGTGCATTCACATCCTGAATATACCTGAAATATTTCTTGCTGGACATTCAACATCAGTCATTCGTTCAGCCAGGACATATTAGCCCCAGATGACATCTCAAGTCTAGCAACACAAGACACAAAACAGTCTTTAAATATCCAGTAAAAATTATGGTTGGAATTTAAAGTAGGGCACAATATTAGACATAACTGTAAATAAGGAAGATATAATATACTCATTGTTGGCGTATTGTGGAGAGGGTTTTTTGCGTGAAAAAAATAAAAACTGCTTACTGCGTATGGTTCAGCTTATGCTCCTTTTGTAGATCAAGAAGGCTACTTTTTGAAATCTATAATTATTTCCTTGAGATATTCAGCGTTTGGAAATATGGCAGTTTCATACTAAAATTTGACCTTAATTAGAACGGAAGTTTACTTTAGGAACAATCGATTGTTGTCTACTCGAAGTCCTTCGGGTGATGCAGTTAAGGTGGGAAAAGTCTCACGTTTTGTCTGAATACCATTGAATGTCACAAAAGCAGACGAACATTTGTAAACATCGTAAGGTCCCTTTAGAAACAAAAATGGCTGAATTATTATGTAAAATTCCTGTAGCAAAAGTCAAGGACGATTTGTAACAACTTAACACCAGAGGCATATTATAAAACATGGACAGGTTATTGTATCTACTGAATTTTCGTAATAAAAAGGTAAAATATAGAATAATGAAAAAATGCAAGCAAACATAATTTTCCAAAGGGGGTTAGTAAGTGTTACTATCTACTCAAATTATTCTCATTCTTTGAAGTTTTTAATTATATCATAATTGTTATCAGAGACCTATCTGTTTGTAAACAAATATGTGCTGTTGTCCCAGTTTTATAAACGTTCTGATTGTGATTTCTTCAAATCTTTGAGTTTTATAAAACTAGGACCTGTACAGGTCAAACACACAGAATTAGAGCTAAGATTATAAGTACTGGTTGTTGGTCATAGACTTTAATCTAAGCCATGTTAACACTGAAGTTTGCATGGTCTCTAGTAGCATCTTCAGTGTCTTCCTCTAATTAAAAACACTAAAAGCTCAAACATACTAATATATATATATATATATTGTTCTGACATTAGATCAGTACTAAAAACAAAGTTGAATTTATGCTATGGTATTTATGTTTTTTCACTTAAGAGCTTGTTTATTATCAGGCTATTTATTTACTTGTTTATTTTCAGGCTATTTGTTTACTTGTACAAGATAAATTGTCAAAAGCAGCTTTAGACAAGGCAGAAAAGCAATCTCAGGTGAGATATATGAACATGAAGTATGAACATTTGCCTGGAATCAAACTTGACAAAGAGGGTCCTTGGGAGGTCACCAATCAAAATCCCTGACCAAGGAGGTCACTATTAATATGTGCCAACTGTTCACAACACAATGGGTTTATATATTCTCAGTTCAATTTCGATGGAAGCGTTGCAATGTTGTTCAGATTGTTTTTTATACTGAAACTTAGCAACGATTTTTTAATACAAGAGTTCCTGTTTTATTCAAAATTGAACTGTAGCCTACAGTATTTACAGATTTTTTTCATTTTTTCTCATTTACTTTGAATTTTCTATAGTCATTAACATTACACTCTTCTCTTAAATCACTTAGCCAATTAAAACCAACTTGATCACAATGTTTATTAAGTCATCCTCTACAAAGTTTATGGTGATGCCTTTTACATTGTATACTAGTATATGCATCAGTGGATGTCTCTGGTATTTATACATTTGAGATTCAAGCAAATTTTATTAATGCTTATTCAGATACAAAATAAAAAAATAGAAACTAAAATTTGTTGATTGATTGATTGGATGTCTGCTTTATGTCCAGCGAGCAGTATTTCAGCTATATTCAGGATGGGAACAAGTTAACAAACAATAAATCAACGGAAAATAGGGGTGGGATGGGTCACAGGGAATACAATTTTGACTGCCACTGGAAAAGTATGGAGTTTTGGGTAGGGGCAGAAAATTTAGCCTTTTGTAGGGGCTACAATGAGCCTACTCTTTTTTTCGAAATCTACAAAAAGGGTCTTTATCGTGCAAGGAGCGTGGCACTCTTTAAACACGTTTCCCACTACGGTCCGCCGTCAGGCTTTCCGTATTATGACCTGACAACCCCCAACGAGAGGGTCTCCCATATCGGCCACCCGGGGACATGCTGGGCTGCTCTGTGGGTCGAGCACTGAGAACCCTCCCAGTATGGTCCCAGAAAATTTGTTGTAAACAAACTTTGCACAGTATGAGAATTTAAGAAATACACTGCAAGCTGCTTCATTGGGGCGTCTTGTCATTTATCCTATATTTTTGTGTGCATTTTATTTAAAAAACATTTAAAATATGAACAAGTATAATGACACAATTTATACAAAATATGATAAATATTGCAGCACTTCTGGTTTTTACTCATGGTAAATTAATGTATTTTGCTGTACAAAAAATATATTGATGACATTTAAATTTCTGTGTCTTGTGCTTATTATGAAATGAAAGGCAAAAATACAAAGATGGTTCAAGTCAGTGTGCATTAGTAAATTGTATATTCATGTATTTTTTGTCCTGCCAGTTAAGGGAAATACAGATTTTCAGTATGTCCGACTGTCCCACCTCAAATATACCTTTGCATTAGCTTTTTGTTTATTAAACATGACATAACATTTTCATGAAACTTGTTACACAAGTTCAACATGACGAGAACTCTCCACTGTAGGGCTTAGCCAAATAATGAACCCTTGAGTGAACTTAGTAAAAGGGGGTAGGGGGGGAGGGGGGTTTACCAATATGTGCCAAGTGGAACATCACTGCCACTAAGACAGATATTTTTTTGTTTATTTATAATTTAAATTAATCATAAACTAATGTACATGTAATTCTTGTTAATATTTTTCCTATTGAATAATACATCAATTTACCACAGATGACAACGGCTCTGTAAATGACCTTTGGTACTGAGGGAGAGGAAATTAGTTCTTATTTTGATATTTGGCTGCGCCGAGCTGTAGCATGGACAGTGGATTTATTATTCAATGGAATTTAGATATTAGAGCTGCATTTAAAAAGCAATTTCATACAGAATTGATAAATAAATTTATTTATATAGTTTGTTAAATGTATTGGATATTTTTCAGCTGATTGTGCAAAGCCCATTTCTGGACTATTTTATGGGTGTTTGTGAGTTTCCTTGAATACCCTTTCGGTTTTTCTAAATTTGCGAAAAATGTTATCTGACATGACACCCCGAAAATTTAATGTGATATTGTTGAAATGATTTCGCTAATTTAAAGGGGTCTCCCATTACTCAACGAAACTTGGTGCCCGAGTCAGAGCAAAAAAGGTCAATAGTTTCCCCAATACGCAAATAATTAAGAGGCAGTTGTCAGATGTAATATAGATTCTAACTGAATAATTTCATGACATCAATTCTGCAGTTAACACAAACACACATGTTATTTCTAGTCAATACAAATGTTTCCTATAAGTCAGTTAGGTCAGATCTATATTGCTATTGTATTAAAATGAATACAACTATGATATATTTGAAGATTTTGTGGCATCAGTTTCAGATTTGATGGTCATAAATTACCATTACCATTGTATGTTACTCAGGTAAACTTTATTTGCTACCCTCAAATTACTGTTAGATACTGGTAAATCCTTGCTAGTGATCCCCATAATGGATTATAAAAGATAAAAACCTGCCCCTAATATTTATTACTATTGAGTTTATGTAATTTTCATGTTATCGCTTTTATAAATTTATGACTCCACTCTTGGTAGCAATGGAAACTTAACATTAAAAGTATTTTAGATCTTACAAAGAAAGCCAAGAAGGTTCAATTTGGTCTTTACTCTAAATTTGCATCAATGGGTAACGTCCCTATAATGTTGAACTAAATATGTTTGATACACTTATCAAACCTATCTATTGTCTTATTGTATAATGTTGAAATATTCATGATGGATCAATATCTTACTTTTTATAGAGCAAAACTTCGATGTAGTTCTGGAAACATAGTTGATCAATTTACATTTACAGACAAAACTCCTTATGAAAAATACATTGGTGTTAAGCGGACAGCTTTAAATCTGGCTTCCTGTTTGGGTCTAGGCTGCCCCCTCTAGAAAAATTCATTAAAACCCAGTCACTGCTTTATTACTCTAAACTATACACTGTAGACATAAATCCCCTTTTTAAAGAAAGTTTTGACTTTTGCAAGATGTTAGATTCTGAGCATACTTATTCCTAGATAATATATATAAAAGATTATTTCTAATACAGATTTTGATGTTGAAAAGGCAAAATCTTGTCAAACAAGTAAAAGTGTTAAATCAAATGCTTCTCATATATTAAAACTGAATTATCAAAATACTATGCTAACATACCTCAAAATAAAATATCTAGCTTAAACAACCAAAATAAGATATTTCTTCACAAATCATTAAAGAAAGAACTAGCGAAGAATTCTATTTATCTCATTTCAATTTTGAAACTTGTAAAAATATTTCAAAATTTAGAATATCAGACCACTTTATAGAAATAGAGCAAGGAAGATATAGAAAGATTCCTCGTGAACAACATATTTGTACTTTTTGTAATCAAAATAGTATTGACGATCGACGACACTTCTTTTTACATTGCAATCATAATCTCATATTTAGAAATAAACTGTTGTTAGATTTTAATATTGTAAATGAAACTAGTAATACCTCTGATTGAGACAATTTAATTAAAATACTCTCTCCGACAAATTTTCGGCAAACTCACAGTCTTGCCTCCTTTATAAAATGGTCATCAGAACTGAGGATAGAAGACTCATTGACTTTATTTTGTCGTTAATTGTTCATTTGCTTTTTATTTTGTTTTCTGTCACAAATCATTTAAATGTGATTTATTTGACAATATAGTATTATTATTTATATTTCAGACACAAATAGAACATCTTGAAATTGATAAAACATCACTGGGATTTGATACAGGAGGTAATGTAACCAATAAGAGCTTTTATCTATATTTTTTTTTAGATTACTGAGATAAATTAAAATTTTTTGGTTGAAATTTTTGACCTTTTTTCTATAAAGGCAGAATTTGTATGTGCCTGGGATGAATAGGAATGGGGGAGTTGAGGGACTTATGCACATTATTAAAACCTCTTAAAAAGACAATTCATGAGTTGTCTTTTGACTAATAAAACTTCACATGTAACTGTTATACATAAAACTGGTTTTTAGATGTTTCTGCTTTCATTTTTTTTTTGCAAAATTGTTTAAAGATCAATTGATTTAAACAAAAAATTTAGCAGAATGAGTGTTTTACAACTTTCTGTGCACGAATATTAAAAAAGTATGCAACAAATGCTTATTTGATTGTCATTTTAATTTATCTAATATATATAAAAAATTTTAAATAATTATCTTAATTTTATCTTTTCAGATTACATTATCAATGAAGCTGCAAAGATATTAAGATTAATTCATATAAAAGATTTAAGAGATCTACAAAACCAGATAAACTCTGCCATTGTGGCTGTGCAAGCTTTGATAGCAAATCCAAAAACAGACAGTAGATTAGGAAAAGTGGGTTTCTAGGAATAATACTTATGCAAATTAGCACAAACAGCTATTTCACTTTGCTTTACTGGATGGGCCAAAAAGTCTTGTTGAGCAGTTTTTTCTTCAAAATCTAGATTTTGGTGCTTTCAGAAGTCTGTTTATAATTTCTTCAGTGCAGTAAATATAAATACACTGCCAGTTTGTCTATTTGAAAGAGGCACACAAAAAACTGTTTAATATTTAGTGAAGAAATTAGAAAGAAAATTGTTTAAAATAAAGTGCTGATAGGCAAAGTAACTGTGGAAATGAACTTGACATTTTAATAATGATCAAGTTAACATGTCTTTATATAAAATATGACTTCAGCAGAAGAAATATACAGGCATTATATCTTTTTTTAAGAGACGTTTATTAATGACCAGGTATATGTTTGGTTTCTTTTATGTTAGGTTTATTGTGGAGCAATTATATTAGATATTGTTGTTTATGAACACAGTTATAAAATATCTTTTAATTATTGTTCCCATGGGCATATTTGTTTTGTCACTTAAGGTATTATTCAGTTTCAATCCATTCTATATTGTTGTTTCTGTTTTATTTTGTTGTGGTACCCTATTTTTTTTTGGGAACATGTTAAAATTTGCTGTATGAAAGGTTCATTATAGCAAGTTATGCAATAAATCTATAGCTCAATAATGAATCAGTGTTTTCTGTGATTGCATCAGATGTTGATTGATTGATTGATTAATGGTGTTTAATGCCCGAGCAGCAATATTTCAGCTATATTCAGGCGATGAACATGAAATGGATGATAAAATGAACATGAAATGATGATGAATGAAAATGGGAAGGGACACAAGGAAAAATAGGAGTAACGGATTTTAGATTGCCACTGGCAAATGGGAGGATGGATATGGTCGGGCAATTTAGCCTCCTGTAGCGGGATCGAAATCCCTACTCATAGCGAATACTACAGCAGCGTTCTTTAACGTGCAAGGAACGTGGCATTTTTCCAACACGGTGCACTAATATGGTTTGCGGTCAGGTTTTCCGTATTATGGCCTGACAACCCCAGCTTGCCAGGGGTACCCCATTCAACCACCTGGGGCACACATCCCAGTAGGTCTTTAGGCAAACCGACCTGACACGCCAGTCAGGGTACTGGGCACTATTTAGTCGCCTTTTACGACAAGCTAGCGCGACTGCAGTCTATTCTTTTAGCCACCCGGATCCTACACGGGGCTGCATCAGATGTGATTATAATAGTTATTGGCCAGGTGTACATGTAGTCTGTTCAAATTATGCAATTCCTACCGAAAGTTTGTGGTACTGCGGCTTCCACCCCCAAGGAAATCTAAACGCCACGATATAGCTGAAAAATTGTTAAAAGTGCCATTAAACACCATTCAAACAAACAAAAACAAATTATTCTGTGACATGTACCGATACTAAGTTGTTTGGATGCAAAATTGCATGCGTGGTCATTGTTTGGTCATGCATTTATTTTTTCAAATCTAATAATTCATATCTGTCCATCACCATTTTTAAGGACAGGAATTATTAACCAATTTACCAAACCTGTTCTTATAATTCCCAAATGTGATTGTTGGACAGTTTATTTTTATGTCTTGAAATTTAATTTTGGCTTTGCACAAAGATAAAAAAATTAAGTCAGTTCAAAGATCAACTACCGGTAATTCTTCTGAAACAATAATGATGACTAGAAATTTGTCAATTAAGCATACTTTTCTTTTTACCTGCTACAGCTCAGGCCTACATTCTAAATAGCCATTGTCACTCAATACTTTAATTGATTCTTAAAAAATGTTGTTCTGTTTTTAATGATGTATTATTATTTTTCTAACTTTCAAATTTCCTTCTGTATAACCTTAAACTATTTGTACATTCAGTAAAGCTGAATATTTGATGTGAAGTCTGTAGTTGTATGTGCCTCAGTCTAATTTGTCTGTTTGTAAACAGCTTAGTTTAGTTTCCCTGGCTTTTCAGTTGATGTGATTTCCTAGTGTTCTTAATGATAAATGGTTTCAGCAGTATGCCATGAGAATTATCAATTTAATGAATGTATAATAATGGTAGGTATTTCAAAAACCGATCTGCTCTGTGCTCATGTTGAAATGACTCCTGCAAAAATTTAAATATAATAATAATTCAATCTTTTTATTTAAATATTTATAATAGTTCATTTGCCATTTACCATAGGATGACAGAAAATGTTAAAAAGACTACTTCAAGAAATCATTAAGATAAACAAAATCTGTGATACTTTGGTATTTTACTAATTTCTATTAAATCTAGAAAGAAAACTACGGAAGCCTTGGAGAGCCATTTTGACTTTTAACTTACTACTTCTGGCTTTTTAGCTCACCTGGACCGAAGGTCCATGTGAGCTATTGCTATCACTTGGCGTCCGTCGTCCGTCGTCTGTCGTCCGTCGTCCGTCGTAAACTTTTTCAAAAATCTTCTCCTCTGAAGCCACTGGGCCAATTTTTTTCAAACTTGGCCACAATCATCCTTAGGGTTCCTAGTTTCAAGTTTGTACCCAGGGTGTTGATCAACAGACAAATATGGCCGCTGTTACTAAAAATAGAACATGGGGTCAACACAGGTTTTTGATCATTATCTAAAAAACTATAATAGCTATAGAGAAAACCGTTACTTCAAATTGATCAGCACATTAAGGTCTACAATAGTTGCTATTAGTGCGAAGTTGTGTATTGGCTTCTTGTAGGAGTTATTGCCCTTTTTTGACAATTTTTGACAAAGTTTTTGGTATTTACAATATAACCTGAAAAATATACGATGTAGAGTGAAAGTGTAAATGGCAAAAATGATCAGCAATAAAAGCCCTACAATTCACTTGATTGGTCTGAAATTGTCAGATGACTCTTTATATGAGTTATTGCCCTTAAATGGTAATTTTTTATGAAATTTTCCGTTTCTGTCCTGTAACTTTAAAACTATAACAGTTAGAGTAAAACTGTAAATAGCAAAAATGATCAACAATACAAGCCCTACAATTCACTGTATTAGTCTGAAATTGTCAGATGACTCCTTATAGGAGTTATTGCCCTTAAATGGCAATTTTTTATGAAATTTTCCGTTTTTGTCCTGTAACTTGAAAACTATAGCAGCTAGATTGAAACTGTAAATTGCACAAATGATCAGCAATAAAGACCCTACAATTCACTTGATTGGTCTGAAATTGTCAGATGACTCCTTATATGAGTTATTGCCCTTAAATGGTAATTTTTTATGAAATTTTCCGTTTTTGTCCTGTAACTTTAAAACTATAACAGCTAGAGTAAAACTGTAAAGAGCAAAAATGATCAACAATACAAGCCCTACAATTCACTGTATTAGTCTGAAATTGTCAGATGACTCCTTATAGGAGTTATTGCCCTTAAATGGCAATTTTTTTATGAAATTTTCCGTTTTTGTCCTGTAACTTGAAAACTATAGCAGCTAAATTGAAACTGTAAATTGCACAAATGATCAGCAATAAAGACCCTACAATTCACTTGATTGGTCTGAAATTGTCAGATGACTCCTTATATGAGTTATTGCCCTTAAATGGTAATTTTTTATGAAATTTTCCGTTTTTGTCCTGTAACTTTAAAACTATAACAGCTAGAGTAAAACTGTAAATAGCAAAAATGATAAACAATACAAGCCCTACAATTCACTGTATTTGTCTGAAATTGTCAGATGACTCCTTATAGGAGTTATTGCCCTTAAATGGCAATTTTTTATGAAATTTTCTGTTTTTGTCCTGTAACTTGAAAACTATAGCAGCTAGATTGAAACTGTAAATTGCACAAATGATCAGCAATAAAGACCCTACAATTCACTTGATTGGTCTGAAATTGTCAGATGACTCCTTATAGGAGTAATTGCCCTTAAATTGTAATTTTTTATGAAATTTTCCGTTTTTGTCCTGTAACTTAATAACCATAGCAGCTAGAGTGAAATAATAAATTGCAAAAATGATCAGCAAAAAAGCCCTACAATTCATTTAATTGGTCTGAAATTGTCAGATGACTCCTTATAGGGGTTATTGCCCTTAAATGACAATTTTGTTAAGAAATTTTCCATTTTTGTCCTGTAACTTGAAAACTATAGTAGCTAGATTAAAACTGTAAATTGCACAAATGATCAGCAATAGAAGCCCTACAAATGATTGCTTAGTCCAAAAATTGCAAGATGACTCTTTATAGGAGTTATTGCCCTTTCATTATGAATTTGGACATATGAACAGTTTTTTAATTATAAATTAGTCTATAACACACCTATTAGTAGAGTAAAGCTGTAAATTTCTAAAGTACCCTAAAGGACAATGCCTAAAAACCATTTAATTTTCAGAAATTGTGGATGGCACCTTATAGGAGTTATTGTATTTAAAAAAAATTTTGAAGAAATGTTTAGTTTTTGCACAGTAACTTAAAAGCTATAACAACTAGACTGAAACTGTTAATTTCAAAAATTTTAATATAGTTTAAGTCATTTGGATTCCAGGTGAGCGATTACAGGCTCCTGGGAGCCTCTAGTTGTTTTGAGTTTTGACTATTGACTTGTTATACAAGCCGACTGGGGACATTTTCACTTTTATCTTATGACTTTCAACCTTTTGACTATCGACTTTTGTCTTTTGACTTTTGACTTCTTACTTTTTACGTAAGCCTTGAAGGGACATTTTTGTCTTTCAACTTCTTACACTTGACTTTTTACTTTTCAATTTATGACTTTTTAGGCTGGAAAAATTGAAGATTGTACAGTTGCACCAACCCCAAAATTTTCCATTATATCAATTGTAAATCTATGTCTCGCTGATTTATTGACTTTTGTAAAAAAAACAACTCTCTTTCTCCAGAAATCCAATTTGTTGAATTTTAACACCGAGCACGTTACACAAAATAAAAACAAATAAATCATTAAGTTTTAAGTTTCATTTTTTGAATGAAGTGTGTTACAGAAATAATGCGATTATTGAAATTTCATATTACGATTGGTTTGTAGACATATACAATAGCATAAAGAAGTAAATTTTCTGTATAAAATTGATTAACTCATACAAAAATACAAAGGTGGTTGTGGAATTTGCTCTTTTCCTGAAGATATTTTTTGTCAGTGAGCTCACATTTTTATAATTAAAAGGTTTTAGTAAATCTAACTAAGGTGAGATTGTCTTTGATACGGAAGCCTTGGAGGGCCATTTTGACTTTTAACTTTTTACTTACTAATTCTGACTTTTTTGTTTCGAGTTTTGACTATTGACTTGTTATACAAGCCGACTGGGGACATTTTTACTTTTATCTTATGACTTTCAACCTTTTGACTATCGACTTTTGTCTTTTGACTTTTGACTTCTTACTTTTTACGTAAGCCTTGGAGGGACATTTTTGTCTTTCAACTTCTTACACTTGACTTTTTACTTTTCAATTTATGACTTTTTAGGCTGGAAAAATTGAAGATTGTACAGTTGCACAAACCACAAAATTTTCCATTATATCAATTGTAAATCTACGTCTCGCTGTCCGATGCGATTTATTGACTTTTGTAAAAAAAAAACAACTGTCTCTTTCTCCAGAAATCCAATTTTATTGACTTTTAACACCGAGCACGTTACACAAAATAAAAAGTCAGAATGAAGCGTGTTACAGAAATAATGCGATTATTGAAATTTCATAATATGATTGGTTTATAGACGTATACAATAGCATAAAGAAGTAAATTTTCTGTATAAAATTTATTAACTCATACAAAAATACAAAGGAGGTTGTGGAATTTGCTCTTTTCCTGAAGATATTTTTGTCAGTGAGCTCACATTTTTACAATTAAAAGGTTTTAGTAAATCTAACTAAGGTGAGATTGTCTTTGAACATTGTTTCCCGCCTTGAAAGTCATAAGTTGAAAAGTAAAAAGTCAATTGTAAGAAGTTGAAAGACATTTGAAAGACAAAAATGTCCCTTCACGGCTTACGTAAAAAGTCTGAAGTAAAAAGTCAAAAGGCAAAAGTCAATAGTCAAAAGGTTGAAAGTCAAAAGTTAAAAGTGAAAATTTCCCCAGTCGGCTTGTAACATAAGTCAATAGTCAAAACTCAAAACAAAAAAGTCATAATTAGTAAGTAAAAAGTTAAAAGTCAAAATGGCCCTCCAAGGCTTCCGTACTTTGAACATTGTTTCCGCCTTGAAAGTCATAAGTTGAAAAGTAAAAAGTCAATTGTAAGAAGTTGAAAGACATTTGAAAGACAAAATTGTCCCTTCACGGCTTACGTAAAAAGTCTGAAGTCAAAATTCAAAAGGCAAAAGGTTGAAAGTCAAAAGTTAAAAGTGAAAATGTCCCCAGTCGGCTTGTATCATAAGTCAATAGTCAAAACTCAAAACAAAAAAGTCAGAATTAGTAAGTTAAAAGTTAAAAGTCAAAATGGCCCTCCAAGGCTATAAGAGCCGGATTAGTGTTGTCAATTTTAACAACATAAATCAGATAAGACCTACGAATCACTTGACTGGTCCAAAACTTGATATGACTCCTTAAAAGAGTTATTGCCCTTTAATGAGCTTTATGCAAAATTTTCAGTTGTTGTCATATAAATGAAAACATGAAAAACTGTAAAAAGAAACAATAGTTGGAATAGCAAGGCATACAGATTTACTACTCCAGTACTTGTCTGATGATTCTTTGTAGGAGTAATTGCCCTTTAATGATAATTTTTGGCCGGGTTGCAAGAAGTGCAAACCCGGGTTATAGTATGGTGAAGACGGGTGGAGTGGCGGGCGCGGAAAATAGGGTAACTATTTTGTATAATCAACTCCTCATACAGTTTTCAACCCAGATCTCTGAAACTTCACAAGGATTGCACATGTATTGATTTGTTTGATGGTGTTTAACGCCACTTTTAGCAATTTTTCAGATATATCATGGCGTCCAGTTTTTATTGGGGGAGGAAGCCGGAGTACCCGGACACATGTACTGAAGTTGTGCATCTGCTATTATGGAATTGTTCCCGTATTTTTTTTCAAATTTTTCAGACATAGGAACTTAGTTATTTTTCAGAACATTTTCAGCAGGCAGTACCTATATTGTGTAAACTCCTTCTATAGTTTTCAACCCATATCTCTGAAACTTCACAGAAAGATTGAAGTTGTGTATCTGATATAATGGAATTGTTCCAGGATTTTTTCCTAATTTTAAAGACGGGGGAACTTACTCATTTTATTTTTAAGAACAATTGCAGAAAGCGGTACCTATTTCGTGTAATCAACTAGTCCTACATTTTTTTACACAGACCTAAAACCTTCTTCCAACAAATTGTAAACCATTCCCTATTTATAAAGGCACTTGGATTTGCAACCTGGCCATTTCAGACTTATGCGATTTTTAATGAAATATTAGTTTTTTGCAATGTACTAGTAACTTAAAAACAATAGGAGTGAAGCTGCAAATTGCAAAATTATTTTCATGATAAAGTCAAAACGCTGTATTGGTATAAATTTGTCTGAGGTCTAGTCCCTAAAAGGCCTTTTAAGACAATTTTTTATAAATGATTTAGATTTGCCTAATAAAGTAACAAATTATAAGAGCTTAAGTGCAACTTAAAAGAAAAAAAATAATTTCAATGTCCCAGAATTGTCAGGTGACTATTTGTGGTAGTTATTGCCCATTATTACGGATTTTTTGCTCACCTGAAATACTGTAAATTGCAAAAATGATCAGCAATACAGGCCTACACTACACTTAATTTGGTCTAAAATTATCAGATGGCTCCTTACAGGAGTTTTTCCTCTTTAATGACATTTTTTAATTTTCTGTTTTTGTCCTGAGCATAAAAATTATAACAGGTAGAGTGGAACTTTCAGTGGCATAAATATTCATCAATACAAGTTTATTGTCTGAAATCGTCAGATGCCTACTTATAGGAGTTATTTAATGACGATTTATTTAATGAAATTTTTCATTTTTGTCCAATAACCTAAAAACTATAACAGCTAGACTGAAATTTATAATCGAAAAAATGATCAGAAATATACAAGTTATACAATTCACTTATTGGTCTGAAATTGTCAGATGAATCCTTATAGAAGGTATTGCCCTTTAATAAAATTTTGATGAAATTTTTAGTTTTTGCCCTGTAACTTAAATGCCATAACAGCTATAGAGTAAACTAACTGTAAATTGCACAAGTGATCAGCAAAGCAAGGCCTACAAATCATTGATTAGTCCAAAATTATTAGATGTCTCTTTATATACAAGTTATTGACCTGTAATGCAGAATTTGGACAAAATGATCAGTTTTTGTGTAATAAATTATTCTTTAACACCTAAAGTAAAACTGTAAATTATAAAATTAACATAAAAGACATGTCCTACTAATCTTTTAATTTTCAGAATATTTGATAGCGTCTTATAGGAGTTATACTTAATAAAAAACTTTTGAAGAAATGTTTAGTTTTTAATTATTAACTCAAAAGCCATAACAATTAACTGAAACTTTAAATTGCAAAAATGTAAACTGGGAGCCTCTAGTTTCATACAATGTCAGTTTTTTTATTATTCCAGGAAAAGATGTACTTTTTTAAAATTTATAGATGACCCCTTTAATGTCGTCATGATTTATTATTGTTTAGGTTGTGTGTCAATATTTTTTTTCAAACCTTTTAGGGTTTTTAAATGTACCAGTGGTCAAAAGTGTCAATTATTTGTTAGTTTATTAATTTGTAAAAGGACGCTGTGCTGTTACTGAACATTTCATAAAGTGGCGTTAAACACCGTAAACATTTTTCTAAATTATTCTTCTCTGAAAAAACAACTGGGCAATTTTCAACCCTGGGCAATTTTAAACCCATGTTGACACATATTGTATTTTAAAAAGAGAATCTGATACTGAGAGAATTACTAGAAAATCGTTGAAACTTCTTTATGTTTTATGCAAATTGATAAATGTATTGTTAGTAAATTGATAGCTTGTCTGAATTATCTTATTATATTTCGTTCATAACTGGTCATTTTGCTACCATTTAGAGATGGCCATTACTGCAGGACACGGCTAACACCGGACCCAAGTTGAACTACATTTAGACAACTGGCCATATATTATTTGGCAATTTAATTTGTGCTTTAAAAGCAGTGTGGAGCGAACGCGGACTCATAACCCTTGACTTGGGAGGATGTCCATTCTGCTGTTTTATTTTCGTTAATTTTGGGGTATTTGTTGTTCTGTCTTTAGTGATTGATTATGTACTTCTAGTAAGGTTTCTGTTTAGTTTATTTATTCTTCGTATAATAATGCTACATCCCAGACACATTGAACGGAGGTCTATATATATCGGAAAAGGAGGGCAACGAGGCGCATTTACTCTAAGGGGTCTGGAGGCTTTAAGCTCTCGAAAAATGGTGCAAAATCCTGCATTCTCGCAATTTCCAAGCATCAAAATGATTTTATTTAACACAAGGTTTTTATAGTGTTCAGTAACCTTTCTTTGGTACAGTATATACAACAGAGATATAATAAACGAATTAGTACCGTTAATGCATCAATTTATGGCGAGGACGAGCGGGGATTACATTTTTGCCTTTGACGCTGGTCGACACCCTCCCTGTTCTCTTTTTTTCCTTTTTCTTAAGGGGGAGCGTACGCCCCCCCCCCCCCCGGATTCGCCACTGGTTCCCGACGAGTACTCATTTTGCTGATTGTGGTGAAATGATTAATGCCTCTATTGAAGAGATGTTAAACAAGACAAAACTTGTAAACAATTTATAAAGGAATACCGATTAACGACTCCTTTGGATACTTTTTTACCTTTTTTCTTTGTAATGAAATCTACGAAAAAGGGGTAGGATTTGACACAGGAAACACAATTTTTACTGAAACTGGAAAAGTATGGATTATTAGATAGGGGCGGAGAATTTAGCCTTTTGTAGGGGCTACAATGATCCTTCTCTTTTTCGAAATCTTCAAACTGGTCTTTTTTGCAAGGAGCGTGGCACTCTCTTTAAGGATTAACTACAAAAGATATTTTCTCCATCGAGGGATAACAAAATTTCCGTTTTGCACATTGTATAATCCGCGTAGCGGATTATATTAAATGTGCACAACGGAAATTTTGTTATCCCTCGATGGAGAAAATATGTTTTGTAGTTAATACTTATAAATAAATTCAGACAATAGAATAAACTCAACAATTTTATTTTTGTAACTGGACATCTTTGAAAGAAAGAGATCAACAAAAAAACTGTTAGTTTCCCGTGGAGTAATATATGACGTCAAATGGCGCGCGTCTCCATGACGATCAAATTTGTTTTCCATCCTCTGATAGAAAATATTTTCCAGCCAATCAAAAGTGAGTAATCTCGCAAAATTTATTTATTAACACGTCACCCACTATACGAATCGCGGCCAGGCTTTCTGTATTATGATAACCCAACGAGTGAGTCTCCCCTATTCGCCACCCGGGGACGCGCTGGGCTGCTCCGTGGGTTGAGCGCTGGGAACCTTCGCAGTATGGTCCCAGTACTTTTTTGTTACAATCAGATAATCTGATAGATACTAATGAAACTTTTGAAAGAGAATCTTTTAACATTTCTGCTCATAACCCGATCCTATTTACGGTTTCCTGTGGAATTTGGGAGGTAGTTTCAAATAAGCAATATGTGACCCCAAGAGTGAGATGGGACAACATGAACAAGAAATAATACCAGCGTAAGGTAGACAATGGGCTACGCAACTTGCATATAAGCAATGAGTCAGTATCTAACTACGATCAGGAGGATTGCGTTACATCAATTTGTGCGGTACTCTCTCAAGCGACATTAGAATTTAGCGAGTCCAACAAGTGTAAGAGCAAAATAATACGAAAACCAGTTAAAAAGAAGCTAACGTGGACGTCGGAGCCACAATGCGAAACGAGAGACATAAGGATATCATGAAGCTAATTAAAGCGAATGACAAGGAATTCTACAAACTTATCCCAAAACAGAGAGACTCTATTAGTACCGCACTCGTGTTAAATGATACTCTGGGCATTTTACTTAAAGAAGTGGCTATAACTACTGAAAATTGTAATTTTGAAAAATACTTTGACTGTATTAAAAAAAATGGCATAGTCAATATTGAGAAAATATTTACTCGATCAGTTCTGTTGTTTTACCTTCTTTTATCGGAGACCAAAATCGTGAGACATTTGTTTCTTTCAAAAATGGTAACTCAGCCGAAGAACAAGACATTACAGTGGACAATTTTAAATATGGTGGCGAGACTCTGATTAGTCTTCTTACCAAAATAATAAATATAATTTTTCAAAACCTAGATATTCCAGATTTCCTGAAAAGTGGTTATGCCTGTCCTGTCTTAAAGAAAGGGAAATTAAAATCTTATCCAAACTCTAACAGGAAAATAACAATTACAAATCTGACTGGAAATATTGTTGAAAAGCTCTTCTTACATCTTGAAGATTTCGTCTGGAAACAAAGTAAACTGCAAACGGATTGGTGTCGAAACTAAGTTAATTGCAAAGGGATTTTCTAACGGTGAAATGAATCTAGTAGCTGAGTTAATTCTCACTAAACTCATTAAGAAGAAGCAAGTAAATCCAAATTAACCCTGCATGTTGACCTAATAGATGCACAAACAAACTTCGACATACTGTGTCATGCTGGACTACTGCGTTAATTTTGGTATAAAGGGAAACAACTGGCTAGTCTTCAGAGAATGGTATAGTCAATCAGTTACATTCAAGATAAAATGGAACGGTTTGTTATCTGTATGAACCCATTGAGGAAAATCAAGGAGGGGATCGTCTAGTTCTTACAAGATTTTCATAAATAATTTAATAGAAAAATTTCAGAGAAATCAGCTGTGTGTATTTAAGGTTGTTCTTATTGTTGTTTTCCTTCTGGAGCAGATGTGACTCTAATATCCGTCAGAATTGTAAATGTACAAGCGATCATGTAAATAGACAGCGATACTTGATGTGAACATTAAATACACTATTTTAGTATTCAACGAAAGTAATATGATTGCGTTGACTCTTAACTGCCATCTATCTTGGCATTGACAGAGGACGAAAGAAGTGCATTTGCCCTTATGGGAGCAGGCTTGTATGGTATGAACGGTGTCAATCCATCTGTATCTTCTCATTTTACTAGGATTTATATTGTAGATAGGCTATTATATGGTCTAGACATACTAGTAGTTGGGTTACCAGCCAATGACTTACACATTTTATTGGAAACAATCCTTGTCAATTAAGATTGGAGTAGAGTATAGCCTCCCCGCAGTGAGACTGGAACCCGAAATCTCGGTGTTGACAGACCACGTGATCCATAGTAGACGGAACTACAACCGAGACCTCATTCTGCATTATTGATTGACGACTAAGGGTATAATAATGCATAGGGAATTCATATACATATTTCAGTCAAATTTCAACACTAAATGATGAAAATGTTATTCTTCCAGATTTTGAACCGAGAACAAATATACAACTCCACGACATAGTAATCAGTATAGAAGAAATTGTAGACATTATAAAAACTCTAGAACCCAATAAAGCATCAGGGCCAGACATAATAAGCCACAAAATGTTAAAACTTTGTCCTGAAAAAGTAGCAATTCCACTTCACTTCATATTTAACAAATCTCTAGATCAGTGCAAATACCCATCTGGTTGGAAGATTGCAAATGTTATTGCAATATTCAAAAAGGGTGACAGCTCAATGCCGTCTAATTATAGACCAATATCGCTTATTAGCTGCGTCGGCAAGGTAATGGAACGTATTATTTATAAGTATGTTTTTAACCACATGCAAAGAAATAATCTTATATATCAATACCAGTCTGGCTTTCTTCCTAATTGTTCCACAGTCCACCAGTTGATAGAAATTTACAATTGTATTTTAAATTCACTCGAGAAGAAGGAAATAAACTGCTTTGTTTTTTGTGATTTTTCCAAAGCATTTGATAAGGTTTGGCATAAAGGTTTATTACATAAAATGAAATCGTATGGAGTAAATGGAAATTTATTAGAATGGTTTAAAAGCTATTTGAATAATAGACAACAGAGAGTAGTAATCAAACAATCGTCATCCGAGCTTTGCAATATGTCTGCTGGTGTCCCACAAGGGTCGGTGCTGCATGGGTCCGTTATTATTTATTATATATATCAATGACATAGCTGAAAAACTTGTCTCCTTATGTAGACTGTTTGCTGATGACACGTCGTTCAGCTATTCTAGTCGCGACCCTTCGCAGATACAGACTGTTATCGATCACGATTTGAAAGAGCTGAACGACTGGTCCAAAAAATGGTTAATGTCATTTAACCCCGAAAAAAAACTGAAATTATGTTATTTTCAAACATAATAACACCGGATATGCGATTTACACTAAGTGACATTAATATACCCATTACTAATCTTCATAAACATCTTGGGGTCACCTTTAGCAGTGATGCCAAGTGGAATACACACATTGATAATATTATATGTAGTGTTTCAAAGCACCTGAACGTACTCAGGAAACTTAAATATAAACTTACTCGGAAAAACTTAGAAAAACTATATTTAGTCTTCATAAGACCACTTTTTGAATATGCCTGTGAAGTTTGGGACAACATGGGGGTGGGCTACTGCAATAAACTTGAACAGTTACAACTCGAGGCTGCTCGAATAGTCACAGGCCTACCAATATTTACTAATGCAATTAATATTTATACTGAAATTGGGTGGGAGTCTTTGGATGAGCGCAGGAAACGCAGGAAGTTACAAATGTTCTATAATATACAGCACAACTCGGCACCATCATATCTGTGTAACTTAATTCCTCCTACAATACAAAGCACGGCAGTTTATCCCTTGCGCAATGGTAACAATATTATGACTCCCTTCTGTAGACTTTCCCTGACTGATGAATCGTTCATACCTTCAACTATTCGACAGTGGAACCGTTTAGATCTATCACTCCGTAATGTTGACTCTTAAATTTAAATCTGAATTAAAAAACTTGAACCCACATAGAAGAGTTCCAAAACACTATGAATATGGTCATCGAAAACTTAATATTGTCCTAACCCAATTAAGATGTTCAGCATCAACATTGAATTATGACCTATACAGGGTAAATATTTTATCTGATCCATCTTGTCGATGTGGATCTGATCGTGAAGATTCAAATCATTACTTCTTGGAATGTTCGAAGTATGCTAACATTAGGAATAGATTATTTCAAAACCTTCAGTGGCTGCCAATCTATTGTCCAGTAAATTTAGAACTTCTTACATTTGGTAATTCGCTTTTGACTAATGAGCAGAACGAACTAGTTTTTAAGCACGTCTTTGAGTATATTAAAGGGTCAGAAAGGTTCCCGATTGTTTGATTCTTTTCACAATGTTTTTAAATCACACTCATCATCACATCTATCATCTATCATATATCCTCTATTTTCTCTCTATTCCTTTTTTTTCTTTAATATCTGTCAAATGTTTTATTTTATCCCTTAAGGTTCATTTCTAACAAACATTATATAATTTGAATTGTATTACTATGTATGCTGCTCCATCAATATATTTTTGTAACATACTGTATATTTGGAGAAGACTTCATAAGTTTGATTAACTTGTGTCTTATCCTATTTGCATATTTGAGCAAATAAAATATGTTTAAACTAATAGGGAATTCAGCATCTGTATAGTACGCTAATTAATTTTCCAGTGCAATTTTACATAACTTACACGCGGCCACAATAAAAAAGGAGGTGGGGTGATATTTTAATTTAATTAGATGGATGTTCTTCGATCGAATACATTATACTGCTTGAGAAATCAGTTAACAGATGCAAGACATAATGCAGATATGTTTTAATATGTTCACACAATAAATGAATTATTGGATTACAAACTAGAAACCAACATACTCAAATTGTGTGTGAATCTATAGCTAGTATTTGCTGTAGGAGCGATATTTAGTTCAACGCTAAATGTCTGTTAATCTGCTACAACGCTTCGACAGTATTATATTGAGATTCACATGTAATATTTGTTTGTTACCCTTTATGGTCAAATCTTCATAATTTTCATAGAACGTCTAATATTCCGCGCGGCGGCTCGCCAAATTTTATTTAGCTAGAGATGGTAATAGATACAAATTTGTTAATTCTCTAGTTATAGCTTTGTAGTAGTATATTGACCGCAAATTAAAACAATACTTGAACGTACATTATTAGTATATCAATGATACAAACGATTGAATTTGCCATGACTTCTGACTTTTTTCTGTAGGAATACAATTTCTAAAACTTTTTTAAATATAAAACTATAACAGAAAAAATGTCTCAGTCTCGGAATCACTCGGTGATGACAAGCGGCATATGGAAGTCTTGTTTGTTTGTTTTGTGACACTAGCTTTTTGCAGTTAAATCGTGGTATGCAGTTTCTTTAAGGCGAGAAACACGTCGAGAGGAATCTGGAGTACAAGTTCAAAACCCACGACATTCAGGAGGACAACTGGCAATACTTAGATATGATTCGAGCACACCTTACCACAGTCAGATTCGAACCGTTTACAAACTAAATCAATTCACTAAATAATCCAAGTAGCAAGTGTTTTTTTAAAATCAAAGTTATCATGCTGCAGTAATCAGTATTTATTAAGACATATGGCTTATCTGTAGCAAGACAATCATTTAAGATTTTGTTACGCAACGGGTGGGGGGAGGGGCAATACATTTTCTATACTAGTATGTCTCCCCTAGATTGTCTTATAAATTATGAAAAGAAACGTCTAAGCATAACACATTTAACACATGGTAGCATAAATTTCATATGATGATGACTTGCATATCAGACTGTGTCTTTTTTTGAACGGTATTTCAGTAATTTTTTAGCTATATCAAGGCGTCAAGTTTTTTATTGGGAGAGGAAGAAACCCGACCGTAGAAAAACTGGCAATTCTTGTTAATTAAGATTGCAGTCAAGTACACCCTGTCCGCTGTGAGACCCGAACCCACAACCTCGGTGATTAACGTAGGTCCGAGCCTAAAATACATATAGTCTGCAAAAAAGAATGAGATAAAGTTTAATTCGTGTTTCAACAAAGTAATTTGCATTTGTGGTACCATCAATCTACTCAGTTTTATTTAGAAACTTCTATCTGATGTTCGTAAATGTAAAATGCTAAACAACTCGACATATATATTTTAAAATAATGAGAACAACGGACGACCACGCCTAAATTTCTCTAGTGTTCTTGGTTTTATACGAACATTGTCTTTAACAATAGCTTTTGTAATAAAATACATGAAAGTTAATAAAATTTATTGGTTTCTTTGTGTGTTCCGGTAAAGTAATTTAATTTTGCTCCAATAAATTGACAACCTGTGATCATAAACATGATACCCACTCGGCTGATAACTATTCACACATCTGGTTTACACACGCGGTCGTTCGTACATTGCATTATCTTGAACCAATCAGAATCGAGATCTTGTCAAAATTACTTAGTGATAAGTATTTTTAGTAGAAGATCTTGAATTTGTGTCAGATTAAGATAATGCCGCTGTAGTTATTCAACACCGGATTAACTTAATTCTCCATCGTGCATTCTTAAAGGGATTAAAACCATTACAAACAATGATGGAAACATCTTTAGTGCTCGGAATAGTTTTTTGTGTTTTTGGAAGTATTTCTGCAGTACCATTTAGCTTATTTTTCCCATCAGGAGAGGACAGAGGCGATAAAATACTAAGAGCTGGTGATGATGTCAGTTCCGATGAAATCCCTTTACGAACACCGATTGTTTACTTTGACCAATTATATTCCAGTATTTATGTAAGTTTTATGTTATAAAAACAATAGTAAAAGGAATATTCTATATGAACCAGCCATTTGTGCCACATTTATTTTCAAGCAACTTTCTTTGTTCAACCATACTCATAAAATTTAAAGGTAAGACTTCCAATTGAACCCCCTAATAAAAACGCAATGCATTAGACTATCACAAGGTGCATGGAGTTCACACGGCTCGCACTTGTACAATTGGCAATGCATGACTGTGTCCACTGTGGGGTTCACCAGTGGCTGCCACCCAGTGCCGAATTCGTTTATTTACGTTCGAAATAATGCATTTCAAGTGTGGGGTTCAAATGGAAGTCTTTACTGTTTATTATTGTCATGAAATTTTCTGCAAATTTTATTCAGTAGTATTGTCATTTAGATGTTAATAAAAAAAATTCCATCATTTAACAACAACACAAATCTTAATTTAAGGATTTAAAAAATTTAATACCAATTTTCTTAATAAGTATTTGGTGACAATGTTCACATTCAACAGTTTTATTTAATGATTAATTCGTGTATTGTGGCTTTGAGAAATATGATAAGTGATTATTAATAATACAATAGCGGGTATTCTTGTTTAGTACGATGATAAATTGAGGGAGAAATTCGCTTACATAGTTGATATAATTTCAATACTTGACGAATAAGAGGTGTATGTCAAATGAGTTCAAATATTTGCATTAAGTCAATGTATTTTATTATAACATTTAAGACATTGACGGAGAAAATCAACCGATAAATCAAAGATTATCACTGCATATTGTGCTATGAAAAGATTGTAATCATTAAACAGTCAACTAAGAAAGCAGTATGTTTATATTAGTTTTCAATATCAATTGTATATGTACATTAAAACATCACACATACAAAATTAAAGCAACAAATTCATACACCAATGTATTTATATTGGTGCTAATTAAAAAAAACAAATATTAATATTTTGAAGAGTTGGACGAAGACATTGGGGCCTCTAAATTTGGAAAAAGGTGGGGCCGGGGGGGGGGGCTATTTTAGCAAACAAATGATTGTTGTTGGAGTTTTCACGATATTGTTATTTCGGTCGTCTATTAGAAATTTTTTGATGAAATACTTGATCGCAAAACACAGTTTGACATTGGGTTCATAACTATGGACGAACAATGCAAAAAAAAAAAAGAATTTTTTCCATAAAAAAATGGTGCAGTTATATTGTCGGGGTGGGAGTTGGGCATATAAACATAAGTCTGTATTGTTTTCTTTATATTCAAATAAGCAAACTTAACGACTTAACGTGTCTAGTATTTAAAGGGGACAAATTCACGGAAGGACCACAGTGAATAGTAAATTTCTTGGTATTTTTATAATACTTGGATTTTACGTAATGTGAACATTAGAACGCGCATTATCACCTACTTCATCAAGATGTTATCGTAAGTGTGCACGTGTCCTAGGTCAATGGTATATTCATCCTCCTGCTACGTTCTTATAAATGGCATTTACGGCATTTACAACAGCTGTTGTAAAACTTTCTTACATAAGAATGTACACGCCCATGGAAATGTGTACCATTCTTCTACCATAATATTTGATTTTACCTCTTTGTTCACTCCGATTATATCAGTATTTCTTCTTGTCGGTTTCCGTTCGCCCTTATTAAATAATCGTCATGTTCCTTACTCTTTACTAATTAAGTCCGCTCGTCAAACAAAGAATAAATACTGTTTTCTGTTAGTTTTGATGTTTAACGCCACTTTTAAAAATCTTTCAGCTATATCATGGCTATATCATGGCGTCCAGTTATTATTGGGGAGGAAGCCGTAGTATCCGGAGATTTGTCGGATTAACCTCCCCCCCCCCAAAAAAAAAATGCGAGAGTACGATACCTGCCCGCAGTGAGACTCAGACCCGCAATCTCAATGTGGACAGACCACGTTATCAATAGTAGACGAACTACCTAAAACACTCAGCCACCGAGAGCCCAAATGAGTGATTGATTATTCAGATATAGATACACCAGGGACAGTCTATACTAAGTATACTTAGTATAGACTGTCCCTGGATACACTAAGCAATATACATGTAAAACACTTAACTTCAGAAATAAATTAACATGCGAGGGTACGATTATTCGTTCAAAACATGTCTCCAAAATTTTTTCTCAGTTATTTCATTTACAAGATTGTACCCCTGAGCGTAGTCCAGTATTCTTGTCACCATTTGAGTAAGTAAGTAAGTAAGTAAATTTTATTTATAGTCGGTACATATATACAAAGACAACAAGACAAACATGAGCTCTAAGGAGCTCTTAAAACCGACTGACATAAAACTATATACACAACAATAAAAGAACATGCATGCACATTTCATTACATTACATATAAAACAAAGCTCATTTTACTTTAATAAAAATAGTGGTTTCAAACAGCACTAACAAATTAAGCAGTACTAAGATAAGCAGCACATATATAAAAACAATTAAAAAACATAAATTTATAAGTTTATATATAGCATAAAAGCATATGCAGGCAGTAATTATTAGTAGCCTAGTAGAGTTCAAAAGTTATAAGTTATATAAAGCAGTTGTACAAAAAGCACTAAAATTTAAAGAACAGCAGTTAAATTAAATTAAGCAAGACAGCTATAAGCAGCATAAAAAAAGACGTCTTATCGAACTATCGAACTCACTTTGAAATTGTTTACTTTTGATGATTTGTCATATTGAACTCAAATTCTTAAAAGTTCCAAGACAGCGGTGTTTGCACAGGTTTTGGGAAAACATAAAGCAGTCTGTTGTTTGTTTTTTCGTGTTGTCGAGTGATAAATTGAATTGTTAAGTTTATATTTGATTGATTTTTGAAGTACACTTAATTTTTTGTTTAAATGGTGCTCAGTGGCAGATTGGTTGAGGTAATCTACTATGGTTCACTGAGGTTGTCAGATCGAGCCTTAGTTCTTACTCCGACCTTCACTGACAACCTGATGAAGGTTTGGTGGGGTCGTGAGGAGGGGTTTCCGCTCTTCCCTCAATATAAACTGGACGCCACACGATACAGATGAGATCAGATGAAAATTGCTCTAATTGACATTATTTGTCAAAACTTCTTTTTAAATTATGCACGACGGTCGTACATTGAATCGTGAAGATTACTTATCCATATGAAGTAAACCACTAACATTCAACTGCACGAAGACTGCGGAAACTATGCAAAAACATTCCCGTACTTGGTTCTCCATATTCGTATTTGAACTTCCGGGTGGCAAAATTGACTAACATGTAATCTGCCGATCCTATTTGTAATTTCGAATATAGAGAATATGCATAAATATAATCTGGTGACTTGGATGCTAAGTGACTGAAGATGTACGCTTTGAAAGTTTACTTGCAAAATCAACTCCGCGTGTATAGACCAGTGTTTCCTTCTTTATAACCGTATAGAAATTGCTTTCGGTAGGTACATACGTAAATAGTTGTACCTGCACTTAAATATATGCAATAAGTTTATCTAAAAATAAGAAGTATTTTTTTTTTAAAAGCAGAAAGCTGAATGCTTAAATTTTAAAATTTGATTATTCAAAGAATAATTTTTACGTAAAATATGGTCCCTAACGAGTAAAATCACACTCATTATGACATCACATTTCATTCATAGAATGAGAATCAACATCACTGTCATATAAAATCATTTGTTTTGACATTAAGTATGACGTCAAAAAGTATGTCAGACAAACATAGATCTTGTATCACATATAGAGGATACAAGGTATTGTATCACCCAGGTTGTATCAATCGCTTTTTTTATATTTTGAAAAAATACATACTTAATTTTAGATAAAGATTTATAACATATTTTCATCAGTACCAGTTTCCAAAAAAAGAATCCAACCTGCTTTTTATTTGTTGGAGACATGATTTAAGATTGATACAAAACAAAATATTTCACAGCAACCTACATGTATAACAGATACAAAATGTATATGTATTGTGACAAATTTGTTGCTCTTATTAAATTCATGTATGGAAATTAAATACTTGTATTAACAAGTAAAGGTTCTTTCACTTAATTATAATTAAAAATATGAAAGTTTTTTCCTTCTTACTAATTTTATTGATCATTGGAATCGAATTATCATAGTCAATTAAAGCTTAAAATTTGTCGAGGACTGTGCAATTAAAATTTCTGTGTAGGGCTTGAATGCAACATGCAATAAACTTTGTAGAGGACCATTGAAGTTTAGCATTGATAAGTTTGGTTTTAACTGGTTTAACAGTTAAAGAGAAGAAGGCAATTAAACACGCCTTTCTAATAAGTTTCAACATGTGTGATAATTAAGTACTGCAGGGGCAGCTACCTTGGATTTTTTATTAGTAAAAATTACCTTTGTACAGTATTGTCATTCATATAGAGTATGACTTAAGCATATGGAGGGTGTTATTGGCTGAATGGTTCAGGTAGTTAGTCTTATATTGACTACATACAGTACTTGTCAACGCTGAGGTTGTTGGTAAGAGCCTAGGGTGTACTCCAATCCAACCTATTTGACATGGTCCAGGAATCCATCCATCCATGCAACAATTTTTTTTTACTTTGATGGGAGCAGGTGTCATGCTCCCATCAAAGTCTTAAAAAAGCGTTGGACAGCACAGGATTCTTGGACTATATTTGACACTGATTGCTATTGAACGAAATTCTCTGTATCCAGCTTCCTCACCAATCAAAAATGAATGAAAACCGGTTGAAAATATTGTTAAACATCATTCAAACAAACAAAACCAATCATCAGGTCCAGCAGTGTGGGCCATTTTTGCATTTCCAATCAGAATTGAATTAAAAATTTGTAGAGGAACATCCAATGAATAGTTGAGTTTCAGTTGGCTAAGTGACTTCATAAATAACAAGATATCAATGACAAAATATAGTCTGAGATTATGTGATGATACCAGACACAACAAGAGTACATTTATTTTATTTATTTATTTGTTCAATGCATTTACAATAAATGGTTATAATACATAAAATGTAATTAATACAAACATAAACTGGGTCTTGATACAATTCTACACCCATTCATCATAGTTGGTAAATAAATATTAAATTGCACCAAGATGCAGTTTTTAAAATAATGTTTGAATAATAACAAAGAACTATATACTTGGAGAGGCAGTGACATAGAGAACAGTGACATTCATTTGGAATTACAATTATTTAATTTTTTTGGTTATTTTAACTCCTGACATTTTTTTATATATTCAATAACTGCTTTAATTATTACTAAAGAGTTGTTGTTTAATAGAAAAGACATTTTGTCTTCAGTTATAGAATTGAAATCTTTATGAATATGTTTGACCTTTTGAGTTAGTTATTGTCTATACATATTGTAGACAGAGCAATGGATGAAAAAGTGCATTTCATCTTCGATTTGTGACATATTACATTTTAAACAAATTCTTTCATTTTGGGGGTTATTATTTTACTGCCCTCTTTCTATTGCTAGACAGTGGGCACTTAATCTATATTTACAAATAGTAGATCTATCAGATTTGAATCTGCAGATATGCACATATGGAGGTCTTTGATTAAATTGACAAATTTTGTTATAGAAGAATAATTTATTGCTTTCTGTCAAAGTACTACTTCGATTTTGTAAAGCTTGATCATATATTCTTTGTTTAAAATTACTAATATATTTTTTAGAATTAGTTATGTTATAAGTCTAAAATTAAATCCTAACTCTCCGATCCATTGGTTGGTGGATTTAATCCACCTATTACCGGATGGGAGGTTGTGAAAAATCTTGTGAACTAATTATAAGCTTTTGTTTAAATTAGAAAGGTGACCTCGAAATTTGAGTAGAGGGTATCGGTTAAGTTCAGATAAGCAAGCGACATTTGTTGCTTTGCTATGGATGCCTAAGATTTCTTTGATAAATTTAATATGTAGATATTCATAGGGGTCTGTATCTTTAAGATTAGAATTTGCCCCCCAAACTTCACACCCATACAGAATTATTCTTGAAATCAGTGTATCAAAAAGTTTTGCTAGTAAGTTGCATGGATTATTTAGGCCATTACATCCTCAACATAGGATTAAAGAACAACACATAAATATCAGATGTTTTAGTTCTTCTTTATTGGTTACAATCATTTAAAGTGCCAACTGGCAGGCACATGTATCACTGCCCCAAGTTTGACATTTGATTGAGAGTCAGCTAGTCTATACTTATCTAGAACTCGATGTGAGTAGTAGCTTTAAAGTTAATTAAACTGAACTGTAATCAAAACCAGATCATCTTGCATGCTACCCATTACACCATGAAATATATTTGTACAATATTAATTTCATGTAGCTATATAGTAAATTGATTACATCGGAATTACAGGGATCCAGATCTCCTTCATAGTAAACCATTACACCATGAGGGGGAATTTTATTTATGAAATGTAAAAACCTATAGACAGTATGTTTGTAGACATCTTGCATTTTCATTTCCTTTGTTAATTGCAAACTTTATTAAAACTACAGGTGTTGTTTCCAATATAAATGTGACACAATTGAAAGCTAACACAGCAGTCACAGTTATGGCAGGTCATCTGTTGTTTTGTTATTGCTTGAATCTAATGTTTTTCTGCTTAAAAAGGCTTAAATTGATGATTCTAGATGTGTTGCAAATGTTTAGAATGAGACATGATAAGGTTTTAAAGTGATTATTTAAAGTAAATTTTTACTTGAATATACATACATATTGCTCACTAAACATAAAGCAAGAATCAATTAATGTAAAGCAAACAGTCTGTATTGAATTCTGAATCTCAAACAAATGTAAAATTAAACATAATTAAGATCTATTTTTCAATACTACAGTTTTATTATGTATACACAATCTGCTGGTATAATAATAGCCTTCTGAAAAAAGAAGACTGGTATATGCTTTTGCAATAATATTTTATAGAGGTGTTTTCTTTTGGTCACTTATATAAATAAATTAGATGTGGTCGTGACTAATTACCGACCTCTACAGTAATATTTCTTGTACATGTAAGTAGTGCACACAATGCTTAATATGTTGATTTGTATTAATATGACAATTTCTTATTTTTCAGATTAATAACAATGGTCATTTGTCATTTGAATCTGATCTACCAGCCTACCGATCAACATTAATATTGCCTTTAGGATATAAAGTGATAGCAGCCTTCCTGGCAGACATAGACACCACATATGCAGGGACTGTGTATTACAGGTAAATATATTTTATTACGCAGTTTATTAATTTTTCAGTGATTTCAAAATATATCAGTATTGTTTAATAGTAAAGTTTTCATTCTGCAAGTCTCACATGTTTAAAGTTAGAATTAAAAATATTGTCTACTGCTCAGAGAGTAGTTCTTGCTATTTAAATTACAGAAGCAGTCTCATCATTTTGCTGACTGTGCTGTTATTTTTCCATTAAAATCGATGGAAAAGGCTTTATTGGATAGATTTCACTATCTTCCATTCAAATCAACTTATGCTTGTCATTTTTAAAAATGCCAATTTTTCACAAAAATTGTAAAATATCAGGTGGCAATAGAACTACGTGCAGATAAGAACTAGTCTGTGACAAGTACAAATCTGTATAACCTATTTCTTCCATAAATAGCCGATTTCTGGTACAGATGACCCAGTACAGACGAGCTCATGTGCACACATCTGTACTTGCTGTGTCGTCCAATCAAGATGCCAGAAACAAGAACGTTGTTATGGAAGCATAACAACGTTCTTCTATGACGTTCTTGTTTCCGGCGTTCTGATTGGACGACAATGGAGTATAAAACAATTGAGAATCTATAGGATATAGAAATGTGAAATTTGTTTGGTTTACGGAAGAAATACGTACTTTCATGCGCTTTTCTCTTGGCTCGTTTCGCTGCGCTCCACTCCCGAAAAGACATAAAATTTCAATCCCTTGTGAAAGATCAACCGGTCTTTCCCAAAAACGTATGAAAGAACCTATTATACTTTAATTTTATTATAATATTGCACAGATTTCGATACAAATTCTAATTTTCATCCTCTTGTTCCTAGTGCTGCATGAAATAGTAAATTTCAGGCTTTGTTTTCATTTCATGTCAGATTTCCTTTCTTGACATGTTTAAAAGAAACTGACATTACCAGAGAAAACATTTTAGTGAGATCAAAGAGGTATTCCATTAAATTTACAAAGATGGTACTTAGGATACAGAAGGCATTTGTTCAAAACATATAAATTAGAACATAAACTACATTGAAGCCAAAGTGCTGTAATGACTGATTACATAATACTTTGTGATTGATGATGATTGAGACAGAAATGCTATGATCATGGTAAGGTGTTCAAAGGCTGATAACCGACATGTACATGTGTATATATACATGATGTAATTTACACTTGTCAGTTTATGTATCAATATACAATGTAAATCTGCTTTGGATTTGAACCAGAAAATAGTGTTGTAATAGAAGTGAGTACCTACTATGAGTTTTTGTCTTCAGTATTATCCCTATGACTGTGTACCCAAAGGCGTATGTTCGCATTTGATATTGATATGGCTGAATGCTCGCAGAGGCAGTTTTACGGCAGGGGGTTTGGGCTGATTAAGGCCCCCAAAAGCTCTGGGGGTAAATGGTGCAAAATCCTGCATTCTGGCGATATCTTAGCACTTAATCTCAGGTCTTAAAAGATGGGTTTCGTGAGCAATATTTTATTTATTATTTTTGAAAATTATTGGTAATGCATGTCGTACCTGCCATACCGGCTGCCTATGGTACCTATAAAGCATTAAACCTAATTTTCCAATTTTAGTTCTTAAGATCCTCTTGAAAAAAAATTAAAATTGTTCTAAACCCAACCAAAGTAAATATAAAAAAACAGGACAAGACCTTTCCATTACTGGGTGTATGGAAAATGGAAGGTAGCAGACCTGTATATATACATATCTGGCACTTCCTAGAAGTTTACTGGGTATGTTTAATCATGCTACAGCTAATTGTGTCTATTCTATTTTCAGAGAAACAGATAATGTTGATTTACTACAACGAGCAGCATTAGATGTTCATGCACATTTTTCAAATTTTGATAGCTACATGCCAACAAGTTTGTTTATAGTAACATGGGATCATGTTGGATTTTATAAAGAAAATGACACTTTGGTAATTCATTTTTTTTATATATACTGACCTGTATGTACTGAAATACATTAAAATCCATTTATGAGCATAAATAGACGGTTTTAAAATAAGTTGGTATACTGATAGATATGTGTGTCCTAGAAGTAAAAATTATGCATTTCTATAATTGGATTGTTGCAGCAAAACTTTGATTGAAATGATTTTTTATATGTAATAATTGGAATAGATGTTGTCTCCTGCCTTTCCTGTAACATGATATGAGCCATGGCATATTAATTTTCACTGCTAAGACCCCTCAAGCCAATCAACATTTGTGTTTGTTTTTTAAAAATTGTGGCTCCAATGTTGGAAAAAAACCATTGCAGTTTTTAATTCTCCATTAATTTTGCATTGACCTTGAACAAAAGTCTTAATGTTTCAATGTTACAAGAGTGGCCATTTATCATTACTTATCATTTACAAACATATTGCTGATTTAGAACCTTATCTTTGATTTATATCAGTCATTACAAATAGCATATTTTGTATTGTAATTTGATAAAAACTGCATCTTTTATCAGGTACATTTACTTTAAAAAATACAGTATATATATGTACGACAAACACATGATCTGTATATTTTCTCTTTTTATAATTGAACAAATAGTGATTGCTTTTGACAGTACTTTTTCTCTTCTTGCAGTTAAACACTTTCCAGATTGTGATTGCTTCTGACAGTGCCATTTCTCTTTTTTCAGTTAAACACTTTCCAGATTGTGATTGCTTCAGATGGTCAGGATTCCTTTATTTGTTTCCATTACTTGGATGATGGAATTAACTGGATTACCAGTTCTGGTAAGGATAGTCCATTTTACCCGGACCCACCTGCACAGGCAGGATTTGATTCAGGAGAGGATCGAAAATACTATAGACTTAGACCCTCTGGAACCAAACAAGCCAAAGAACTTGCCACGTAAGTTAATAGTGTATAATTCTTATGTTATTTCCCAGGAGCCCATGTAATTGTAACATATTGTCGCCCTGCACATATTGACACCAAAACAATGTGTGTAAACATTTGTTAGCATGAAATGTCTCAAGTTGCATAAATTGTTGTCAGAAACAATTAGTAATAAGTTGGTGTCACCTGTTTTTCATCATTTGGCAACAATATATGCCATGTAAATTTTTTAACTGCACAAATACTTGTCAAACATAATTTTTGAACAGCGTTATATATGTACTTGTATATTTATATATCATTCAGTAAGAGATTTGCAATAGATTTTTCATGGAATCTCTAATCTAATGGTTCCAGCAAATAATAGACTTAAGACTAATGAAATCAAGTACTTTTGTTATACTGGTATGATTCCAAAATACAAGTGAATAAGTTGTGTTTATTGCTTTTATTAATTTAAGTGGAACACTAATTAAAACCAATGTATTGCCTTTATTTATTTTAGTGGAACACTAAAGCCAATAAGAGCAAAATAGATCACCAGTCTCATAAATAGTTCAAAGGATACACAAGGCATTCAGAAGTCAGATTTAAAAAAAATAAATATCATTTTAAATCTTGTTTAAAAAGGTCATAATGGTAGCAATATTGTTATAAAACACAAAAATTCCAGTCAATCAGCTCAAATAATACCCCAACATATTGTCTGGGGGGATACACATATTGTACAACTTGAGCCTTATATAAATTTTACCAACCTCAAACTGTTTAATTTTAAATGGTGCAGCAAGTTAACACTTATGAACACAGAGCAAAAAGTACAAGTAATTACTATGCTGACAATTAGTACTGTGAGTGTTGCATATAGTGTCACAGAGAAGGTAAAAATACAGCGAAAAAAATCATATATTGTCAACTGTGACAATATATGCAGAAACAATTAATACTGTATTAAAGACTGCACAGATTGTGGCAGATGGCAATACTAGTATGCTGCACAAAATATTCGCAGACTGCAATATATGCTGCACAAATTGTCACTGGCGACAGCCCATAATGTTTATTACTTAAATAACATTATGTAAAATAGTTTTTCGACCTAGACAGTTACTAATTGCCAGACTTGATTTTTTTTATCATACAGTAAGAATGTATTGCCCTTGATCAGACATTAATAATGGAGCAATAATACCGTGTGCATGGGAGTGTTTTTTTAATTCTAATTTAAAGGGTGGATTTTACAATTAGAACTTAATATATGTAATAGGATATACTACTAAATTGAAAGAGACAATGTGTGTATTGAAAACATTTATGTATTTTAATTCCACTTTTAGCTCTTAGAAATTTCAATAATATCTTTGTTTTACTTAGAATGTGTTAAGCATTTGCACTTTCCAAATTAAAAGTAATATAAGTTCCCCTTATCTCAAACAACTAGAACACACATAATTATGAACTTAATGGCTTACTACATGCATGTCAGTTTGTTTGATTGCAAAACAAATAATATTTATAGATCTGTAGAAGACGAGGAAAAATATAACATTCTTAGTGAGGGATAGAACACACTAAATGTGAGAACTAAATAGAATCTGCACACTTGTATTCTTAAACAGGCTTGATAGTATACATTGTAATATCAATTGTCACCATGAACATAGCTGACAGTAAAAAAATTGTTTACGAGTTAATATTGAATATTTTAGAAGAAGTAAATACAATTAATGCTCATTAGAAAATGTTGTCTGCCCATTTTTTAGAGTCTAAGTGTTTGCACTCTTTCCATAGATAATAGTTCAAGCTTTAAAGACATATAGAACTGTTATATAGATAGCAAGCTGATGGGAAAACCAGATGACCACTAAATTAGAATCAGTTTATGTCTATAATTCAAAGTAAACTGTTTACAAATGATCCATGGTGAAAGGCCAGTCTGTTTGCAAGCTGCAATTTTCAGAAATGTTCAAGATAATTGGTACTTATTAGAAATGTCTTAATGGTTTGTGGCATATAGACAAAAATAATTAATTATAGATAATTATCCTTTATTTGCACCTAATTAAATATATGTATTATTACTTTTGTGGAAGTTTTACCTGCTCGTGTGAATTATAATTGCAAAACTACATGTTTCACACCATTCTGACATGCACTCAAAATGAGATTGGGATTAGGTGGTTTTAAATGTTCCGCAACAAAATTGCTAGTAATTTGCTTACTTTGCAGAAAAACATTTGTCTTAGCTTGTACAGTTTTGCTTATAATTGTGCCACAAGTTGTTTTAAACACATATATTTAATTCATTATTATATGTGTGTAAAAAAACTAAGCGTAAATTCAAGTTATACTGCTGCCTTTTTAAAGAAAACTATTTTTAGATATTACTAGTAGTTGACACTACAAACACCAAAACCTTAATTCCCACAGAAAACCTTAATCTCTGGGGGAAAATCTTAATTTTTTAAGGAATCCCGTTGAAATTAAGTGTTGGTTTTTTAAATTAAGGTTAATGTTTGTTTGTTTGTTTGTTTGTTTGTTGGTGTTTAACGCCACTTTCAGCAATTTTTCAGCTATATCATGGCGTCCAGTTTTTATTGGGGGAGGAAGCCGGAGTACCCGGAGAAAACCCCCGACCTGCGGTAGGAAAACTGGCAATCCTTGTCAATTAAGGTTAATGAGAATCATCCCAACATCAAATTAGTAGAATTTTAGGTAAAGGGTGAACAACTGTTGACTATATTTTGTTGTAGAATTTTAAGTAAAGGGTGAGCAACTTGTGACCATATATGGATGTACAATTTTAGGTAAAGGGTGAGCAACTTGTGACCATATATGGTTGTAGAATTTTAGTTAAAGGGTGAGCAACTTTTGACCATATATGGTTGTAGAATTTTGGGTGAAGGGTGAGCAACTTGTGACCATATATGGTTGTAGAATTTTAGGTTAAGGGTGAGCAACTTGTGACCATACATATGTATATGGTTTGGAGGGTACAAATGCATTTGTGGAAAGGTATACCAGTTGTCCTGTAAATTCATTGCAATGTGTGTCAGTCTGACACACATACTGGTATGTGTTGCCTAAGCTTCATTTCAGTATCATGGTCCATTGATGGGTCGAGTTGTTGTGATTAGATAAGTTTCTCAATAGATCAACATGGCAAGTCAACAACATTTGGAATATTGCAAGATGTACATCTCAGTCTGCCATTTGTCACTTGTTGTACTTGGGGTGGCTTAGGTTACGTTTGCCTGAGGAGGTCAGTTTTGTGATAACTAAGCATAGAGGGTCAACAATTTCTAATGTATGATTGTTAGACATAATTTCAACTGCCTCTGTGCTTTCTTCTCAACATAAATAATGTGCCCTTGTAATCAATTTCATGGAATCAAAGTAACCCACTTATGACCAAGGTGGTACTTCTTTACTGGACAATCTGTATTGATTAATTAACCACATATGTGTCAAAAGCTTTGTCTACCCATTGGGTTAACTGCACTTTTGATCAGAGATTACAAGATATCAAGTTCCAAAAACATATATTAGTATCTAGAATTGTATTAGTTAAAAATCCAGGATCCTATATACATGTATATATTGTTTTGTCTAATTTTCAAGTCTGGTTATGGTTTAAAACATCGAGTTCTAACAGTCATCATTTACATGTAGGTTGGACAAGACGTAATATTTCTTGTCCTGTAAACAATAATAATAGTACTACAGTGTATCTGGTTTGTAATTTTCTTTTGCGATAACTAAAAATAAAGCATCTCTTAGTTTGTCCATCATGATTTTTTGACAAGTCTTCCATATAAGACAAGACATGTTTGTGTACCCAAGCAGGCTTAAAGAAGAAAGTAATTTTCCATCTTGGCATTACTTATTTGTGTGTAGATAATAATAATAATAATAATAATAATAATAATAATAAATGCTTTATTTAAAGAGGGTAACTCAGTTAGTTAAAAACTAATCTTCCCTGAGGCCCTCATAAAGTTCATCATACAAAGTTACATGAATACAAGAGATAACATAATACATGTATTACACAATTACAAAAAAAAAAAAAAAAGAAAATGAAAGTTCACAATACATTTAAAATAATGAAGCAAACAAACACGTATCATTAAAACAGATGAACAAGAAACATTAAACATGTAAATGTTAAGGTCCATATTGTATACAAAATATAACATTATAAATTGTCTAAAATTATCTCTTGATTTTGTGTATTCAATAAAAATGATTTTAATTTAATCTTAAAAGTATCTAGAGATTTACATGAACGTACAGTGATTGGAAGTCTATTCCAGAGAAAAGGTCCAGAATAGAAAAAGGATTGTTTAAAAAGTTCTGTTTTTGGTTTTGGAATACACAAATCCCCATTTGTTGCATTTCGTAATTGATAAGGATTTTCATTAGAGATGTAATTTATCTTTCTTGTAAGATATTGTGGGGCTTCATTATTAATACATTTATGAACTAAAATACATTTATGATACAGAATTCTATTTTCAACTGTCAAAAATTCTAACTTTTTGAAAAGAGGAGCAGAGGGGGCTAAAAAGTCAGCATCTAAAATAAGTCTGACAACTCTTTTTTGGAGTTTTGCAATACGATTCAAGTTGACTGCACTACAATTTCCCCAAATAGTGATACAATAGTCAATTAAAGGCAAAATATAACCATTATAAAACAGTTTCATTGAATCGAGAGTTAGATACCTTTTAATCTTTGACAACAAATAGATTCGACTTGAAATTTTTGAACATACACTGTCAACTTGTTCAGTCCAGTGTAGATTAGAGTCAATTTTAATTCCTAAAATTTTTTCACAATTTGAAATCTCCAATGGTATTGATTTTAGACAGAGATTGAAATTTTTATTTTGTGTAACAAGCTTTTGCTTAGTTCCAATAACCATACACTTTGTTTTACTACAATTTATAAACATTTTATTTTCTTGACACCATTTTTCAATTTCAAGTATGTCTTCTTGAATTTTGGGTTGCAGAACATCTACATTTTTACCAGACAAATGAATTGTTGAGTCATCTGCATATAGATCAGTAAGGGAATATTTAACATGAAGGGGAAAATCATTAATATATAATATAAAGAGAAGAGGTCCAAGTATTGAACCTTGGGGGACACCATACTTGATTTTCATTGGATCAGATTTTATATTTCCTATTTGGACTTGTTGTGTTCGATTGTTCAAATATGACCTGAAAAATTGAACTGTTTTTGTATTACATCCATATATATTTAATTTTTTGCATAATATATCATGGTCAACTACATCAAAAGCTTTTCTTAGGTCCAGAAGGATTGCAATGTTTATGTTCCCTTCATTCATTTGTTCAAGAAAATGATCAATAATATTAGTTAGAGCGGTTTGGCATGAATGATTTGGTCTAAATCCTGATTGTGCTGGATGAAGTAAATTTAAATTTGACAAATAACTGTAGAAATTTTTTTGAACATGGTGTTCAATCAGTTTTGTTAAAGTGGGGAGAACTGAAATTGGCCTATAGTTTGAAGTTAAATCTTTATCTCCTGATTTAAATATTGGTGATACTTTTGCATTTTTTAAAATATCAGGAAAAATACCCTTTTCAATCATTTTATTGAATATATAAGTTAAAGAAGACACAATAAATGGTGCACTTAGTTTGAGTAACTTTGGACCAATACAATCAGATCCTGCTGATTTATTTACATCAAGTTTATTTATACTCAGTAGTAAATCAGGTACCTGTATGTAGGGAATAGAAAATGGTTGTGCTAATTTATCCATTACAAATTCTCTTAGCTTGATAAAATCAGTGCATGAGGAATCAGAGTCAGTTTCTCTCAATTTGTCTACACATGTAGTAAAAAACTTATTAAATATGGTAACAATTTCTTTTGTGTCAGTAACATGTTTGTCATCTTCAATTTTTAATTTGTATGGTGTTGTATTTGGTGTAGGAGTAAGACTTTGAATGCAGCTCCACAAGATTTTTGGATCTTTAGAATCATTTACCATGATACACAGTGTTTAATTACATTGTATAGTTTATTTTGGTATCAGAACCATTGAAATGGGACAGAGCACAGTTGAGTGTCTATATAGGATTTGCTGGCCTAATATATACTTAATTTGGTTTCTATGTATTATTAAAACTGCAATATATAGAGGCAAATTTGTTTTATGTAACCTTTCAGAGGAAGAATAAAATATGCTATTTCATGTCAGTAAAATATTATTTGTTTCAATTGGATAAAACAAGGTCAGCTGTTATTAATTAATCTGCATTTATTTGACACCAGGGCATTATCACATCCTGGTAATGCCCTGTCCAATGATTTATTGCTTAACTTAGCATTTGTCATTAAAGGACACTAAATGATTGATTCACGCATAAACACGTACATACCAAACATAAAGTTTAATATTTTCTTTCAATATACTTGTAGATTAAATAAATACTGAGCAACAAAAACATGCAAACTGAATTTGAAAACCAAACACAAGCAACACAAATTGTTTTTAATTCTTCAATAAAATAAATATAATAGTTGCCTATATAGAGGGCATTGTCATGATACTTGACAGCACTCAGGACAGTGGTATTGCCTGTAACATTGATAATGGCCTCACCATCGGCTCGGGCATTATCAATGTTTCGGGCAATACCACTATCCCTTGTGCAGTCAAGATGTCATGACAATGCCCTCTATATAGGCAACTATTGTATAATTACATGTAATACATAGTGAGATAGAACAAATAATCGTACCCTCTTTTTTTTTCACAAAACTAACTTCGGATTTTAACGGCAGTAAAATTCGGCTTAATAATAAGACAGATGGTCAGCTCAATATAGGCTTCAATAGTATGATTTGCACTGCAAACTGACATAAATCAATCAGTCACATCTAACAATTTTTTACTATATCTGCCGATAACTTTTTATTACTGTTTTTCTTCAGATTATCCAACATAAATGTTCCAGGAGCATGGATATACAAGATTGGTAGAACTAATGGAGGCAATATCATCTCACCAGACTTAAATACAGGGGATGGTAGGAAAACATTTATTTAAAAATGTTAAACCATAACATTTAACTTTTTAAGATTATATATCGATATAGTGAATGATAAAACATAATAAACTTAAGCTGAAGGCTCCAAAAAACACATGAACAAATGAGATCAAAAATGTACATTGAATATTGGAAAATTCTGTCTTAGAAGATCATCTCCTCTGGCTACAACATGTGAATCTTTCTGCATAGTCTATCAAATATCTGTGACATTGTAGAGTGGTACTAAAAAAATAGGTGAGAAAAGAAAGAGATTTCACTCTGTTGAACTTGTCAATACTGCAGTGTACATGTTTGTGTTTATCTACAAACAATAGTTAGGAAGACTGGTAAACAATGGCTTGTTTGTTATTTCAGTAACAATATTTGATCCAAAGATGGAGGCTGATACTTGTTTAGAGGGATCTAAAACTTGTCATGTCAACTCACAGTGTGTAGACTTCGACACTGGATTCTGCTGTGAATGTATAGAGCCATATTATGGGAATGGTGTTAGCTGTCTGAAACACAGTAAGTAGTACTGATTAAGTGGAGTGAATAGTCTGAAACACAGTAAGTACTGCTGATTTAGTGGAGCTTTATGGAAATGGAGTAAGCTGTTTCAAACACAGTAAGTACTGCTGATTTAGTGGAGCTTTATGGGAATGGAGTAAGCTGTTTCAAACACAGCAAGTACTGCTGATTTAATGGAGCTTTATGGGAATGGAGTAAGCTGTTTCAAACACAGCAAGTACTGCTGATTTATTGGAGCTTTATGGGAATGGAGTAAGCTGTTTCAAACACAGCAAGTACTGCTGATTTAATGGAGCTTTATGGGAATGGAGTAAGCTGTTTCAAACACAGCAAGTACTGCTGATTTAATGGAGCTTTATGGGAATGGAGTAAGCTGTTTCAAACACAGCAAGTACTGCTGATTTAGTGGTGCTTTATGGGAATGGAGTAAGCTGTTTCAAACACAGTAAGTACTGCTGATTTAGTGGAGCTTTATGGGAATGGAGTAAGCTGTTTCAAACACAGTAAATACTGCTGATTTAGTGGAGCTTTATGGGAATGGAGTAAGCTGTTTCAAACACAGCAAGTACTGCTGATTTAATGGAGCTTTATGGGAATGGAGTAAGCTGTTTCAAACACAGCAAGTACTGCTGATTTAGTGGAGCTTTATGGGAATGGAGTAAGCTGTTTCAAACACAGTAAATACTGCTGATTTAGTGGAGCTTTATGGGAATGGAGTAAGCTGTTTCAAACACAGCAAGTACTGCTGATTTAATGGAGCTTTATGGGAATGGAGTAAGCTGTTTCAAACACAGCAAGTACTGCTGATTTAATGGAGTGATTTTACATAAATGACCTTAGCTGTAAGTATTCCTGGTTGGGTATGTTGTATGGGAATAGCATGAGCTGCTTCAAAGCAAGTACTGCTCACCTGGTCCCATACAGAGCCATTTTATTGAAATAGACTTAATTCTATCAGGGGATTCATTCTTATGATTAATTGTTTTCAAATGAAAATAAGTATTGTTTTTGTCTCGCCTGCGTTTCGTCGCTGGAGGCGAGACATATGTATGGGAATCCGGCGGCGGCGGCATCGGCGTAAACACTTGACATCTTGCTTCATATCTTTGTAAGCCCAAGCCCTAGGTCCATCAAATTTGGTCCAGAGGTAGCTTATGATGAGTACTTGCCAGTCAGTCACTCAATTTCACGGTCCAGCGACTACGTTAGAGTTTTTGGGTTACGACAGTTCCTCTGTAACTACGCATGGTAGGATGACAATATTTGGTGTATAGGTTGCTGATGACTAGTACATGACTGTCTGGTAGGTGTCCCCTGACCTTGACCTCAATTTCACGGTCCAGCGACTACGTTAAAGTTTTTGGGTTATGATAGTTCCTCTGTAACTACGCATGGTAGGATGACAATATTTGGTATATAGGTTGCTGATGAATAGTACATGACTTTCTGGTAGGTTCCACCTGACCTTGACCTCAATTTCACGGTCCAGCGACTACGTTAAAGTTTTTGGGTTACGGCTGTTCCCCTGTAACTATGCAAGGTATGGTGACAATATTTTGTATACAGGCCGCTGCTGATATTTAATGCTATTTACGTAATGCTTATGACGAAATTTATTTTCGTTACTGATGTGGAATGCAGGCGAGACGTTTTTCTGTGTCCACACTTGTTGTTGATAGATGTAGAGCTGTTAATACTGTTTTTAACTTGAAGTCACTGATAATTAAGCACCTACAAATGTTTTGTTTAAAGGGGTTCCACAAAGACTTCATGGTAAAGTGAATGGAGTTCTCAACAGTCAGCCTCTAGAGGACCTTGATATGCATGCGTATGTAGTTACAACTGATGGCCGTGCATATACAGCTATAAGTCGTATTCCACGGGAAATCGGAGCACAGATGTTGACATTGAATACCATTGGTGGAGTTGTTGGCTGGATGTTTGCTTTGACACAGACTGACAGGGCTCGTAATGGCTATATGTTAACAGGTTTGTGACAAAATGTATCAAATTAAAAAATGGATTCAAATAAAGTTAGCCGAAATAATGATTTGATGTCTACATGCATGACGACTATTCTTTACATGCTTTGCCTGTATTGTTGTCTGATTGATGATCATACTTTGTCCTGAATATCAATATAATACTTCTCAAAGAACATTAAGCAACCTTTTAATTAATTATGAACTCCTTGGAGAGTCCATGATGTCATGGAGTCATATACTTATGCAAACTTTTGATGTTGTATGTAGTTATTTGTGTATAATTTATATCAAATGTTTGTCTTAAAAATATATTTTGACATGAGTAATGTCCCTTTAAATGTAATTTTATTGAAAACTTTTTTAACTACACTTCTTGTCATATTTTTATAAAATATATATCAATGGTTGATAATCTATTCCTCGCACAATTTTGAAATCATTTTGGCTCAAATATTATTAGAGTTATTGTTACAGACACTCTAACACTACATAAAGTCTGAGAGTTTTATGAAATTAATATGAAAGAATAAAAAATAATTACATAAAAAATTGTTTTATTCAAAATTTCTGAGTTTGTATTATTGTATGAGAATGTTTCAGGCTATACATTTATTTTTCTAATTAACACATTCTTTGCATATTTTACCAATAGTGTACTTAGGTTGAAATTGGGATTAATAATTGTTATACTGGCCCTTGCAATTTTAGAACAATGACCCAAAACATTTTTATTTGGGGAATTATGCATTTTCAAAATTAATTAATTTCAATAAATTGCTGTTTTTTCATGATGTTCCTCACAACATTGAACATGCATTTTCAATTGACGACTATGTTAATTTCATTATCCTTACTATGAAAGCCATCAGTATTTTTTTATTTTTACAATTTTTATACCCCGCTGTACAGAGTGGGTGGGTATATAGTGGTCCATATGTCCATCCGTCCATGTCATTGGTTCATCCCAGCTCAGGTTTACTTAGTGTTGAAGATTTTTTTTTATGATGATGACTTCATATCTTTATGGAGGCCTCGGTGGCCTTTGAATTAAGATAGTTCTTCTACTATCAAACAAATGGTCTGTCAACACTGAGATTGCCAGTTTGAGTCTCACTACCGGCAGGGTGTACTGGACTCCAATCTTAATTGACAAGGATTGCGAGTTTTCATACGGAAGGTCCGGGTTTTCTCCGGGTACTCCAGCTTCCTCCCTTGATAAAAACTGGACACCATGATATAGCTGAAAAATTTCTGAAAGTGGCGTTAAAATTTATCCAAACAAACAAAACACCTTTAATGTCAATGTGAATTATACATTACATTAAATTCACTGGATTTTTTTGCTTGAAGAACTGACATAGCACAAACAGTTCTCTTGCTGTAGTTAGATCAATCAAGGAAGATGAAATATTGGTACATATTCTATCCAATTAAAATTAAACATTTGACCAAACACTTCTTGAGTGTATTCATTAGAAAGGATAATATATGACACCGAACTCTCAGTATAATTTTTTGTTTGTTTATATATCAAATAAAATGTCGTTAAAGATACCAATGTTAATGAAATTTACTACGTCAGACATGCCACACGCTTTGTGTAATCAAGACTCATCAGTGGTGCTTATACCCAAAAAATATTTAAAATACAAATGGTTAAATCACCAAAGTTCCAAAACTTTTTACCAAATCTGGCTAAGGCTATCTACACCTTAAAAACAGGCAAATCTTAAAATTAAAATAATTTTAAAATTTCATGGCAGTAAATTTAGATGATGACTAAACCACTGGAAGAATCAATGATATAAACATTGTTTTTAGGCGGAGACTTTAACAGAACAGCAGTAATTAAGTACCAAAGTGGTGAGACTGCATACATAAGACAGCAGTTCTTTGGTCATGATGCCTTGGACAACATTCGGCTACAGACCCACATTGAGGGCTCTGTTCCAGACATTATCAATGGAGTCAAAATAACATTAGACGACTATAAGGAGGAGTATAGGAGAGTTTCACCAGGTAAGGAGGAGTACAGGAGAGTTTCACCAGGTAAGGAGGAGTACAGGAGAGTTTCACCAGGTAAGGAGGAGTATAGGAGAGTTTCACCAGGTAAGGAGGAGTACAGGAGAGTTTCACCAGGTAAGGAGGAGTACAGGAGAGTTTCACCAGGTAAGGAGGAGTACAGGAGAGTTTCACCAGGTAAGGAGGAGTACAGGAGAGTTTCACCAGGTAAGGAGGAGTATAGGAGAGTTTCACCAGGTAAGGAGGAGTACAGGAGAGTTTCACCAGGTAAGGAGGAGTACAGGAGAGTTTCACCAGGTAAGGAGGAGTACAGGAGAGTTTCACCAGGTAAGGAGGAGTATAGGAGAGTTTCACCAGGTAAGGAGGAGTATAGGAGAGTTTCACCAGGTAAGGAGGAGTATAGGAGAGTTTCACCAGGTAAGGAGGAGTACAGGAGAGTTTCACCAGGTAAGGAGGAGTACAGGAGAGTTTCACCAGGTAAGGAGGAGTATAGGAGAGTTTCACCAGGTAAGGAGGAGTATAGGAGAGTTTCACCAGGTAAGGAGGAGTACAGGAGAGTTTCACCAGGTAAGGAGGAGTATAGGAGAGTTTCACCAGGTAAGGAGGAGTATAGGAGAGTTTCACCAGGTAAGGAGGAGTACAGGAGAGTTTCACCAGGTAAGGAGGAGTACAGGAGAGTTTCACCAGGTAAGGAGGAGTATAGGAGAGTTTCACCAGGTAAGGAGGAGTATAGGAGAATTTCACCAGGTAAGGAGGAGTACAGGAGAGTTTCACCAGGTAAGGAGGAATACAGGAGAGTTTCACCAGGTAAGGAGGAGTATAGGAGAGTTTCACCAGGTAAGGAGGAGTACAGGAGAGTTTCACCAGGTATATATTTTTTATGTGGCAGTATTCACATCCTTAAACCTAGGTGCCTGATATTTATTAGTAATGAAATCTGAAATCTAATAGTGGATCTTTTAGCTGGCTATGCTAATAACATTTTCTTGATCTGGAAAAGCAGATAAAAGGGGTATTTAAACTTACTAAATAAAACTTTTACTAAATTTAATTCTCATAAAAGAAAAAGTAATAACCTTAACTTAAATATATTGGAGATAGGATAAATATAGGGTGTTAAAAAAAACAAGTACTGAGAAGTTAATTAATTTAGCAGAAGAATAAATCACTTTGTTGTTTATAGTAGGTGATTAAAAATAATTATATTTTATACTGCAACAAAGTAAATACGGTAATCATTAAGTTTCCTTTTCCTATTCAATGTGATAATTGCTGCTTTGTTTGTGCAGGTGTGATAAAATCATTTTCTACCAGAACCTATAGAATGAATGAAGTAGCTTACAAATACACCTGGGACCAGACTATAACCTTCAAGGAATGCGAACATGACCCCTCTAGAAAGATTTCTGACAGCATGAAGCTGGGAGTTACCAGGAACTTTGTTGTCTATGACAACCAAAATAATGTTGTTAGATTTGCCATGTCTAACAAAGTGGGCATAATCACTGGTATGTTTTATCTGTACAATGTTAGGTAAAATATTATCAGATAACTAAGATTGGAAAGTTTTTTTAACATTATGAGTTTTGAACTACTATGTAGTACTCATGTACCGGTACTGGTAAGATCATGCAAGGTGTCAGGAAAAACATTATATACAACAAAACAGTCAGAAAAGACTCAGAAAATTGACCAATATCAACATTAATTCTGTCATCTGAATCTATTATCAATTCATTCAGCCCTGTGGATTTTTTTTAAGTAAGTCACCCATTTAATTAGATCTGCACAATTCTTAGAAGACAAACATTTATTAAAAGTTAAAATATTTACATTGTCCAGTGGTTACAGAAGTAAGTCATCTGCAATCGATCACATGGTCTGTCAACATTGAACTTGCAGGTTCCAGTCTAACTGCAAGCAGGGTGTGCTTTTACTCCAGACTTAATTGACTAGAATAGCCATTTATCGTACCAAAGGTTGGGATTTCTTGTGGCTACTCTAGCTTTCTCCCACTATAAAAACTGGATGCTATGATAATGCTAAAAAATTGGCATTAAACACCATACAAACAAACAAAAACAAAACACTTACAGTTACGGTGTCCTGAAGTTATATTAGCTAAAATTCTTTTAATGTATAAATCTGTGTCATGTAAAGTCACTGACTGTTTATGGCATGCCAGTATCTTTATCATGATTATATACTTTGTAAAATGGTTCTTTAATGGCTTATGGCTGAAAACCACAAATCAGTTTTGAATCAAGACCACCACACTCTCTTTCTTATATTATGAAGCAAGCTGAAATTACTACAATCCTTGAATTAAAGGTTAATGGATGCAAGGCTATACCAAATCCCACTTATATGTTTGGTGCCTACCATTTGTTTTAACGTATGTGAACTTTTTTTGGTCTGGTAATTAATTAAGCTGACATATCCCTCACTTGATGATAAGATCATCCAATCAATCATTCAATACATTTTTCTTGCCATAAATGTCTTTGCTGAAGTACTGCTACCTGCAATCAGTTATGGCAATAATTTTTCAAAATTTGGCTGCTATTATTTGAATGTATTTCTAAGCTATAAAAAACTACCATCACAATATCCAAGGCATTTTTTTATGTATTATATAAGGAACACATAAGATGTTAAGTCACTGACCAATCATTCTGTTGCAGATGTATAGATGGCGCTTTTTATTTTCTCATAAAATAATGTTTTGCAGGTATGGACCCCTGTATTGATGGAGCTCACAAATGTGATGCCAATGCAGACTGTATCCCTAGAGGGGACCAGTATGATTGTGAATGCAAGACTGGTTTTGGAGGGGACGGTAGAATTTGTACTGGTATGTACTAGAATATTATTTCCCTTGGAGATCTATAATTAGAGATTGATTTTTATAATTATGTTTGGTATGTATTTTTTTTCTAATATTGGTAAGAAATAATGATATTTTAATTTTTTTTTACTTGGCTTTTTTGTGTGAAAAAGAATAGCTGAATTGAACTTTTAATTGTTCTAATTTAAATTAAATTACTGTAATAAAATGTAGATTTTGACACACTTTATTGATTTGTATCTTCTCTTTACCCATTACAGTAGCACCTGTTGAATATATTTGCAATAAATTACTTGAATTATAATATTAAATGAGAACTGTGTTGTACAATAACCTATAATTAATACCAGGAATTCCACATTAATAAATTAATACTGAATTGCATAAATAATTGAATTCTTCCTAGTGAAAACTTATCATATTATTTGTAATTACCTTTTATTCATATTTTTAAAAATTCAGATTACAGACTAACTTTGTGTTTGATTCCCATATATAATGATCCTCATTTCAGCCATCAACTTTTTCATAAAATAAGTTTTATATCCCTATCGTTTGAATGCAATCTGTGCACATTAAAGCCAAATTAAAATATTTTTTTATATTTATTTTGTTGTGATTGTAGTACAGTTAACCTTTTGTAGTACAGTTAACCTTATATTTAATGTTGGCATTTATCAGGTTGCATGCCAGTGTATTATATGTGTCCATGTTGTTCAGCATGGCCAGGTAAGATAAAGGTTAAATACATGTATATTGGCTTGGAGTATATAGTCACAAATTCATATATTTTTGTATCAAATATTTATTCAACAGATACTGTCTTTATGGTAATATCATTAAAAACCCTACTAATTAGACTGTCATAATGAAATATTTAATGAAAAATATATGAAACTTTAAACTTAAATATAAAAATCTTTGATTCTGGAAGAAAGTTAGATTTAGTGACAGCTGTGGGTTCTTGTTATGCAACAACCTTTTGACCCAATCAAATGTTTGACAATTAGTTAGATGGACGTATCCTCATGTAGGATTATAGATGAAACAGTTGTACATTTTAGACTTTAGAAGTTAGTAACAGGGAAGGATCATCATTAATAATTATTAATAAATTAAGTACCACTATTATTTAATTTTTACTAAACTCCTTTATGATGGTGGATAATAAATTGGCAGTATAACACTGTGTTAAAAATGTTAACAATCTTTATTATTTACTTCTATATTATATGCATCTAATCATTACATTTATTTCATTTTTGTAAGCCAAAATGAAATAATGATGCGAGAAAATAAATATTCTAGAAATTTGAATTGAAAAATAACATTGAAAATATGACTTTTGTATCGTGTGTTGTGAACCAATAGTCCTAGATAAGCTAATATGATTGGTTTATATATTGTTCAACTGAGCATTAGAACTTGTATTTTCAGTATTTTTTTTTAACTTCAATCCAAAAATAACCTGTTAAAACAGATAACAGCAAAATGATCAATATCAGTTTTGTACATATGTGTAATTAATTCTGTTTTCAGATGTTGATGAATGTCTTGCAGACCTTAATATTTGTGATGCAAACGCTAGATGTTATAATGTGCCAGGCAGTTTTCAGTGTCAGTGTAATCATGGTTACCGTGGTGATGGCAGGACTTGTGTCAGTAAGTACAAAATCCAGATTAGTGCTGACATATTTTGGGTTGTTTGAATAAATTGACAATATTTCTCTTATGTAAAAAAAACATTATACAATTATATTCTTTGAATTAGGTTGATATGCATAAATATCGACATGAGAACATATTGACTGACAAAGTTGCAGTTGGATATATTGTATCATTTTGATATTTTTCATATCAACCGTATTTAAAGGCTACAATTGTTATTTTACAATCTAATTAAAATTAAATCTTTCACTTGCTCCCCCCTTTTTGTTATAGGTCGCTGCGTACAACGGGGGGAGCAAGTGAAAGATTTAATTTTAATTAGATTGGTTATATTATTAATTGATATTTTATGCACATCTGTATATACTAGTATTGTAAAAATTTTGCTCAATGTTTCTTTTTATAAGTTTAATTTATTGATGGTTTGTTGTCTCTTGTACAAAAAATTAAACATTTCATTTCAAAATCAGCTGAAATTATGAAAACTTTCAATTAAAAATATATGTTTTTATTCATAGAATAAATAAATAACATATTGAAATGTTTGGAATTTTTCGAAATATTTTAAAATATACTTTCCAAATTTTCAAACCGTAAATAGACAGAAGTAAATTCTGATTGGCTGTTTAAATTTGCATAAGGGTATTTTCAAATTGTTTAATAAATTTTAAAAATAGCAGTGCAATATCATGTTTTCTAAATATAACCTTGCAACATCACTTTTCTATCAGCCATTTTCAAAGAACCTCTCAAAATACAGCATGTCATTTGACATGACAGGGTTTATACAAATCAAATTTATCAAAAAAATATCAATTAATAATATATACATGTATGTATATAACCTTGGCGTCTTTGACAACATTTTTTGCTCCTACAGGCTTGATGACCTGCTGGAGGACCAGAGATTGTCACCTGCACAGCAGTCACACTTCAGTGCTGACAAGAAATATTATTGATCCATTTTTAAGTTGTAGCGTATTTTATTTAATAAGGTGCAGTTGGTAGCAGAATTGGGAATCTTTTGGAAATTTTACAGATACAAGCTCTTTAATATCTGAATTATTTATCCTTCAGTGTTTGAGGACTAATGATGAGTCTGAATGAGAGTAATATGCATCTGCCATTTAAAATTTTATAACTAACATTTGTATGTGGACCTCGGTGGCCGATTGGTTAAGGTAGTTAGTCTTCTATTCTAATATGACGTGCTTTAAAGGCTTTGAGACCACAACTGTGGTAAAAAAAATGATTTATATATGAGCAACACGCGCTGAGGAGGGCGTATTTTAAAGGGCTGTTCCAATTACAAAACTGTAACTCCCACCGGAAAGCTATTGCGTATGACGTATTATTCTTATAAATTGCGACACGCGCTATAATTATCCGTTGCAATATATTGTGTGTTACATTGACAGAACAGCCATTTATGGTGGAAACGATGTTTTCTATAGGTACGAAAATATTAGAAATGTACCGTAATTGTCTTATTAGAATAGAAATAATTCACAGAGGCTGTGATTTATCATTGTTTTACAACGGGATGACCATTTATGTCGTTATTTTATCCCTCGCTAACGCTCGGGATAAAATAATACGACATAAATGGTCACCCCGTGGTAAAACAATGATAACCCACAGCCTCAGTGAATTATTTCTTAATTAATCGCATGGTCTGTCAACATTGTTATTGCGTGTTCAAGTCTTCATTATATTGCTCCATAATACAGGAGTTACATGATATCAGTGATCTGTTTGAATCTTAAGGTCAAATGTTTAGATGCTGTAATTGTGGTTTTACTGAATCGGTTATGTTGAAGAAGGTATACCTGGTAGAAAACTAGAACCTATTCCATTTTTGAGTCAAAAACTATAACACTAGCAAGTTTGTTACTGTTGTTCTTTGAAAGAAAATTTGGAATAACAACCTTTTTTATGAAGTTAAATGTATTGTTTACAGGGGAAGTAACTCTATGTGGAGACAAAACATGCAATGAAAATGCTAGATGTGTATTCAATAGTGACTTACAACAACCAATGTGTGAATGTCATACTGGATATTCTGGTGACGGACTGAGATGTGAACCTATACGTAAGTCTTAAAAAACCTGATATAATTTGGCACAAAGAAATGTTTTGCAATGGTTCTTCAGTAGTATAACAATCAAAGTTAAGAACCTAAATTTTCAGTGTAGAATCTGAAAACACAATTATGAAAAAAGGTGCAGTTATAGACCTAGACCCAATATTTCAGCATAAAATATAAGACCGACACATGTTCTTCAATTTGGATATAATAAGACTGTTAGTCCATGAAAATATAAGGCTGCAGCCATGCAAAGAGTCGATGACTTTGAATTAATATATATATTGCTTGTGAATCAAAAACTGTATAACATTTTAATCAGAAGAATGTCATTTAATTTTAGTCTTACAAACAGGCTATTTACCTCTATCCTACTTTAATGTTTTCTGATAAACAATATAACATATTTAAAGGCTATTTCTCTCATTTAACACTGAGGTTGTGGGTTCAAGTCTCACTGTGGGCAGTGTGTACTTGACTCCAATCTTAATTGACAAGGATTGCCAGTTATCCTACTGAAGGTTGGAGATTCTTACTGGGTTCTCCGGCTCCCTCCCGTATGAAAACTGGAGGCCATGATATAGCTGAAAAATGGCTGAAAGTGGTGTTAAAACACCATTCAAACAATCAAAACAAAACATATTTAACTTAAACTAATATAAAGCACTTGTCTCAGTTAATGTGAACTATATCATCTTAGAACAGTAATTGCCTAAAATTAAACATTTTCTTGGTTTTAAAAAAATGATATTAAAATACTCCCCTGGTATTTTCATCAGAAAATTATTATTTTCTAAATTACAAGTATTTTTGGGAAGGTTGCGTAGCAAACTTTCCCCTTGCTAACGCTCTAATACATAGAAACTATTGCGACCGGCGTGTAATCAAACCTTACGCTCGTAAAATATAGGTCACATTTGAGGAATTTATCAATTACATGAATCGGTGCACCACATTTATCTTGAACAACTTTACTATACAGGTCCTTTCGTATTATGTCTCATTTACTGTATAATTGATAACTAATATTACGATTTAAACTAATATTCCATGTTCATCCGCGAGAGACAGACTCGTTACACTTTTTGGTTTCGGAAATCAACGCGTTATTTGGCAATCCTCGCGATAGCTGTTCACTGAACCGACAAATGTAGTACTGACAGTGGCTCCAGTCTAATAATATTTGACGACGTTATTATGATTAAAGTGATTTAATGATTATTTTATGCGATCGTGTGGTCGTCGTTTCATACGGTTTTGCATTCTATTTTTTACGTGTTTAATTAAATGAAAATCAACACAAAAGTGTGTGCTTTGTCGATGTACAGATTTGCAGAGCAGCGCCATCTATAAATTTGTTTAAGGTTGGGAGAATGGCATGTAGAAGTTTCGTAAATAAAATACAAGTATATTTAAATATAACAATTTCTAACTAATAAAAATGTATTGTAAAAGATATTTTGGTGTTTGTGACACAAGAATAGTAAATGGATTATTCGACATCGGTGATCAATTGCACTCACCATTTCGCTACATTATTCCGTAGTAAGCTGACACAATATTTGCTACCTATCCTTTTGATTAATTTTAATCATTGGTAATTCATGCTGAACCAGTAATATTTCTCGTTACACGAGTCGAAATTGGTCAACACCCATCGTAATAAGCCAAAAAACGTACCAATTTTCCGTGCATGTTTACCTCACGAAATTGCCATCGTTTTAAACGATGTCACATTTTTATGCTTTAAGTTTCTAATTAAACGAAAGGCAAAACGATATATTTGTCTTCATTTTGTGTGTTCCTTCAAACAAAGGAAGATGTGATCAAGTCAATGTGTTTTAGCAGACGTTTTTTGAGTGACAAATAAAACCTCTTAGCGCGTATGTTCGATCTTATGTTCCTTATGTAGATCCAAAAAGGTGCAAATTGAAATCAGCAATTATTTTTTAACATTTGTTCAGCGTTTTGAAATGCTGTTTTTTAATTTGATAGAGCGATTTTCCAAGGTTAATTTTGACCAAAATTAGAATGGGTGTAACTTGGAGCAAGCGATTATTGTCCGTTTGAAAACCTTGTGGTAATGTCGTTTGCGGTTTAGGCGCAAATGCCATAGAACGTCACGAAAGCTGGCGATCTTTTGCAAACATCGTAAGACACTTGTTGAAAACAAAAAGTGTCAGATTGCGTAGCAAAAGTCAAGTACATGTAAACAATAAGCATAGTATGGAATATGTACAGTGGAAATTTTTTTAATATCGCATATATATTGAATATTAATTTTTTAAAATGCAAGCAGAAAAGCACTCCATTTGATTGTGTTTTTTAGTATAAGCTATTAACACACTGTTTAAATTTAAAACAAACTAGTTGACATGCATTCTGATTATAAAGATATATGTTGCCTCATACAGTCGTTTTTGTTTGTTTGAATCCGGGGGATTTATAAAAATTGATTTACATGCGCTTTTGAATAATACTGGGTCGATCTTGTTATAGTGTGTGGGACTCGATATAACAAAATCGACCCAGTATCATTCGAAAGCACATGTAAATCGTCATGCACAGATCTCTGTGTTGTAGTTGTTTAATACTACTTTCAGCAATTTTTCAACTATATTTGGGCGTCCTGTTTTTATTGAAGGAGAAAGCCAGATTGTAGGAGTCTTTTAATAATTGTCAAGATTGAAGTTGAGCACACCCTGGCAGCAGTATGACTCAAACAAGTGCTGACAGGCATTCGATCAATAGTAGATGAATACTTCCTTAACCACTAGGCAAACTGAAGCCCTGGAGTATTACAGAAATAAATTATTTTAGTTTTGAATATTTTAGAAGCTTATGCCATCACTTACATTTATAGGGAGACATTTACATATATGTACATGTATTTGATGCAAGTTATATTCCAACCATATAACAGGTGCGATTTTTATGTCTGAAATGGGCAGCAGCAATTTGTCTTATTTATTAATATATTTATAACATTTGTTTGCCATTCTTTGATGTAGGGGATACCTATCTCTTATCCACAACTACTTGCACCACTGAGTGGGATTTGATGAAACTTTCGCAGATCTTTGTCATATGTTGGAATTGTGCACCTCATTATTTAGAGTTTGAGCAAAACGATTTTTGGAGTTTCCAATAGCAAAGCCCTGGATATTGCCATTCAAGACATAGGGGAGCTGGGGCTATCAATTATGAGGATTGCAAAGTTTTTTTTTCTAGTCTTTTAAATTTATATCTTATATGTTTCTAAATTTACCTGATTTATTTTACATTGGTTTGTTTTATTGCCTGTCAAACATGAGGCAGGAATCTCATTTCATAATTGCGAAGCAACCTTTCCTTCGGTGCATTCTGCACTTTGATTATTGTTATAAGTCTTGTGTTTTAAGAACACATATTGTACAGCAAAGCAACAATTTGGGTGATAGAAATACACTGTTTAAGTTGTGTTTTAGAGTTTGGTTGTAATGAAGTAGCTGGAAAGTGTCATGAAGACGCTGAGTGTGTATTTGATGTTGATGAACAGAAATATAAATGTCAATGTAATGAAGGCTACAGTGGTGATGGTGTCAGCTGTGAGCAAACAGAAATAGGTCAAGGTCAGTAGTTAATTTCATTGAAATAAAAAAATATGACATTGTTGGTAACTGTTATTTGAGTCACTCTTTCTTGCAGAAAAATTTTGTCAGATAAACATAATGTATTTTTCGGTAGAGTTGTTAATTTTGTGATCTATTTAATTTGTAATTCTGCTATTACAGGTAAAGATTGTTTCAATTTAATTTAAATGAAGTTTTTCCCTAGCTCCATCCCTGTTTCTGTTGTCATGGCTTTACATGAAGTGAAAAATAGAAAAACTGTTAGCAAGTGAAATATTAAATTTATTATGATATAAATAATTTCCATAAAAAACTTTTTGTTTTCTCTAGATGTTTACCACTTTGAATACAATTTATCTTCAAGGGACATACATATACCTATTGATTTTGGATTATATTAGACATGAATTTGCTGGTTTTTTTTGTAGAAAAATCAGTGTTTATGAGAATTGTTGTGTTACCAGACATTAAAATTTGCTCTGATGTTTACGAAATTTTTAAACAATAATTATTTACTTTCAGTGTTTCGTTCCAGTTATTTTGAGCAAACAGGAACCAAATCTATTTCTTATTTTTCGTTTTAATGTTTTCTGACTGGTGACATTGTAATTTTTTTTCTTTCAAACAACAGAATATATTTTTACATAATTATTATAAACTGACATTTAATGTAATACATTGAGATAAATTTGCTGCAGAACTGATTAAACTGATAAATTTGAATAAAAGAATCAAACAACTTGTTAGATCTTTTATTTGGTTTCTTGCAGAGGATACATACAAATGTGACCCTAATACTGAATGACCATGACATTGTTAAATTTATTTTGTTTTCTTGCAGATACATGCAAATGTGACCCTAATGCTGAATGCCTGTATGACATTGTTAAATTTGCGTACAGATGTCACTGTAGATCTGGATATACTGGTGATGGTAAAACCTGTACTCGTTTAGGTAAGATAATTAATTACTTTATTAAATTGCCAATGTTTTTTCCCAGTTTTCCTAATGAAGGTTTGGATTCTCACTGAAATACCCAAGCTTTCTTTTCCCTCCTCTGCAAAAAACTGGGTGCTGTCGTATAGTTACAAATATGTAAAAACTGTATTCTTGCAAAAAACTAAAATAAACAGTTCTAACCAAGGATGATAAAGGTTGGAAATACTTCAAATAAATTGCCATATACTGTAGTTCAGTTTTTATATCTGGACTACATTGAGTGGATTATTTTCAGTACGTTTACTTTTGCATTGAAGCTTTTTTTATGAAGACGAGTTCACATCTCTATGAAACTTGGTACATGGTTGCAACATAGATCTTTTTGCTGGCAAAATTCTGTAGGGTTCTGCCAAATATTTAATGGTGAGAGAACTTACAAAAGGGGTGGGGGGGGTTTGCTTCAGGTTTACTTTTGTGTTTAAGCTTTTTTTCTCTGAAGACAAGCTCACCCCTTTATGGCTAGTGTGGAAGTCAGATATAGTTTTTCATCTGTAATTTTGTCAGACCTAGCTGTGCTTTGTCAAAACATACAAGAGAAAACATTTCAAAACATTGTTTTCACCAATTTTTCAAATTTTTAAAATTATTATTTACTTTGTTGTTAATCTATGCCATGGGATTTTAAACTTTATTTTTTGTAAATTTATTTTTCCCTTCCGTAAATATAGGATTTGTAATGTACTTTTACTATGGGTAAAATCCTGCAGTTTATTTCATTTTAATTTTCATTGTGGAAGTATTAGAATACAGAGAATATGTTAAGACTATTGCAAGGGCAGAAGTTCTATGATAAAAAGATTTATACAGGCATAACATGATCATTCATTAATTTTACTGCTGTTCTTGTATATATAACAAACCTTATGAACAACTTCTAGTATACTTCTAGTATACTAGTCTAGTTCTAGAATACTCAAATTCTTAACAAAAATGATGTATTTGTCACAAATTATGCACTTCTGTTCAGATCTCACTCCAGCAGAATGTAGTCGATGCCATGTGAATGCTCACTGTGTTTATGATGAGACGAGTAGGAGGTATGGATGTGTATGTACATCAGGGTACTCGGGCAACGGAACCAGTTGTACAGAGGAGGATTGTCGAGTCATGCAAAATTGTGACACTAACGCTGACTGTGTTAATGATGTCATCGTAGGCAAATTTAGATGTCTTTGTAGAAATGGATTTATGGGTAAGATATTTTAACCATTTTAACAATCAACAAAATACAAAAGCAACAAAATTATGTATCCTTGTATTAGCCAATTTTACTCTGACCACAGTATTTAGTTTCCATTGATTCCACAGTATTTGTTTTTTCATTATGTGTTTATGTCTGGGCAATTGTGACACAACCATTTGCATTAAATAATAAAATAATATTGAGTGATTCAAAAGAGATGATGTAAAATGTAAATTTCAAACTGTATCAAGAGGATATAATATAGACAATAATTGTAGACAATTTGTTGACAATATTTTTGTTAGTAAATAACATCTGAGCAAGCAGACGACACCATGGATTAAGCACTAAAAACATGTTACTTTCATTTTAAAAAATGCAATGAATATCGGTACATTAATAACAATGATTTTCTAATTTAATTACATGATACTTTGTACATATATTGTATTATTATAATATGTTGACATTTTTGTTACATTCTTTGATGTTTTTGAATTTATTTTATTGTACATGTATATTCATGTTAGGTGATGGTTTACGGTGCACACCAGAAGCATGCAACATGTACAATGACTGTGATATTAACGCTAGATGTGTACCAAATGAGGACAGAACACGTTATCAGTGTGTCTGTAATCCTGGGTATGACGGTGATGGGAAAGTCTGTATTTCCAGAGGTAAGATGATTTTGGGGACTGGCAGGAAGGAAAACATTTTATTGCAATGTAATAATTAATATTGAAATTTTATTTTACAAATTAGCAGCCAAATGCAATATTTAAAGCTATTACACACAGTAGAATTAATCTTCCAGAATATCTACATCTAGTAATGTCATTTTTCATGATATTAAAATTCTGCTAAACCAAATAATAAATGATGAATATTAAATTGCTCTTGTAGAAGATCTAACAGTATTGATACGAGTTCAGTTATCCTGCTTGATACAAGAGGTATTTATGCAAAAAGATTTTTAATCATAAATAATATTTAAATTCACTAGAACCTAAATTGTAATAGGTAAAATACTTATTAAAATGGGAAGTAACTCTATTTGTAACAAGTGTTGATCATCAGTAAATTTATAAGACAATTTTCCATATTTAACTGCTTTTAGTTGTACCTTGTAACCAAGTAAACAATTGTGGAAGAAATGCACAGTGTTTGTACGATCCTAATGCATTGTCCTATAGATGTCGCTGCTCTGCTGGGTATGAGGGAGATGGTTACCGATGTGAACCAAGAGGTAAAATGTATTGTCTTAATGTGCTTGCTTGAGATTTCTCCTAAAATGGGTTGTAATTTAATCATTAAAAAATTGCCCTTCATGGGATTTTTAAAGTTTTACAAGAAGTTATTTTTACAAAAGAAATGTATACATGTAGTAGCTTCACATTTTGCCACCTAACTATTATACCAGTATTTGCAGATACCTAGACATAGTTATTGCTTATTCATTTATGAAGGCAGTTATAGTAAAAGTCTGCCTGTATTGGTGGGGTTTTTTGTCCAGCGAATAAAAACTGCTTACTGTGTATCTATATCCTGGCTTGCAATTTTTATTGAGGGAGAAATTAGGAGTACCCAGAGAAAACTCCTGAGGTGATACGAAAACTGTTTTCTTGTTTTAATCTTAAATTCTCCATATCTTTGAGTGTTTTAGATAGTTGTTGTAAAATTTGCTATATTTAGATAGTTAAATGATTCATTGGTATTTTTTCTTTCAGGCATAGATTCTTGTAGGAGAGACCCCAGAATATGTGATCCTAATGCCAGCTGTATACTCAATGTAGATGTATATGTTTGCATGTGTAATGAGAATTACAGAGGTGATGGAAGAAGGTGTGAAGGTAAGGTTTTAGTAAGCAAAATAGATATATTTTTATTTTTGGTTTTAAATGGTTGTTTCTGTCATATATACATTTGTAGCATTTTTTAATAATACTTTGTTATCTGGACTATGAGTCTGTGTGGACTATAAATTCTTTATAATACTGTAATGGTGAATTCATTCCCCATTTATGACATTTGTTCTCTTCCTGAATATAACTGAAATATTATTGATAGATGTTATATAGGCATTAAATTAATTCATTTATGGTAAAAAGAAAGTATTGATCTAAGTCCCAAAAATATAGTTGTGTGCATTTATTTTGGTATCATGGTTATATATACTTACTCCCGGTAAATGTACCTTCTGTACATTCATAATAATATATTAACATAATAACCAAGGTAAATAAGCATTGTTTTCACATTTCATTCTGTTCAGGTTAGTTCCACCTGTCACTAGGTTATATGTGTGTATTAAAGACAAACTGTGATTTTTTTGCAGCTATAACTGACACAGATAACTACTTGATCTTCAGCAGAGGATATACCGTACATAAAATCCCCTATGTACAAACTGAAAATAATGTTGGGAAAAGATTACTCTATAAACCAGGTATGATATGGATGTACTATTTAACATACTCTAGCTAATATTATTAGTAGGTTCATGTTCCAATACAACACAGTTATACCAATTGTAGGCATATAAACACATGACAATAATTATTACAAAAGCTAATCATTTCAAAAAGAAACAAGATAGTATTCTTGTAGCCTAGCAACTAAACTGGACATTACTCAATAAAATAAAATTTCCTAGTTAACCTAATAGTAAATTAATACAGTCAAACCGAACTTGGTTAACTCGATACCTTGGTTATGTCAATTTCTTCCTCGGATGTGTCGATCTCGGTTGTTTCGATATTTCGCTTAACTCGATGGATTTTTGTAGTTCATACAGTATTAATTTGTGTAATTTTAAAGTGTCTCAAAGTTAATTTTGCTCTCGATATCATATGTCAAACTAACACTTTCAATTTTTATTTGTTACTTAATTCGCGTGTGTTTATTTTACACATCTGTTAAACATTGATCGGCTTTTCCAGTTTGAATTGGCAATTAAATAAAATGAATTCAATTGATAATCTAAGCGCGGTACATGCATTACTAAGACTAATTCATGATCCGCTCATTACTGACAAAATTATTTTGTCATGTTTAACTAAAAATGATAATTATTGAAAATTTCTTTTGATCTGATCATTAATATATTTGGTTAAGTTTTGTTTCTTTAAAGACATTCTGTTTTTTTTTGTTGACTTGTGTGCTGTTCAATTACGTAAAAAAGCAATCTGCATTGTTGAATTTGAACTGTAAGTTGATAAGAGTTTTCGTGAAATGTTTTTCCATGATTTCCTAATAAACTTTATCAATTTAAATACAATATTGATCAATTATTGTCGATTTATTTGAATGAATATATAGCAAAAATACTTGATATATCGCACACTACAAATACAAACGCAGTGTACAAACGATGCCGACATTTGAAACCAATATACACGAAATAAATACCCTTATACTATAGATTTTTAAAACATAACATAATGAAAATGACGTCACACCCTAAACTCGGTTGACTCGAACTTCAGATAACTTGATATATTTTTACGGTCCCACAAACTTCGACTTATCGAGGTTTGACTGTACAATGAAATTGAGTGTCCTCATCAGACTGATCAATCTAAAAGTTGACATTACTAGCTGTACAACTCGATTCTGGCCTGTTTATCATGCTTATTTGGAAAGTTAAATTTATTTAAGTAAAATACAGCTAGCCTATGCTTGAGTGACTGCTATTTTGCAGTTTTTTTTGTTTTATGTTAATGAAATACTAGGTCTATTATACAAGAAGGATGCTTAATTCTAATCTGGTTGCCACGGTATCTAAAACATTAAAAGACAAATACTGACCTGTTTAATTTATTTTAGACCAGTTAATTATAGATGTAGACACAGACTGTGTAGAAGGAGAACTGTACTGGACGGATGTTACTGGTGGTCATATTAGTAAGGCCAAACTAGATGGTTCAGATGAAAAGGTAGTCATCTCAGGTATGTTGGTTCACCTAGATGTTACTGGTGATCATATTAGTAAGGCCAAACTAGATGGTTCAGATGAAAGGGTCGTCATCTCAGGTATGTTGGTTCACCCAGATGTAGTTTAACATTGGAAAAAAAATCTGTGTTGACTGTTTCACCAGTAAAATGCAGGGTTTAACGTTAAGGCACGACTGAACAACATTGTCTAGTATTAAAATGTGCGGTTCGAACTTGTATACATGCCCAGTGGCTGAACCTATTGGTTGTGCTGATAATAAAATGATCAGACATTTTTTTTGACAAATTGTAATTGGCAAAATAAAAAACATACTAGTGCAATCAATTTGTTTAAGTTAGTGTGCAAAATTTTGGTCAGCATGACCTTGCTTTTTGTAATCAATGGTACATTTTGTATGTTCTGAGACATCTCTCATGTGCACAAAAAAATTAATTAGGAATGAATATAAGAAATTATTTTAACACATATAACAACAATGATAAAACAGCTAAATTTTGACAATAAATGAAATGTAACAGTCAATATGACCTACTCAAGTTGGTAGAGGGGCCTCAAGGGCCGAGTGGTTAAGGTAGTTCATCTACTATTGATCACATGTTCTGTCAACACTGAGGTTGCGGGTTCGAGTCTCACTGCAGGCAGGGTGCACTCTACTCCAATCTTAATTGACATGAATTGCCAGTTTTCCTACCTAAGGTTGGGGTTTTCTTTTGGTACTCCTACTTCCTCCTCCAATAAAAACTGGATGCCATGATATAGGTGAAAAATTGCTGAAAATGGCGTTAAACATCATTGAAAACAAACAAAAAATTGGGTAGAAATTTCAAATTATGTTGCAGAATTTAACTGTCTTAATATGTAATATTAAACACAATTAGTCCATAAAAGGTTAAAATAAAGTTAACCTCAAACTCTGAAATGAGGTTAACTCATGAATGAGATAAGGGCTCACATTTTAAAGGACAGACAAAACATTAAACTGAAATATAGAAAACAGGAAGTCCTTTTAAAATCCAGAAGTGCAATCATGTGCTCCCTCAGTAAGTAAAAAAGTCACTGGGACAGACTTCATGTCATGTTAATTAATGATTTTGATTTTGCATCAATTTGAAAGATTTTAATTGATTGGGTGATGTTTTGCATCCAACAAACAATATTTTAGCTATATTGAGGACAAGAAAATATTTATTTAAAGTGCATGCCATGTCACTGAAGCATTTGTAACATTACAGATCAAAGTTCACCTGAGGGAATAGCTATAGACTGGGTTTCTAGGATCATATTCTGGACTGATTCCGGAAATGACAATATACAAGTGTCCAGGCTAAATGGAACAAACAAAAAGACATTGATATCTGAAGATCTGGTCAACCCTAGAGCTATTGTTGCTGATCCAAACCAAGGGTAAGGTGTTGTTTCTACTTGTGATTTATTTTTAGATATCAGTAGAAAAATTTTGGTTTGTTACTATGGTGTTTTCTGCCACTTTTTCAGCTATATTATAGTGTGAAATTTTTATTGGGGAATGAAGGCAGATACAGGTTAATATCCCCACCCATTAATAGATGAGAACGATTTCTTAGCAACTTGAGCATTTCACATTTTTATGCACTTAATGGTAATGAAATAACATCATAATCCAAAGGGGAAATTTAGGATTGTCCTATTGCATTTCACATTTTAGAGTTCAGTTGCAAATTTCATAATTTTGTTCTTTAAATATTCAAATTATTTTACGTTTTTGGTCAAGAAATCCTTTTAAGTTTGTGATGTACAGTGGACAAAATGCACTTTAACAAAACATTTATTGAATATTTTTCCATAACATGCCCTCTATATGTCTTATTTATTTACTTTTATTTTAATCAGAACTTCAAATACAGCAGTTAATCTTGTGACATTATGTCACTGTTTGTTTTTTGTTTGAATAATGTTAAACGCCACTTTCAGCAATTTTTCAGCTATATCATTGCATCCAGTTTTTATTGGGGGAGGAAGCCGGGGTACCTTTTGTAGGAAAACTGGCAATATGTCGCATTGGGTGTGTAAAGTGTGGATATATTGGGTAATATATCATTTGATGATATAACGACTTCATATTAGAATAATCCATACGTGTTTTGTATTGCAATGTATTTTCTGTCTATTTAAAGTGAATTTTATGCAGTTTACTTATTTACAAGAAATATTGATTTATCAGGTGATTAAGTTGATTCAAAAGCTCTCATCACTGTTTTGGTTTGTTAATTTTAGAATGATATTTTGGACTGACTGGAACAGAGGGTCACCAAAAATAGAAAAGGCTTATATGGATGGTACACACCGAGAGTTTCTGGTAGAGACAGACCTGGGACTTCCAAATGGACTTACACTGGATTATTATACACAGCAGCTATGCTGGGGTGATGCAGGTGTGTGTTTATTTTAGCAAAATTCATGACATTAATCGATCTTTAGATTATGTTTCTCTTTTTTGTCCAAGTAAAACAAATTCCCTGGTTCTTTGACAATTGATTTATAGAAAATAGCAAGAGATTTTCAGTATATATATCCCATAAATAACCAGTTATAATACAGTTGCTCTTGTTATGTTTGGCAAACACAAAAAGCTTGAATATCAAAAACATTTAATATTTACAACCATGTATATGAAACACATTGCCTGTAGTGGAAAGTGTTACGCCAGAATATCACACAAAGTAAATATATCAAGCAAGACGTGGTCGAGGATGATATATTTAATAAGTGTGATATTCTGACATAACAACCACCACTACAGGCAGTATGTGTTATATTATACTGAATAATATGTAGTAATAATTGAAGTCAAACTATCACATAAGAAATCTTTCCTGTTATGTTTCGTTTACAGACAACCAACATCACCAATCAGCTGGATTGATAAATTTGAAATTGAAGTATCCAGTGCAATTAACTTAAATTCTGATGTTATACTTACTGGTGATTTTAATATGGACCTTTTATCACCAAGCAAACCACCCCAAAAATGGTTAAATTTTTTAGAAACATACCACCTTTATCAATTAATTAATGAACCTAGTAGAATTACAAAAGATTCTAAAACTCTTATAGATCATATGTATGTTACAAATGTAAATATGATCCAAGAATCACATGTTGTCCAATATTCCCTAAGTGATCATTATCCAGTATGTTTAACAAGACAAGAGAAAATCCTTAATAGAAAACACACTCATACTACAATCTCCTATAGAAATTTTAAGAATTTCAGTGAAGATGAATTTCTTTATGACTTGTCAAATGCCCCTTTTCATTTTGTTGAACAACAAGATGACCCATCATTAGCTATGGAAATCTGGTACAATATTTTTAATGCAGTCATAGATAAACATGCCCCAATTTTATCTAAGCGTGTCAAGGTAGAAAGACAACCTGACTGGTACAACAGTGACATAATGCATGCAAGACAAATGAGAGACAAATACAACAGATTAGGGTTATGGGATGAATATAAATTTTGGAGAAATAAAACAAAACAAATATTGGATGATTCTAAGAAACAATATTACAGTAAAATCATTAAAGATTCTAAAGACCCTAAAATTTTATGGAAATGTCTTCACAGTCTTAATCCATCAAACCCTTTAAAACCAAATGAACTTCTGAATGACAATGACCAAAAAATAACAGATCCAAAAGAAATAGCAGATACTTTTAATAATTTTTTTACTTCCTGTGTTCAAAACCTTAAAAATGAAACAAATACTTTAAATAAAGGTATGTGTACTAACTTCCATCAATTAAGCAACTTTGTAAAAATGAGACTCCCAACTAGCAAAACATTCTCAATTCCTCCAGTTGAAGTAAATACAATTTACAATGAAATAACAAAATTAGATGCCCCTGGAACTGATAACATTGGACCAAGAATACTTAAAATAAGTGCCCAAATAATTGCCACATCCTTAACATTTATTTTTAATAGAATAATAGATACGGGTACCTATCCTAAAATTTTAAAGAATGCCAAAGTAACACCAGTTTTTAAAACTGGTGAGAGATTTTAGCCTCAAACTATAGACCTATCTCAGTGTTGCCTACATTGACTAGGCTGATAGAAAAGCATTTATCACAGCATTTATATAAATTTTTAATAAAATTCAATCTCTTACATGTTATTGACAAATGGCTTCAAGAATTCAATAATGGAAACATAAATCTGGCTGTTCTTTTAGATTTTCAAAAAGCATTTGATGTTGTTGATCATGAAATTTTATGTAGTAAATTGAAAATATATGGGTTTGATAAAAATAGTATTGCACTTTTCAAATCATATCTTCATGGCAGAACACAGCAAGTCCAAATTAGAAATACCAAATCAGATCAACTTCCAATAAATTTTGGTGTACCTCAGGGTTCCATACTAGGCCCTCTTTTATTCATAATATATATAAATGATCTCCTTTTTTTAGCTCACCTGACCCGAAGGGTCATGTGAGCTATTGCCATCACTTGGCGTCCGTCGTTGTCGTCGTCGTTAACTTTTCTTCAAAAATCTTCTCCTCCAAAACCACTGAAGGGATTGCTATGAAACTTTGCACCCATCATCAGTAAAACGTCCTCTACCAAGTTTGCCCATATCATGGCCTCAGACCAACCAACATGGCCGCCATGGCTAAAAATAAAACAGGGGGTCAAAATACATTTTTCTGCTTATAGTTCAAAAAGTATAACAGATACAGGAAAACCGAACAGACCTTGCTTCTTCAGCATCTAAAGCTCTACAAAAAAAACCATTGGGTCAAAGTTGTATGATGACTCCTTGTAGGAGTTATTGCCCTTTAATTGTCTAAATTGATGATTTTTGCCATTTTTGCCTCAAAATCTTGAAAACTATTAGAACTAGAGAAAAAGTTAGCATTGCTTAATTGTTCTGCTCGTTGAGGGCTACAAAAATTACTTAAGAGTCAAGATTGTCTGATTAACTGTTTAAGAGTTATTCCCCTTGAACTGTTTTTTTTAATCGGTTTTAATTGATTTTTAAAAATCTTCTCCTCTGAAACAACTGAAAGTACTGCTTTGAAACTTTGTACACATCATCCGTCAAATGTCCTCAACCAAGTTTGTACCATCCATGGCTACAGATTAACCAACATGGCCACCATGGCTAAAAATAGGACGGATGGGGGGGGGGGGTATAACAGATACAGGAAAACCGAAGAGACATGCCTTCATCTGCATCAAAAGCTCTATGAAACACTCCATTGGGTTGAAGTTGTATGATGACTCCTTATAGGAGTTATAGACCTTTAATTGTCCAAATTGATTATTTTTGACATTTTTGCCTCAAAATCTTAAAAATTATTAGAACTAGAGAAAAAGTTAACATTGCTTAATTGTTCTGCTCTATGAGGGCTACAAAAATGACTTTAGGTTAAGATTGTCTGATGAACCTTTTAGGAATTATTCTCCTTGAACATTTTTTTAATCAATTTTACTTGATTTTAAAAAATCTTCTCCTCTTTAACCAATGAAAGGACTGCTTTGAAACATTGCACACATCATCTTTATGACGTCCTCTACCAAAATTTTGCAAATCATGACACCTGACGAGTCGAGAGAGTTTTCGACTGATAGTTAAAAAAGTATAACAGGTACAGCAAATTTGAAGTGAACCCCCCTTCTCCCTTTAAGCATTAAATCCTCCTCCTAAAGGAGTTATTTCTCTTCAAAGGTCAAAATTAATGATTTTTGCATAAGTGTTGGACGTCCTTATAGCAACGAAAAGCTGGATAAAAAAGGGTTGTTTGGTTTCAGGTTCAGGTGAGCGATACAGGCTCCTGGGAGCCTCTAGTATATTAAAAATTGTCAAACTGACATGTACGCTGATGATTCCACTATACACACATCAGGTTCAAATATCAAAGAGCTACAGGTTAAAATACAACAAGATTTAAATTGTGTAGAACAATGGTGTCATGAAAATAACATGTTCATAAATTCAAATAAAACAAAATGTATGATAATTGGAACTAGACAAAAACTTTCCTCACAAGAGAATGAACTTTGCCTTACAATTTCTTCCAATAAACTACAAAATTCGACATGTGAAAAATTATTAGGAATCAAAGTAGACCAACAACTAAATTGGTCCAGTCAGGTAGACATAGTCTGTTCCACAATTTCATCTAGAATTTATCTTCTTTCAAAAATCAAACAATATTTAAATCTTGAATTAAGAAAATTATTTTACAATGGATATATTCTACCCCTAATAGATTACTGTTGTATAATATGGGGCAGCTGGAATAATGAAGGACTAAACAGAATTATAAAACTGCAAAAAAGAGCAGCACGACTTATTATGGATGCTGATCCATTAACACCTTCAGAAACTTTATTTAAATATCTTGGCTGGATGAAAATTGAAGAAAGAATTAAATACCACAAATGTCTACTTACTTTCAAATGCTTAAAAAATGAGGCTCCAGATTACCTCAATAAAAAATTTTCATATATTTCTAAAACGAACCCATAGGCTCTAAGAAATGCCTTAAAAGGAAATCTCAATGTCCCTAAACCAAAAACTGAACAATTCAAAAAATCTTTTGTATATTCAGTCCCTTTGCTATGGAATAACTTACCACCTTCAGTGCGTGAATCTATTAGCACCAATGTATTCAAGACAAATATTAAAAACTACTTATTATATTCTTCAGACCATCAGGACAATGTATAACTTTTCACCAATTTGTATGTTACTTTCTGTATACTTGTATATTTTCTGTATATTCAATGTATAACTTTTCACCAATTTGTATGTTACTTTCTGTATACTTGTATATTTTCTGTATATGCAATGTTTATAATTGTCTCACAATTTGATCAATTTATGCTGTACTACATTATTTTCTTTAGTTTAATATGAGGGCCTCAGGGAAGATTAGTGTAGCTAACTGAGTTTACCCTCATAAAATAAAGTATTATTATTAATATACTTTTCAGTATATTTCGGGGATGCAATTTAGGGTCAAGAGGGTGTTGTATTGAAGAGTGTGATAGTTGGGTTGATCTATCATGGTGCTATATTGTTGTCTAGAATGTGGAATAAGTACAGAATAGATTGGACTAACTCCCATTAATTAACCGATAAACTTAAGAATTTTGTATAATATGTGGTATTGTTGCCCTTTTGCAGACAGTATTGTGCTCCAGACCATCTGTTAAGATCAAATATTTACTGCCAGACTATTGAGAATTATTAACTAGCTAAAGGTTTACTTAAGTTTTTCTCAGATTAATGTTAAGATTAATCTGGATTTGGAGATTCTTTAAAAGTACATAATTAGTGCCAAATTTCGAATATAAAATGTACCACTACAATTTTGCCTGAAAAGCAAGTACTGTTTGAGTATTAGATTTTATATGTTATTTGGCCTTTAATTAATAATGCTTTTTTGTCTTTTTGCTCATTATCATTATCATGTTTAGAATAAATAAAAAAAAATTTCTGTCACAGGTACCAGAAAAATTGAGTGTATCAGAACCGATGGTGTCGGTAGATCTACCCTTACAGAAGATGCACCCTATCCATTTGGACTGGCTTTCTCTGGCAGTAGTATATATTGGTCAGATTGGACCATGTAAGTTTCTAGTCCTCAATTATTTACATATTTGATGTGTGTCTCTTTACTTATATACAGGACAGAACAAACACTAATATTTAGTAATATAAATTGTTTATGCAAATTGAAAAGGAATATCTGTTTAAGTAATAGAATAATTTTGTCTAATCACAGCGTTGACTTTAGCCTTTATTGACAAGGATTTTCAGGTTTCCTGCCAAGGGGGGAGATACTCTGAAATGCTGATATGGCATTAAACCCCATTTAAAACAAACAATCAAATGTATTAAATAATGGATAATTTTATTTACAGTACTGGTGTTTCTAGTGTGAATCGCAATGGGCAGGTATCAGAGAAACCTTTACGTCTGCCTATTGGAGGAAATGGTAAACTATATGGCATTACTGCTGTAACAGCTCGCTGTCCTCGCAGTAAGTGTTTGATTATCAACTGAATTAGTAAGGAATCAGCATTTATATCAACACCCAAAAGTCATGTTCTCTATGAAACAGTACCTACATTTATAAAGGGGGGCAGCGGTGGCCGAGTGGGTTAAGGTAGTTCGTCTACTATTATCAAGTGGTCTGTCAACACTGAGGTTGTGGGTTCGAGTCTCACTGCGGGCAGATTGCACTCGACTCCAATCTTTATTGACAAGGAGTGCCAGCCATTTTCCTACCGCAGGTCTGGGGTTTTCTCTGGGTTCTGCGGCTTACTTCCTCAATATTACCTGGACCCATTGATATAGCTGAAAAATTGCTGAAAGAAACACCAAATAAACAAACAAAACATTTGTAAAGGAAAAGTCTGCTTTTATAGATATATACTAATTGCTTTATGTGTGCAGTCAAAATTCTGTTATAAGAGATTACTTTGAGGCTTTGAGATGGATGAAGGAAAACAATCAGATTTTGATCTGGTATTTGTTCATTCAAATATCACCCTGCCAGATTTAGTTTTCATTGATGTCTTTGAGCTTATTCTAACCAGTAAGCAACTAAACTCAGCTAGTTGTAGCAAATTATGTTAATCTTTATTTTCATAAACAGTATAACAAGAATGTTCTTGTATTAAGACAGTGCATTCTGTTCTTTCAAACTAGCTTTTTTTAAAGAGCTTTTCACACTGAACAATATATAAATTCTTTATATGCTGTTATAATATACCCTGTAAACATGATATACATGTTATTATTTTAATTTTTAAAGTGTTTGTGATAGGAGAAACAACAATTTTCTCAACAATGACTTGCTGAAACCTTTTCTTTTTATAAGGGAGATGAACATAAGATTATGTAGTGTAATATGGGAAAGGCCTAAATATTAAATTTGCTAATACTAATTAATTATCGCTATTTTGCAGTATTTTCCTTTGATCTTTGTGTGCGATATTATTCCATATCACTCTACAAGCTTGAGATGGGCCCATCTCAGCTCGCTGTCAAGACGTCGTTAAGTAACATGACGTCACAATGTTACAAAACAGCGAGAAACAGATTATTTACGGTTTATGAAACTCGATGCATTTTCTCGTCATCTCATCTCAGGGCTGACGCCCTTCGATGAGATACGAACGAGAAAACGTATCTCGTTTCAAAAAACGTAAATAAAATATAAATATTTCTCTGTTTTGTATTTGTTTTTTTTTTTTGGTAAAACAGGGGCTGGGGGGATTAGTTCTTTTACCTGTTTGTGGTCAGGCAGTATTATAAAGTTTGTCTTTGTTAAACATTAACAAATAGTAAAGACTGCTATCAGTTTATTCAAAAGCTTAAAAACATAATTCAGTGTCAGTTACCATAAGTTGGTGTGCTGATCACCATTACAACCAGTAATTTGCATAAATTAAGCTTTAGTCTAGAATGTTAACACTCAATGCTGCATATACTATGGTGTTTTACTGTCAACATTTATACATGTACAAATAGCATTTCTAAATTGTTTTTCATGTTAATTTTTTAGTAAACAATGCCTGCGCTAGAAACAATGGTGGCTGTACTTTCCTATGTTTACCTACACCAAATGGAGGCAGAACATGTACCTGTCCAGATGATATAGAACCAGAAGCCTGTAATCAGATAGCTCTCCTTAGAAAACGATGAGCAGGTTATTATTATGATTCTTTCTTGTTATCATTTTCCCAACATTGTTTTGACATGTATATGTTCAGATTTTTCTATAAGGCAATCTATTTGTAAACTAAGGATCAGTGCACATCCACTTAATATTGAAGCTGGGAGATATAAAAACTTACCAAGATCAGACAGAAAATGCACCAAATGTAGTAATGAAGATATTGAAGATGAAAAACATTTTATGACAGATTGTACTTTTTATGAAAATTATAGAAAACCATTTTTTGGAAGCATATCTCATTATAACCAGAATTTTAAAAATATGAGTAACGAAGCTAAATTCATATGGCTCCTTACTAATGAGGATGAAAGAATTTTAAAAGAATTGGGTCTTTATATAAAAATGTGCCTACAGTATAGAGGTAAAAATTAGACATCACAAATTATTATTATTATTGTTAACACGATATATTTGTAACAAAACATATTTTAGCATGCTCTTACCTGTCCTGTGTTTCAATTATATATATTGTATAATTATCAAGTCTGTTCAATTATATATATTGTATAATTACCATAATCATTGTATCTGATTCTTTGCCCCTTGAGGGCCCTTGATCGGAAATAAAGCCATTCTATTCTATTCTATTCTATAGGCATTTGTAATTTAAAACACATCACACTTTATTGACTGAACTACTTTATGAATATATATGACATTTGAATGGAATTAAATTGGGTTTTTGTCAGCGACGAATCTCGCTGGAGGCGAGACATATGTATGGGAATCCGGCTTCGGCGGCGGCGTAAACACTTGACATCTTGCTTCATATCTTTGTAAGCTCAAGCCCTAGGTCCATCAAATTTGGTCCAGAGGTAGCTTATGATGAGTACTTGCCAGTCAGTCACCTGTCACCTGAACTTGACCTCAATTTCATGGTCCAGCGACTACGTTAATGTTTTTGGGTTACTACAGTTCCTCTGTAACTACGCATGGTAGGATGACAATATTTGGTGTATAGGTTGCTGATGACTAGTACATGACTGTCTGGTAGGTGTCACCTGACCTTGACCTCAATTTCACGGTCCATCGACTACGTTAAAGTTTTTGGGTTACGGCTGTTCCCCTGCAACTATGCAGGGTATGGTGACAATATTTTGTATACAGGCCGCTGCTGATATTTAATGCTATTTACGTAATGCTTATGACGAAATTTATTTTCGTTACTGATGCGGAATACAGGCGAGACGTTTTTCTGTGTCCACACTTGTTTTATTTTGCATTAATTTAATTGAAGCTTGAAGTGGGGATTCCTTCCAGCTTGTCAGTTAGAAGGGGTTACCACAATATATTGGTTAGAATTCCTCCCATGTAATCCTATTTTTCCTTATAATAGAAGGTTGCCCGAATAATATCTGTAAGGATTTTGTCCACATGTTTCTACATAAAATAGATCACATCCTGAATCTAGCTAAAATATTGCTTAATCAGTGAAGCTTAAAAAAAAGACTATTTGCCGCTATTTATTGGTGGTAGGTATAATTTCTAAAAGCTACAAATGAAATAATACTATGTTATGTTAAATGTTTGAGTTTTGAGGTTTTTAGCCGAGTTGCAACGAAGTTGAACTCGGCTATTGTTATGATGATGGCGGGCGGGCAGGCAAGCGTCAACAATTGGTTTCCGGACCATAACTCAGAAAGTTGTGAACCGATTTTAATGAAACTTTAGGATATTGTTACATACCATAAGAGGAGGAACCCTATTGATTTTGGGGTAAATCCGTTCATGGTCAATGTCACAGCGACAGATAAACGTTAGAAAATTTCTTGAATTAGTGGTTTCCGGTCCATAACTCAAAAAGTTCTTAACCAATTTTATGGAAACTTTGGGATGTCGTTACATACCATAAGAAGAGGAACCCTATTGATTTTGGGGTAAATCCGTTCAAGGTCAAGGTCACAGAAACAGTAAAACGTTAGAAAATTTCTTGAATTAGTGGTTTCCGGACCATATCTAAAATAGTTCTCAACAGATTTTAATAAAACTTTGGTATATTGTTACATACCATAAGAGGAGGAACCTTATTGATTTTGGGGTAAATCCGCTCAAGGTCAAGGTCACAGTGACAGAAAAACGTTAGAAAATTTCTTGAATTAGTGGTTTCCGGACCATAACTCAAAAAGTTCTCAACCGATTTTAATGAAAGTTTTGGTTAATAAAATATGGCAACTCAGCTTTTGCACCCCTGTGCATATCAATTTTCATTGTTAGTATCTTTATTAAGTGTTTTTCTGCTGTTTTTACCTTTCTCAATGACTATTTGTTTTCTATATACAGGAAATTTACCACATTTTAGGAGAAGATTTCTACAACTTTAGAGAATGAAAGGAAAATCGTCAAAAGCATTTCTGAACTTTTTGTTGGGTGCTGTTCTATTTTAATAAAAGTGTTAGTGATATACTGTTTATTTACAGTGTATGAGTTTGAATGTATATTGTGCCAAAACATTTAACTCTCTTGATTTTAATGAATATGTCAAATATAAATTGAACTCTAGGTCCCCCCCATTTTCTAAAATATTTGTTTTATTATATGAAAATGACTATTAACTTATTGGCTTTTAAAGAATTAAATAATATGAATAACAGTGCAAAAATGATTTATTGTTGATTCATATTGATACCAGTATAACGCAAAAATGGAAACAAACAGTTAGTTAATACTTTAACCATGGTGTGGATGTGTAATCAATTTTAATGATACTTGAAAATTGTGATTTTCATGTCTTTCAGTTTAACATGACATGAGAACAGAGATCTGTTGTACATATTGTAGCATTATTCATGTAAAAATAGTCAGACATACAAAATATTTAGTGCCAAACATTAGTCCCCATTTTTTTACCTGTGAATACTTAGATCTCTTTATAGAACAGCTGATGTCATACTCATAGTTTTAGTGTTTTATAGAATAAATTTTAATAATTAGGTGTTAGTATTTTTTGTTTTATAATGCTATGAAAATAATTATTTTACTGGTTTTGAAATTTTTAACTTTAATTGATTTTGTGTTTTTTCCACATTTGAACTATTTATAAATATAGGATCTTACATTGGTACAAGTGGATTATTGGATTTCTCAAATCGAGATAGTTAAATTATGGAATTTTTTTTAATTTCCATAATTTAACTATCGAGATAATCCGCTAATCAAAGAGTACTAATGTAAGATCCTGTTTCTCTAATTTTAAAAAGTAGTAATTTGCCAAATGAAATACAAATTCTCCCAACCCCAATTTTATGTTCATGACTTGAATATGCGGTAAATGGAAGGTGTTTTGTTTATGACGTCATGAGTTCTTATTATGACGTTATTATTTTAAACCAATCAACTGCTGAGAACGACAAATTCACTAGTGACAAGAACTATATTTTCCACACTGGTCAAGCGGTTGAAATATTATGTCAAAATTAGAGAATTGATATTTATCAACTATGAATCTTTTTAAGAAAAACCATACCAATCAGATAATAATTACATTGACATCTGTTGTCCCAGAATTATTTGTCACATGTATTTCCATTTAACTCGAAATAGTGTCATCAGATGAAACAATGGTGGCTAAACACTTGGCTTTATTACCCATCTTTGACCAATTCTTATTGTTTAATATTCTTACCATCAGCTGTTAATTGTATGAAGTGTGTTGTTAAACCAATATTCATTTTGTAAATTAGGCAATTTCTCTGTTTATTGACCAGAAAAATCTCTCTAGTAGTTATAACAAGTTATCTGCCCCTGACTTGCAACATCAGATCTTGGAATTCGACCTAAATATCTTCGTTTTCATCATAATGTTATGTTAAATGCATACACTTATGTATATTACTGGCTTCGTTATTGAGAATAGCTAAATAATAATAGTTGTGATTTTTTTTATTGCTTACATGAAGCAGAAACAGTTTTAGTCAATTACACAATGTCAATTAAAGGAAATATTTAATTTCTTGGTTGGGCTTAGCATACTGCAATAAAAGTTTTACCAGATATATTCTTATAAATGTAGAAAAAAATCATTTGTATTTCATATTTCTACATGTATAATTATGTATTTACAAAACTGCTTCATTAATTATTCTATTGTTGTGTACTGAATCATTACATGTTAGTGAATTATACTGCTATTGTCTATATAAAGTTGTACTTAAATGTAGCAAAACTAACCACTACTTACTATCAACTGTGTAATTTGTACCTGACAGTATTGGGGAAGACTGGTTAGTATAAACATAATATGAAACCCAATACATTGATTGTTACATTTTTCATTGACTTTGTAATACATATAATTTAGCGTTCAGAATATATTATCTTTGCTAGACAAATAAAGACTGTTTTTCTTAACAACTTTCAATGTTTTATTTCTAAAAGTGGTTATATTGGCTAAAAAATCCCTTGTATTAAAGCTTAATGCGTGTACATGTTAATTAATTGCTATGGCAGTCAATTTGGTTTTTTCCCCAATATAAAGTTAGCATGTATTTCATGTACAAGAATGTTTTGAACAACTCATTAGTATATTAGTAATTTGTTTTAAATATAAATGTATATCTCTTAGATTACTATCATTACTGGTAATAGAAAGCTTGTTTGATATCATTTCTTCTGTTTCACTTATAGCAGTACAGGTAGTTATTATTCTGAATTAACAAGTTTAAAGCTCAATAAAATGTTTAAATCTTCTAGATACTTTTTTATGAGTAGGACTATCTGTCACCATCAATGTTTCATAGAACCACCTGTCATTATAAATGTTCTGTAGGACTACCTGTCACCATTTATGATCTATTGGACCACCTATCACCATATATGTTCTGTAGGACCATCTTTCACCAAATATGTTCTGTAGGACCATCTATCACCATATATGTTCTGTAGGACCATCTATCACAATATATGTTCTGTAGGACTACCTATCATCATATATGTTCTGTAGGACCACCTATCACCATATATGTTCTGTAGGACGACCTATCACCATATATGTTCTGTATACTATCTATCACCATATATGTTCTGTATACTATCTATCACCATATATGTTCTGTAGGACTACCTGTCACCATATATGTTCTGTAGGACCACCTATCACCATATATGTTCTGCTGACCACCTATCACCATATATGTTTTGTAGGACCACCTATCACCATGTATGTTCTGTAGGACCACCTATCACCATATATGTTCTGTAGGACCAAAAAACACCATATATATTCTGTAGAACCACCTGTCACCATATATGTTCTGTAGGACCACCAATCACCATATATGTTCTGTAGGACCACCTATCACCGTATATGTTATGCAGGATCACCTATCACCATATATGTTCTGTAGGACCACCTGTCACCATATATGTTCTGTAGGACCACCTATCACCATATATGTTCTGTAGGACTACCTATCACCATATATGTTCTGTAGGACCACCTATCACCATAAATGTTCTATAGGACCACCTATCACCATATATGTTTTGTAGGACCACCTATCACCATATATGTTCTATAGGACCACCTATCACCATATATGTTTTGTAGGACCACCTATCACCATATATGTTCTGTATACTATCTATCACCATATATGTTCTGCATACTTTTTTCACCATATATGTTCTGTATACTATCTTGCACCATATATGTTCTGTAGGACTACCTGTCACCATATATGTTCTGTATACTATCTTTCACCATATATGTTCTGTAGGACCACCAATCACCAAATATGTTCTGTATGACCATCTTTCACCATATATGTTCTGTAGGACTACCTATCACCATAAATGTTCTGTAGGATCACCTATCACCATATATGTTCTGTAGGACCACCTATCACCATATATGTTCTGTAGGACCATCTTTCACCATATATGTTCTGTAGGACCATCTTTCACCATATATGTTCTGTATACTATCTTTCACCATAAATGTTCTCTAGGACCACCAATCACCATATATGTTCTGTATGACCATCTTTCACCATATATGTTCTGTAGGACCATCTTTCACCATATATGTTCTGTAGGACCATCTTTCACCATAAATGTTCTGTAGGACCACCTATCACCATATATGTTCTATAGGATCACCTATCACCATATATGTTCTGTAGGACTACCTATCACTATGTATGTTCTGTAGGACTACCTATCACCATAAATGTTCTGTAGGATCACTTATCACCATTTATGTTCTGTATACTATCTTTCACCATATATGTTCTGTAGGACCACCTATCACCATATATGTTCTGCTGACCACCTATCACCATATATGTTTTGTAGGACCACCTATCACCATGTATGTTCTGTAGGACCACCTATCACCATATATGTTCTGTAGGACCACCTATCACCATATATATTCTGTAGAACCACCTGTCACCATAAATGTTCTGTAGGACCACCTATCACCATATATGTTCTGTAGGACCACCTATCACCATATATGTTATGCAGGATCACCTATCACCATATATGTTCTGTAGGACCACCTGTCACCATATATGTTCTGTAGGACCACCTATCACCATATATGTTCTGTAGGACTACCTATCACCATATATGTTCTGTAGGACCACCTATAACCATATATGTTTTGTAGGACCACCTATCACCATATATGTTTTGTATACTATCTATCACCATATATGTTCTGCATACTTTTTTCACCATATATGTTCTGTATACTATCTTTCACCATATATGTTCTGTAGGACTACCTGTCACCATATATGTTCTGTAGGCCTACCTGTCACCATATATGTTCTGTATACTATCTTTCACCATATATGTTCTGTATACTATCTTTCACCATATATGTTCAGTAGGACCACCAATCACCAAATATGTTCTGTATGACCATCTTTCACCATATATCTTCTGTAGGACAACCTATCACCATAAATGTTCTGTAGGATCACCTATCACCATATATGTTCTGTATACTATCTTTCACCATATATGTTCTGTAGGACCACCAATCACCATATATGTTCTGTATGACCATCTTTCACCATATATGTTCTGTAGGACTACCTATCACCATAAATGTTCTGTAGGATCACCTATCACCATATATGTTCTGTATACTATCTTTCACCGTATATGTTCTGTATACTATCTTTCACCATATATGTTCTGTATACTATCTTTCACCATATATGTTCTGTAGGACCATCGTTTACCATATATGTTCTGTAGGACCATCTTTCACCATATATGTTCTGTAGGACCATCTTTCACCATATATGTTCTGTAGGACCATCTTTCACCATATATGTTCTGTAGGACCATCTTTCACCATAAATTGTTCTTTAGGACCACCTATCACCATTATATGTTCTATAGGATCACCTATCACCATATATGTTCTGTAGGACTACCTATCACCATGTATGTTCTGTAGGACTACCTATCACCATAAATGTTCTGTAGGATCACCTATCACCATATATGTTCTGTATACTATCTTTCACCATATATGTTCTGTAGGACCACCTATCACCATATATGTTCTGCTGACCACCTATTACCATATATGTTTTGTAGGACCACCTATCACCATGTATGTTCTGTAGGACCACCTATCACCATATATGTTCTGTAGGGCCACCTATCACCATATATATTCTGTAGAACCACCTGTCACCATATATGTTCTGTAGGACCACCTATCACCATATATGTTCTGTAGGACCACCTATCACCATATATGTTATGCAGGATCACCTATCACCATATATGTTCTGTAGGACCACCTGTCACCATATATGTTCTGTAGGACCACCTATCACCATATATGTTCTGTAGGACTACCTATCACCATATATGTTCTGTAGGACCACCTATCACCATATATGTTCTGTAGGACCACCTATCACCATATATGTTCTGTATACTATCTATCACCATATATGTTCTGCATACTTTTTTCACCATATATGTTCTGTATACTATCTTGCACCATATATGTTCTGTAGGACTACCTGTCACCATATATGTTCTGTATACTATCTTTCACCATATATGTTCTGTAGGACCACCAATCACCAAATATGTTCTGTATGACCATCTTTCACCATATATGTTCTGTAGGACTACCTATCACCATAAATGTTCTGTAGGATCACCTATCACGATATATGTTCTGTATACTATCTTTCACCATATATGTTCTGTAGGACCACCAATCACCATATATGTTCTGTATGACCATCTTTCACCATATATGTTCTGTATGACCATCTTTCACCATATATGTTCTGTAGGACCATCTTTCACCATAAATGTTCTGTAGGACCACCTATCACCATATATGTTCTATAGGATCACCTATCACCATATATGTTCTGTAGGACTACCTATCACTATGTATGTTCTGTAGGACTACCTATCACCATAAATGTTCTGTAGGATCACTTATCACCATTTATGTTCTGTATACTATCTTTCACCATATATGTTCTGTAGGACCACCTATCACCATATATGTTCTGCTGACCACCTATCACCATATATGTTTTGTAGGACCACCTATCACCATGTATGTTCTGTAGGACCACCTATCACCATATATGTTCTGTAGGACCACCTATCACCATATATATTCTGTAGAACCACCTGTCACCATAAATGTTCTGTAGGACCACCTATCACCATATATGTTCTGTAGGACCACCTATCACCATATATGTTATGCAGGATCACCTATCACCATATATGTTCTGTAGGACCACCTGTCACCATATATGTTCTGTAGGACCACCTATCACCATATATGTTCTGTAGGACTACCTATCACCATATATGTTCTGTAGGACCACCTATAACCATATATGTTTTGTAGGACCACCTATCACCATATATGTTTTGTATACTATCTATCACCATATATGTTCTGCATACTTTTTTCACCATATATGTTCTGTATACTATCTTTCACCATATATGTTCTGTAGGACTACCTATCACCATAAATGTTCTGTAGGATCACCTATCACCATATATGTTCTGTATACTATCTTTCACCGTATATGTTCTGTATACTATCTTTCACCATATATGTTCTGTATACTATCTTTCACCATATATGTTCTGTAGGACCATCGTTTACCATATATGTTCTGTAGGACCATCTTTTACCATATATGTTCTGTAGGACCATCTTTCACCATATATGTTCTGTAGGACCATCTTTCACCATATATGTTCTGTAGGACCATCTTTCACCATAAATTGTTCTTTAGGACCACCTATCACCATATATGTTCTATAGGATCACCTATCACCATATATGTTCTGTAGGACTACCTATCACCATGTATGTTCTGTAGGACTACCTATCACCATAAATGTTCTGTAGGATCACCTATCACCATATATGTTCTGTATACTATCTTTCACCATATATGTTCTGTAGGACCACCTATCACCATATATGTTCTGCTGACCACCTATTACCATATATGTTTTGTAGGACCACCTATCACCATGTATGTTCTGTAGGACCACCTATCACCATATATGTTCTGTAGGACCACCTATCACCATATATATTCTGTAGAACCACCTGTCACCATATATGTTCTGTAGGACCACCTATCACCATATATGTTCTGTAGGACCACCTATCACCATATATGTTATGCAGGATCACCTATCACCATATATGTTTTGTAGGACCACCTGTCACCATATATGTTCTGTAGGACCACCTATCACCATATATGTTCTGTAGGACTACCTATCACCATATATGTTCTGTAGGACCACCTATCACCATATATGTTTTGTAGGACCACCTATCACCATATATGTTCTGTATACTATCTATCACCATATATGTTCTGCATACTTTTTTCACCATATATGTTCTGTATACTATCTTGCACCATATATGTTCTGTAGGACTACCTGTCACCATATATGTTCTGTATACTATCTTTCACCATATATGTTCTGTAGGACCACCAATCACCAAATATGTTCTGTATGACCATCTTTCACCATATATGTTCTGTAGGACTACCTATCACCATAAATGTTCTGTAGGATCACCTATCACGATATATGTTCTGTATACTATCTTTCACCATATATGTTCTGTAGGACCACCAATCACCATATATGTTCTGTATGACCATCTTTCACCATATATGTTCTGTAGGACCATCTTTCACCATATATGTTCTGTAGGATCACCTATCACCATATATGTTCTGTAGGACTACCTATCACTATGTATGTTCTTTAGGACTACCTATCACCATAAATGTTCTGTAGGATCACCTATCACCATTTATGTTCTGTATACTATCTTTCACCATATATGTTCTGTAGGACCACCTATCACCATATATGTTCTGCTGACCACCTATCACCATATATGTTTTGTATACTATCTATCACCATATATGTTCTGCATACTTTTTTCACCATATATGTTCTGTATACTATCTTTCACCATATATGTTCTGTAGGACTACCTATCACCATAAATGTTCTGTAGGATCACCTATCACCATATATGTTCTGTATACTATCTTTCACCGTATATGTTCTGTATACTATCTTTCACCATATATGTTCTGTATACTATCTTTCACCATATATGTTCTGTAGGACCATCGTTTACCATATATGTTCTGTAGGACCATCTTTTACCATATATGTTCTGTAGGACCATCTTTCACCATATATGTTCTGTAGGACCATCTTTCACCATATATGTTCTGTAGGACCATCTTTCACCATAAATTGTTCTTTAGGACCACCTATCACCATATATGTTCTATAGGATCACCTATCACCATATATGTTCTGTAGGACTACCTATCACCATGTATGTTCTGTAGGACTACCTATCACCATAAATGTTCTGTAGGATCACCTATCACCATATATGTTCTGTATACTATCTTTCACCATATATGTTCTGTAGGACCACCTATCACCATATATGTTCTGCTGACCACCTATTACCATATATGTTTTGTAGGACCACCTATCACCATGTATGTTCTGTAGGACCACCTATCACCATATATGTTCTGTAGGACCACCTATCACCATATATATTCTGTAGAACCACCTGTCACCATATATGTTCTGTAGGACCACCTATCACCATATATGTTCTGTAGGACCACCTATCACCATATATGTTATGCAGGATCACCTATCACCATATATGTTTTGTAGGACCACCTGTCACCATATATGTTCTGTAGGACCACCTATCACCATATATGTTTTGTAGGACCACCTATCACCATATATGTTCTGTATACTATCTATCACCATATATGTTCTGCATACTTTTTTCACCATATATGTTCTGTATACTATCTTGCACCATATATGTTCTGTAGGACTACCTGTCACCATATATGTTCTGTATACTATCTTTCACCATATATGTTCTGTAGGACCACCAATCACCAAATATGTTCTGTATGACCATCTTTCACCATATATGTTCTGTAGGACTACCTATCACCATAAATGTTCTGTAGGATCACCTATCACGATATATGTTCTGTATACTATCTTTCACCATATATGTTCTGTAGGACCACCAATCACCATATATGTTCTGTATGACCATCTTTCACCATATATGTTCTGTAGGACCATCTTTCACCATATATGTTCTGTAGGACCATCTTTCACCATAAATGTTCTGTAGGACCACCTATCACCATATATGTTCTGTAGGATCACCTATCACCATATATGTTCTGTAGGACTACCTATCACTATGTATGTTCTGTAGGACTACCTATCACCATAAATGTTCTGTAGGATCACCTATCACCATTTATGTTCTGTATACTATCTTTCACCATATATGTTCTGTAGGACCACCTATCACCATATATGTTCTGCTGACCACCTATCACCATATATGTTTTGTAGGACCACCTATTGCCATGTATGTTCTGTAGGACCACCTATCACCAAATATGTTCTGTAGGACCACCTATCACCATATATATTCTGTAGAACCACCTGTCACCATAAATGTTCTGTAGGACCACCTATCACCATATATGTTCTGTAGGACCACCTATCACCATATATGTTATGCAGGATCACCTATCACCATATATGTTCTGTAGGACCACCTGTCACCATACATGTTCTGTAGGACCACCTATCACCATATATGTTCTGTAGGACTACCTATCACCATATATGTTCTGTAGGACCACCTATCACCATATATGTTTTGTAGGACCACCTATCACCATATATGTTTTGTATACTATCTATCACCATATATGTTCTGCATACTTTTTTCACCATATATGTTCTGTATACTATCTTTCACCATATATGTTCTGTAGGACTACCTGTCACCATATATGTTCTGTATACTATCTTTCACCATATATGTTCTGTATACTATCTTTCACCATATATGTTCTGTAGGACCACCAATCACCATATATGTTCTGTATGACCACCTTTCACCATATATGTTCTGTAGGACTACCTATCACCATAAATGTTCTGTAGGATCACCTATCACCATATATGTTCTGTATACTATCTTTCACCGTATATGTTCTGTATACTATCTTTCACCATATATGTTCTGTATACTATCTTTCACCATATATGTTCTGTAGGACCATCGTTTACCATATATGTTCTGTAGGACCATCTTTTACCATATATGTTCTGTAGGACCATCTTTCACCATGTATGTTCTGTAGGACCATCTTTCACCATATATGTTCTGTAGGACCATCTTTCACCATAAAGTGTTCTGTAGGACCACCTATCACCATATATGTTCTATAGGATCACCTATCACCATATATGTTCTGTAGGACTACCTATCACCATGTATGTTCTGTAGGACTACCTATCACCATAAATGTTCTGTAGGATCACCTATCACCATATATGTTCTGTATACTATCTTTCACCATATATGTTCTGTAGGACCACCTATCACCATATATGTTTTGTAGGACCACCTATCACCATGTATGTTCTGTAGGACCACCTATCACCATATATATTCTGTAGAACCACCTGTCACCATATATGTTCTGTAGGACCACCTATCACCATATATGTTCTGTAGGACCACCTATCACCATATATGTTCTGTAGGACCACCTATCACCATATATGTTCTGTAGGACTACCTATCACCATATATGTTCTGTAGTACCACCTATCACCATATATGTTTTCTAGGACCACCTATCACCATATATGTTCTGTATACTATCTATCACCATATATGTTCTGCATACTTTTTTCACCATATATGTTCTGTATACTATCTTTCACCATATATGTTCTGTAGGACTACCTGTCACCATATATGTTCTGTATACTATCTTTCACCATATATGTTCTGTATACTATCTTTCACCATATATGTTCTGAATACTATCTTTCACCATATATGTTCTGTAGGACCACCAATCACCATATGTTCTGTATGACCATCTTTCACCATATATGTTCTGTAGGACTACCTATCACCATAAATGTTCTGTAGGATCACCTATCACCATATATGTTCTGTATACTATCTTTCATCATATATGTTCTGTAGGACCACCAATCACCATATGTTCTGTATGACCATCTTTCACCATATATGTTCTGTAGGACTACCTATCACCATAAATGTTCTGTAGGATCACCTATCACCATATATGTTCTGTATACTATCTTTCACCATATATGTTCTGTATACTATCTTTCACCATATATGTTCTGTATACTATCTATCACCATATATGTTCTGTAGGACTACCTATCACCATGTATGTTCTGTAGGACTACCTATCACCATATATGTTCTGTAGGACCATCTTTCACCATATATGTTCTGTAAACTATCTTTCACCATATATGTTCTGTAGGACCATCTTTCATCATATATGTTCTGTAGGACCACCTATCACCATATATGTTCTGTAGGATCACCTATCACCATATATGTTCTGTATACTATCTTTCACCATATATGTTCTGTATACTATCTTTCACCATATATGTTCTGTAGGACCATATGTCACCATAAATGTTCTGTAGGATCACCAATCACCATATATGTTCTGTATGACCATCTTTCACCATATATGTTCTGTAGGACTACCTGTCACCATATATGTTCTGTAGGACCACCTATCACCATATATGTTCTGTAGGACTACCTATCACCATATATGTTCTGTAGGACCACCTATCACCATATATGTTCTGTAGGACCACCTATCACCATATATATTCTGTAGAACCACCTGTCACCATAAATGTTCTGTAGGACCACCTATCACCATATATGTTCTGTAGGACCACCTATCACCATATATGTTATGCAGGATCACCTATCACCATATATGTTCTGTAGGACCACCTGTCACCATATATGTTCTGTAGGACCACCTATCACCATATATGTTCTGTAGGACTACCTATCACCATATATGTTCTGTAGGACCACCTATCACCATATATGTTTTGTAGGACCACCTATCACCATATATGTTTTGTATACTATCTATCACCATATATGTTCTGCATACTTTTTTCACCATATATGTTCTGTATACTATCTTTCACCATATATGTTCTGTAGGACTACCTGTCACCATATCTGCTCTGTATATTATCTTTCACCATATATGTTCTGTATACTATCTTTCACCATATATGTTCAGTAGGACCACCAATCACCAAATATGTTTTGTATGACCATCTTTCACCATATATCTTCTGTAGGACAACCTATCACCATAAATGTTCTGTAGGATCACCTATCACCATATATCTTCTGTATACTATCTTTCACCATATATGTTCTGTAGGACCACCAATCACCATATATGTTCTGTATGACCATCTTTCACCATATATGTTCTGTAGGACTACCTATCACCATAAATGTTCTGTAGGATCACCTATCACCATATATGTTCTGTATACTATCTTTCACCGTATATGTTCTGTATACTATCTTTCACCATATATGTTCTGTATACTATCTTTCACCATATATGTTCTGTAGGACCATCGTTTACCATATATGTTCTGTAGGACCATCTTTTACCATATATGTTCTGTAGGACCATCTTTCACCATATATGTTCTGTAGGACCATCTTTCACCATATATGTTCTGAAGGACCATCTTTCACCATAAATTGTTCTGTAGGACCACCTATCACCATATATGTTCTATAGGATCACCTATCACCATATATGTTCTGTAGGACTACCTATCACCATGTATGTTCTGTAGGACCACCTATCACCATATATGTTCTGTAGGACTACCTATCACCATATATGTTCTGTAGGACCACCTATCACCATAAATGTTCTATAGGACCACCTATCACCATATATGTTTTGTAGGACCACCTATCACCATATATGTTCTATAGGACCACCTATCACCATATATGTTTTGTAGGACCACCTATCACCATATATGTTCTGTATACTATCTATCACCATATATGTTCTGCATACTTTTTTCACCATATATGTTCTGTATACTATCTTGCACCATATATGTTCTGTAGGACTACCTGTCACCATATATGTTCTGTATACTATCTTTCACCATATATGTTCTGTAGGACCACCAATCACCAAATATGTTCTGTATGACCATCTTTCACCATATATGTTCTGTAGGACTACCTATCACCATAAATGTTCTGTAGGATCACCTATCACCATATATGTTCTGTAGGACCACCTATCACCATATATGTTCTGTAGGACCATCTTTCACCATATATGTTCTGTAGGACCATCTTTCACCATATATGTTCTGTATACTATCTTTCACCATAAATGTTCTCTAGGACCACCAATCACCATATATGTTCTGTATGACCATCTTTCACCATATATGTTCTGTAGGACCATCTTTCACCATATATGTTCTGTAGGACCATCTTTCACCATAAATGTTCTGTAGGACCACCTATCACCATATATGTTCTATAGGATCACCTATCACCATATATGTTCTGTAGGACTACCTATCACTATGTATGTTCTGTAGGACTACCTATCACCATAAATGTTCTGTAGGATCACTTATCACCATTTATGTTCTGTATACTATCTTTCACCATATATGTTCTGTAGGACCACCTATCACCATATATGTTCTGCTGACCACCTATCACCATATATGTTTTGTAGGACCACCTATCACCATGTATGTTCTGTAGGACCACCTATCACCATATATGTTCTGTAGGACCACCTATCACCATATATATTCTGTAGAACCACCTGTCACCATAAATGTTCTGTAGGACCACCTATCACCATATATGTTCTGTAGGACCACCTATCACCATATATGTTATGCAGGATCACCTATCACCATATATGTTCTGTAGGACCACCTGTCACCATATATGTTCTGTAGGACCACCTATCACCATATATGTTCTGTAGGACTACCTATCACCATATATGTTCTGTAGGACCACCTATAACCATATATGTTTTGTAGGACCACCTATCACCATATATGTTTTGTATACTATCTATCACCATATATGTTCTGCATACTTTTTTCACCATATATGTTCTGTATACTATCTTTCACCATATATGTTCTGTAGGACTACCTGTCACCATATATGTTCTGTAGGCCTACCTGTCACCATATATGTTCTGTATACTATCTTTCACCATATATGTTCTGTATACTATCTTTCACCATATATGTTCAGTAGGACCACCAATCACCAAATATGTTCTGTATGACCATCTTTCACCATATATCTTCTGTAGGACAACCTATCACCATAAATGTTCTGTAGGATCACCTATCACCATATATGTTCTGTATACTATCTTTCACCATATATGTTCTGTAGGACCACCAATCACCATATATGTTCTGTATGACCATCTTTCACCATATATGTTCTGTAGGACTACCTATCACCATAAATGTTCTGTAGGATCACCTATCACCATATATGTTCTGTATACTATCTTTCACCGTATATGTTCTGTATACTATCTTTCACCATATATGTTCTGTATACTATCTTTCACCATATATGTTCTGTAGGACCATCGTTTACCATATATGTTCTGTAGGACCATCTTTTACCATATATGTTCTGTAGGACCATCTTTCACCATATATGTTCTGTAGGACCATCTTTCACCATATATGTTCTGTAGGACCATCTTTCACCATAAATTGTTCTTTAGGACCACCTATCACCATTATATGTTCTATAGGATCACCTATCACCATATATGTTCTGTAGGACTACCTATCACCATGTATGTTCTGTAGGACTACCTATCACCATAAATGTTCTGTAGGATCACCTATCACCATATATGTTCTGTATACTATCTTTCACCATATATGTTCTGTAGGACCACCTATCACCATATATGTTCTGCTGACCACCTATTACCATATATGTTTTGTAGGACCACCTATCACCATGTATGTTCTGTAGGACCACCTATCACCATATATGTTCTGTAGGGCCACCTATCACCATATATATTCTGTAGAACCACCTGTCACCATATATGTTCTGTAGGACCACCTATCACCATATATGTTCTGTAGGACCACCTATCACCATATATGTTATGCAGGATCACCTATCACCATATATGTTCTGTAGGACCACCTGTCACCATATATGTTCTGTAGGACCACCTATCACCATATATGTTCTGTAGGACTACCTATCACCATATATGTTCTGTAGGACCACCTATCACCATATATGTTTTGTAGGACCACCTATCACCATATATGTTCTGTATACTATCTATCACCATATATGTTCTGCATACTTTTTTCACCATATATGTTCTGTATACTATCTTGCACCATATATGTTCTGTAGGACTACCTGTCACCATATATGTTCTGTATACTATCTTTCACCATATATGTTCTGTAGGACCACCAATCACCAAATATGTTCTGTAGGACCATCTTTCACCATATATGTTCTGTAGGACTACCTATCACCATAAATGTTCTGTAGGATCACCTATCACGATATATGTTCTGTATACTATCTTTCACCATATATGTTCTGTAGGACCACCAATCACCATATATGTTCTGTATGACCATCTTTCACCATATATGTTCTGTATGACCATCTTTCACCATATATGTTCTGTAGGACCATCTTTCACCATAAATGTTCTGTAGGACCACCTATCACCATATATGTTCTATAGGATCACCTATCACCATATATGTTCTGTAGGACTACCTATCACTATGTATGTTCTGTAGGACTACCTATCACCATAAATGTTCTGTAGGATCACTTATCACCATTTATGTTCTGTATACTATCTTTCACCATATATGTTCTGTAGGACCACCTATCACCATATATGTTCTGCTGACCACCTATCACCATATATGTTTTGTAGGACCACCTATCACCATGTATGTTCTGTAGGACCACCTATCACCATATATGTTCTGTAGGACCACCTATCACCATATATATTCTGTAGAACCACCTGTCACCATAAATGTTCTGTAGGACCACCTATCACCATATATGTTCTGTAGGACCACCTATCACCATATATGTTATGCAGGATCACCTATCACCATATATGTTCTGTAGGACCACCTGTCACCATATATGTTCTGTAGGACCACCTATCACCATATATGTTCTGTAGGACTACCTATCACCATATATGTTCTGTAGGACCACCTATAACCATATATGTTTTGTAGGACCACCTATCACCATATATGTTTTGTATACTATCTATCACCATATATGTTCTGCATACTTTTTTCACCATATATGTTCTGTATACTATCTTTCACCATATATGTTCTGTAGGACTACCTATCACCATAAATGTTCTGTAGGATCACCTATCACCATATATGTTCTGTATACTATCTTTCACCGTATATGTTCTGTATACTATCTTTCACCATATATGTTCTGTATACTATCTTTCACCATATATGTTCTGTAGGACCATCGTTTACCATATATGTTCTGTAGGACCATCTTTTACCATATATGTTCTGTAGGACCATCTTTCACCATATATGTTCTGTAGGACCATCTTTCACCATATATGTTCTGTAGGACCATCTTTCACCATAAATTGTTCTTTAGGACCACCTATCACCATATATGTTCTATAGGATCACCTATCACCATATATGTTCTGTAGGACTACCTATCACCATGTATGTTCTGTAGGACTACCTATCACCATAAATGTTCTGTAGGATCACCTATCACCATATATGTTCTGTATACTATCTTTCACCATATATGTTCTGTAGGACCACCTATCACCATATATGTTCTGCTGACCACCTATTACCATATATGTTTTGTAGGACCACCTATCACCATGTATGTTCTGTAGGACCACCTATCACCATATATGTTCTGTAGGACCACCTATCACCATATATGTTCTGTAGAACCACCTGTCACCATATATGTTCTGTAGGACCACCTATCACCATATATGTTCTGTAGGACCACCTATCACCATATATGTTATGCAGGATCACCTATCACCATATATGTTTTGTAGGACCACCTGTCACCATATATGTTCTGTAGGACCACCTATCACCATATATGTTCTGTAGGACTACCTATCACCATATATGTTCTGTAGGACCACCTATCACCATATATGTTTTGTAGGACCACCTATCACCATATATGTTCTGTATACTATCTATCACCATATATGTTCTGCATACTTTTTTCACCATATATGTTCTGTATACTATCTTGCACCATATATGTTCTGTAGGACTACCTGTCACCATATATGTTCTGTATACTATCTTTCACCATATATGTTCTGTAGGACCACCAATCACCAAATATGTTCTGTATGACCATCTTTCACCATATATGTTCTGTAGGACTACCTATCACCATAAATGTTCTGTAGGATCACCTATCACGATATATGTTCTGTATACTATCTTTCACCATATATGTTCTGTAGGACCACCAATCACCATATATGTTCTGTATGACCATCTTTCACCATATATGTTCTGTAGGACCATCTTTCACCATATATGTTCTGTAGGATCACCTATCACCATATATGTTCTGTAGGACTACCTATCACTATGTATGTTCTTTAGGACTACCTATCACCATAAATGTTCTGTAGGATCACCTATCACCATTTATGTTCTGTATACTATCTTTCACCATATATGTTCTGTAGGACCACCTATCACCATATATGTTCTGCTGACCACCTATCACCATATATGTTTTGTATACTATCTATCACCATATATGTTCTGCATACTTTTTTCACCATATATGTTCTGTATACTATCTTTCACCATATATGTTCTGTAGGACTACCTATCACCATAAATGTTCTGTAGGATCACCTATCACCATATATGTTCTGTATACTATCTTTCACCGTATATGTTCTGTATACTATCTTTCACCATATATGTTCTGTATACTATCTTTCACCATATATGTTCTGTAGGACCATCGTTTACCATATATGTTCTGTAGGACCATCTTTTACCATATATGTTCTGTAGGACCATCTTTCACCATATATGTTCTGTAGGACCATCTTTCACCATATATGTTCTGTAGGACCATCTTTCACCATAAATTGTTCTTTAGGACCACCTATCACCATATATGTTCTATAGGATCACCTATCACCATATATGTTCTGTAGGACTACCTATCACCATGTATGTTCTGTAGGACTACCTATCACCATAAATGTTCTGTAGGATCACCTATCACCATATATGTTCTGTATACTATCTTTCACCATATATGTTCTGTAGGACCACCTATCACCATATATGTTCTGCTGACCACCTATTACCATATATGTTTTGTAGGACCACCTATCACCATGTATGTTCTGTAGGACCACCTATCACCATATATGTTCTGTAGGACCACCTATCACCATATATATTCTGTAGAACCACCTGTCACCATATATGTTCTGTAGGACCACCTATCACCATATATGTTCTGTAGGACCACCTATCACCATATATGTTATGCAGGATCACCTATCACCATATATGTTTTGTAGGACCACCTGTCACCATATATGTTCTGTAGGACCACCTATCACCATATATGTTTTGTAGGACCACCTATCACCATATATGTTCTGTATACTATCTATCACCATATATGTTCTGCATACTTTTTTCACCATATATGTTCTGTATACTATCTTGCACCATATATGTTCTGTAGGACTACCTGTCACCATATATGTTCTGTATACTATCTTTCACCATATATGTTCTGTAGGACCACCAATCACCAAATATGTTCTGTATGACCATCTTTCACCATATATGTTCTGTAGGACTACCTATCACCATAAATGTTCTGTAGGATCACCTATCACGATATATGTTCTGTATACTATCTTTCACCATATATGTTCTGTAGGACCACCAATCACCATATATGTTCTGTATGACCATCTTTCACCATATATGTTCTGTAGGACCATCTTTCACCATATATGTTCTGTAGGACCATCTTTCACCATAAATGTTCTGTAGGACCACCTATCACCATATATGTTCTGTAGGATCACCTATCACCATATATGTTCTGTAGGACTACCTATCACTATGTATGTTCTGTAGGACTACCTATCACCATAAATGTTCTGTAGGATCACCTATCACCATTTATGTTCTGTATACTATCTTTCACCATATATGTTCTGTAGGACCACCTATCACCATATATGTTCTGCTGACCACCTATCACCATATATGTTTTGTAGGACCACCTATTGCCATGTATGTTCTGTAGGACCACCTATCACCAAATATGTTCTGTAGGACCACCTATCACCATATATATTCTGTAGAACCACCTGTCACCATAAATGTTCTGTAGGACCACCTATCACCATATATGTTCTGTAGGACCACCTATCACCATATATGTTATGCAGGATCACCTATCACCATATATGTTCTGTAGGACCACCTGTCACCATACATGTTCTGTAGGACCACCTATCACCATATATGTTCTGTAGGACTACCTATCACCATATATGTTCTGTAGGACCACCTATCACCATATATGTTTTGTAGGACCACCTATCACCATATATGTTTTGTATACTATCTATCACCATATATGTTCTGCATACTTTTTTCACCATATATGTTCTGTATACTATCTTTCACCATATATGTTCTGTAGGACTACCTGTCACCATATATGTTCTGTATACTATCTTTCACCATATATGTTCTGTATACTATCTTTCACCATATATGTTCTGTAGGACCACCAATCACCATATATGTTCTGTATGACCACCTTTCACCATATATGTTCTGTAGGACTACCTATCACCATAAATGTTCTGTAGGATCACCTATCACCATATATGTTCTGTATACTATCTTTCACCGTATATGTTCTGTATACTATCTTTCACCATATATGTTCTGTATACTATCTTTCACCATATATGTTCTGTAGGACCATCGTTTACCATATATGTTCTGTAGGACCATCTTTTACCATATATGTTCTGTAGGACCATCTTTCACCATGTATGTTCTGTAGGACCATCTTTCACCATATATGTTCTGTAGGACCATCTTTCACCATAAAGTGTTCTGTAGGACCACCTATCACCATATATGTTCTATAGGATCACCTATCACCATATATGTTCTGTAGGACTACCTATCACCATGTATGTTCTGTAGGACTACCTATCACCATAAATGTTCTGTAGGATCACCTATCACCATATATGTTCTGTATACTATCTTTCACCATATATGTTCTGTAGGACCACCTATCACCATATATGTTTTGTAGGACCACCTATCACCATGTATGTTCTGTAGGACCACCTATCACCATATATATTCTGTAGAACCACCTGTCACCATATATGTTCTGTAGGACCACCTATCACCATATATGTTCTGTAGGACCACCTATCACCATATATGTTCTGTAGGACCACCTATCACCATATATGTTCTGTAGGACTACCTATCACCATATATGTTCTGTAGTACCACCTATCACCATATATGTTTTCTAGGACCACCTATCACCATATATGTTCTGTATACTATCTATCACCATATATGTTCTGCATACTTTTTTCACCATATATGTTCTGTATACTATCTTTCACCATATATGTTCTGTAGGACTACCTGTCACCATATATGTTCTGTATACTATCTTTCACCATATATGTTCTGTATACTATCTTTCACCATATATGTTCTGAATACTATCTTTCACCATATATGTTCTGTAGGACCACCAATCACCATATGTTCTGTATGACCATCTTTCACCATATATGTTCTGTAGGACTACCTATCACCATAAATGTTCTGTAGGATCACCTATCACCATATATGTTCTGTATACTATCTTTCATCATATATGTTCTGTAGGACCACCAATCACCATATGTTCTGTATGACCATCTTTCACCATATATGTTCTGTAGGACTACCTATCACCATAAATGTTCTGTAGGATCACCTATCACCATATATGTTCTGTATACTATCTTTCACCATATATGTTCTGTATACTATCTTTCACCATATATGTTCTGTATACTATCTATCACCATATATGTTCTGTAGGACTACCTATCACCATGTATGTTCTGTAGGACTACCTATCACCATATATGTTCTGTAGGACCATCTTTCACCATATATGTTCTGTAAACTATCTTTCACCATATATGTTCTGTAGGACCATCTTTCATCATATATGTTCTGTAGGACCACCTATCACCATATATGTTCTGTAGGATCACCTATCACCATATATGTTCTGTATACTATCTTTCACCATATATGTTCTGTATACTATCTTTCACCATATATGTTCTGTAGGACCATATGTCACCATAAATGTTCTGTAGGATCACCAATCACCATATATGTTCTGTATGACCATCTTTCACCATATATGTTCTGTAGGACTACCTGTCACCATATATGTTCTGTAGGACCACCTATCACCATATATGTTCTGTAGGACTACCTATCACCATATATGTTCTGTAGGACCACCTATCACCATATATGTTCTGTAGGACCACCTATCACCATATATATTCTGTAGAACCACCTGTCACCATAAATGTTCTGTAGGACCACCTATCACCATATATGTTCTGTAGGACCACCTATCACCATATATGTTATGCAGGATCACCTATCACCATATATGTTCTGTAGGACCACCTGTCACCATATATGTTCTGTAGGACCACCTATCACCATATATGTTCTGTAGGACTACCTATCACCATATATGTTCTGTAGGACCACCTATCACCATATATGTTTTGTAGGACCACCTATCACCATATATGTTTTGTATACTATCTATCACCATATATGTTCTGCATACTTTTTTCACCATATATGTTCTGTATACTATCTTTCACCATATATGTTCTGTAGGACTACCTGTCACCATATCTGCTCTGTATATTATCTTTCACCATATATGTTCTGTATACTATCTTTCACCATATATGTTCAGTAGGACCACCAATCACCAAATATGTTTTGTATGACCATCTTTCACCATATATCTTCTGTAGGACAACCTATCACCATAAATGTTCTGTAGGATCACCTATCACCATATATCTTCTGTATACTATCTTTCACCATATATGTTCTGTAGGACCACCAATCACCATATATGTTCTGTATGACCATCTTTCACCATATATGTTCTGTAGGACTACCTATCACCATAAATGTTCTGTAGGATCACCTATCACCATATATGTTCTGTATACTATCTTTCACCGTATATGTTCTGTATACTATCTTTCACCATATATGTTCTGTATACTATCTTTCACCATATATGTTCTGTAGGACCATCGTTTACCATATATGTTCTGTAGGACCATCTTTTACCATATATGTTCTGTAGGACCATCTTTCACCATATATGTTCTGTAGGACCATCTTTCACCATATATGTTCTGAAGGACCATCTTTCACCATAAATTGTTCTGTAGGACCACCTATCACCATATATGTTCTATAGGATCACCTATCACCATATATGTTCTGTAGGACTACCTATCACCATGTATGTTCTGTAGGACTACCTATCACCATAAATGTTCTGTAGGATCACCTATCACCATATATGTTCTGTATACTATCTTTCACCATATATGTTCTGTAGGACCACCTATCACCATATATGTTTTGTAGGACCACCTATCACCATGTATGTTCTGTAGGACCACCTATCACCATATATGTTCTGTAGGACCACCTATCACCATATATATTCTGTAGAACCACCTGTCACCATATATGTTCTGTAGGACCACCTATCACCATATATGTTCTGTAGGACCACCTATCACCATATATATTATGCAGGATCACCTATCACCATATATGTTCTGTAGGACCACCTGTCACCATATATGTTCTGTAGGACCACCTATCACCATATATGTTCTGTAGGACTACCTATCACCATATATGTTCTGTAGTACCACCTATCACCATATATGTTTTGTAGGACTACCTATCACCATATATGTTCTGTATACTATCTATCACCATATATGTTCTGCATACTTTTTTCACCATATATATTCTGTATACTATCTTTCACCATATATGTTCTGTAGGACTACCTGTCACCATATATGTTCTGTATACTATCTTTCACCATATATGTTCTGTATACTATCTTTCACCATATATGTTCTGTAGGACCACCAATCACCATATGTTCTGTATGACCATCTTTCACCATATATGTTCTGTAGGACTACCTATCACCATAAATGTTCTGTAGGATCACCTATCACCATATATGTTCTGTATACTATCTTTCACCATATATGTTCTGTAGGACCACCAATCACCATATATGTTATGTATGACCATCTTTCACCATATATGTTCTGTAGGACTACCTATCACCATAAATGTTCTGTAGGAGCACCTATCACCATATATGTTCTGTATACTATCTTTCACCATATATGTTCTGTATACTATCTTTCACCATATATGTTCTGTATACTATCTATCACCATATATGTTCTGTAGGACTACCTATCACCATGTATATTATGTAGGACTACCTATCACCATATATGTTCTGTAGGACCATCTTTCACCATATATGTTCTGTAAACTATCTTTCACCATATATGTTCTGTAGGACCATCTTTCACCATATATGTTCTGTAGGACCACCTATCACCATATATGTTCTGTAGGATCACCTATCACCATATATGTTCTGTATACTATCTTTCACCATATATGTTCTGTATACTATCTTTCACCATATATGTTCTGTAGGACCATATGTCACCATAAATGTTCTGTAGGATCACCAATCACCATATATGTTCTGTATGACCATCTTTCACCATATATGTTCTGTAGGACTACCTATCACCATAAATGTTCTGTAGGATCACCTATCACCATATATGTTCTGTATACTATCTTTCACCGTATATGTTCTGTATACTATCTTTCACCATATATGTTCTGTATACTATCTTTCACCATATATGTTCTGTAGTACCACCTATCACCATATATGTTTTGTAGGACCACCTATCACCATATATGTTCTGTATACTATCTATCACCATATATATTCTGCATACTTTTTTCACCATATATGTTCTGTATACTATCTTTCACCATATATGTTCTGTAGGACTACCTGTCACCATATATGTTCTGTATACTATCTTTCACCATATATGTTCTGTATACTATCTTTCACCATATATGTTCTGTATACTATCTTTCACCATATATGTTCTGTAGGACCACCAATCACCATATGTTCTATATGACCATCTTTCACCATATATGTTCTGTAGGACTACCTATCACCATGTATGTTCTGTAGGACTACCTATCACCATAAATGTTTTGTAGGATCACCTATCACCATATATGTTCTGTAGGACCACCAATCACCATATATGTTATGTATGACCATCTTTCACCATATATGTTCTGTAGGACTACCTATCACCATAAATGTTCTGTAGGAGCACCTATCACCATATATGTTCTGTATACTATCTTTCACCATATATGTTCTGTATACTATCTTTCACCATATATGTTCTGTATACTATCTATCACCATATATGTTCTGTAGGACTACCTATCACCATGTATATTCTGTAGGACTACCTATCACCATATATGTTCTGTAGGACCATCTTTCACCATATATGTTCTGTAAACTATCTTTCACCATATATGTTCTGTAGGACCATCTTTCACCATATATGTTCTATAGGACCACCTATCACCATATATGTTCTGTAGGATCACCTATCTCCATATATGTTCTGTATACTATCTTTCACCATATATGTTCTGTATACTATCTTTCACCATATATGTTCTGTAGGACCATATGTCACCATAAATGTTCTGTAGGATCACCAATCACCATATATGTTCTGTATGACCATCTTTCACCATATATGTTCTGTAGGACTACCTATCACCATAAATGTTCTGTAGGATCACCTATCACCATATATGTTCTGTATACTATCTTTCACCGTATATGTTCTGTATACTATCTTTCACCATATATGTTCTGTATACTATCTTTCACCATATATGTTCTGTAGGACCATCTTTTACCATATATGTTCTGTAGGACCATCTTTTACCATATATGTTCTGTAGGACCATCTTTCACCATATATGTTCTGTAGGACCATCTTTCACCATATATATTCTGTAGGACCATCTTTCACCATATATGTTCTGTAGGACCATCTTTCCCCATATATGTTCTGTAGGACTACCTATCACCATGTATGTTCTGTAGGACTACATATCACCATAAATGTTTTGTAGGATCACCTATCACCATATATGTTCTGTATACTATCTTTCACCATATATGTTCTGTAGGACCACCTATCACCATATATGTTCTGCTGACCACCTATCACCATATATGTTTTGTAGGACCACCTATCACCATGTATGTTCTGTAGGACCACCTATCACCATATATGTTCTGTAGGACCACCTATCACCATATATATTCTGTAGAACCACCTGTCACCATATATGTTCTGTAGGACCACCTATCACCATATATGTTCTGTAGGACCACCTATCACCATATATGTTATGCAGGATCACGTATCACCATATATGTTCTGTAGGACCACCTGTCACCATATATGTTCTGTAGGACCACCTATCACCATATATGTTCTGTAGGACTACCTATCACGATATATGTTCTGTAGGACCACCTATCACCATATATGTTTTGTAGGACCACCTATCACCATATATGTTCTGTATACTATCTATCACCATATATGTTCTGCATACTTTTTCACCATATATGTTCTGTATACTATCTTTCACCATATATGTTCTGTAGGACTACCTGTCACCATATATGTTCTGTATACTATCTTTCACCATATATGTTCTGTATACTATCTTTCATCATATATGTTCTGTAGGACCACCAATCACCATATGTTCTGTATGACCATCTTTCACCATATATGTTCTGTAGGACTACCTATCACCATAAATGTTCTGTAGGATCACCTATCACCATATATGTTCTGTATACTATCTTTCACCATATATGTTCTGTAGGACCACCAATCACCATATATGTTCTGTATGACCATCTTTCACCATATATGTTCTGTAGGACTACCTATCACCATATATGTTCTGTATACTATCCTTCACCATATATGTTCTGTATACTATCTTTCACCATATATGTTCTGTATACTATCTATCACCATATATGTTCTGTAGGACTACCTATCACCATGTATGTTCTGTAGGACCACCTATCACCATATATGTTTTGTATACTATCTATCACCATATATGTTCTGCATACTTTTTTCACCATATATGTTCTGTATACTATCTTTCACCATATATGTTCTGTAGGACTACCTGTCACCATATCTGTTCTGTATACTATCTTTCACCATATATGTTCTGTATACTATCTTTCACCATATATGTTCAGTAGGACCACCAATCACCAAATATGTTCTGTATGACCATCTTTCACCATATATCTTCTGTAGGACAACCTATCACCATAAATGTTCTGTAGGATCACCTATCACCATATATGTTCTGTATACTATCCTTCACCATATATGTTCTGTATACTATTTTTCACCATATATGTTCTGTATACTATCTATCACCATATATGTTCTGTAGGACTACCTATCACCATGTATGTTCTGTAGGACCACCTATCACCATATATGTTTTGTATACTATCTATCACCATATATGTTCTGCATACTTTTTTCACCATATATGTTCTGTATACTATCTTTCACCATATATGTTCTGTAGGACTACCTGTCACCATATCTGTTCTGTATATTATCTTTCACCATATATGTTCTGTATACTATCTTTCACCATATATGTTCAGTAGGACCACCAATCACCAAATATGTTCTGTATGACCATCTTTCACCATATATCTTCTGTAGGACAACCTATTACCATAAATGTTCTGTAGGATCACCTATCACCATATATGTTCTGTATACTATCTTTCACTATATATGTTCTGTAGGACCACCAATCACCATATATGTTCTGTATGACCATCTTTCACCATATATGTTCTGTAGGACTACCTATCACCATAAATGTTCTGTAGGATCACCTATCACCATATATGTTCTGTATACTATCTTTCACCGTATATGTTCTGTATACTATCTTTCACCATATATGTTCTGTATACTATCTTTCACCATATATGTTCTGTATACTATCTTTCACCATATATGTTCTGTAGGACCATCTTTTACCATATATGTTCTGTAGGACCATCTTTCACCATATATGTTCTGTAGGACCATCTTTCACCATATATGTTCTGAAGGACCATCTTTCACCATAAATTGTTCTGTAGGACCACCTATCACCATATATGTTCTATAGGATCACCTATCACCATATATGTTCTGTAGGACTACCTATCACCATGTATGTTCTGTAGGACTACCTATCACCATAAATGTTCTGTAGGATCACCTATCACCATATATGTTCTGTATACTATCTTTCACCATATATGTTCTGTAGGACCACCTATCACCATATATGTTTTGTAGGACCACCTATCACCATGTATGTTCTGTAGGACCACCTATCACCATATATGTTCTGTAGGACCACCTATCACCATATATATTCTGTAGAACCACCTGTCACCATATATGTTCTGTAGGACCACCTATCACCATATATGTTCTGTAGGACTACCTATCACCATATATGTTCTGTAGGACCACCTATCACCATATATGTTTTGTAGGACCACCTATCACCATATATGTTTTGTAGGATCACCTATCACCATATATGTTCTGTATACTATCTTTCACCATATATGTTCTGTAGGACCACCTATCACCATATATGTTCTGCTGACCACCTATCACCATATATGTTTTGTAGGACCACCTATCACCATGTATGTTCTGTAGGACCACCTATCACCATATATGTTCTGTAGGACCACCTATCACCATATATATTCTGTAGAACCACCTGTCACCATATATGTTCTGTAGGACCACCTATCACCATATATGTTCTGTAGGACCACCTATCACCATATATGTTATGCAGGATCACGTATCACCATATATGTTCTGTAGGACCACCTGTCACCATATATGTTCTGTAGGACCACCTATCATCATATATGTTCTGTAGGACTACCTATCACGATATATGTTCTGTAGGACCACCTATCACCATATATGTTTTGTAGGACCACCTATCACCATATATGTTCTGTATACTATCTATCACCATATATGTTCTGCATACTTTTTTCACCATATATGTTCTGTAGGACTACCTGTCACCATATATGTTCTGTATACTATCTTTCACCATATATGTTCTGTATACTATCTTTCATCATATATGTTCTGTAGGACCACCAATCACCATATGTTCTGTATGACCATCTTTCACCATATATGTTCTGTAGGACTACCTATCACCATAAATGTTCTGTAGGATCACCTATCACCATATATGTTCTGTATACTATCTTTCACCATATATGTTCTGTAGGACCACCAATCACCATATATGTTCTGTATGACCATCTTTCACCATATATGTTCTGTAGGACTACCTATCACCATATATGTTCTGTATACTATCCTTCACCATATATGTTCTGTATACTATCTTTATCCATATATGTTCTGTATACTATCTATCACCATATATGTTCTGTAGGACTACCTATCACCATGTATGTTCTGTAGGACCACCTATCACCATATATGTTCTGTATACTATCCTTCACCATATATGTTCTGTATACTATCTTTCACCATATATGTTCTGTATACTATCTATCACCATATATGTTCTGTAGGACTACCTATCACCATGTATATTCTGTAGGACTACCTATCACCATATATGTTCTGTAGGACCATCTTTCACCATATATGTTCTGTAGGATCACCTATCACCATATATGTTCTGTAAACTATCTTTCACCATATATGTTCTGTAGGACCACCTATCACCATATATGTTCTGCTGACCACCTATCACCATATATGTTTTGTAGGACCACCTATCACCATGTATGTTCTGTAGGACCACCTATCACCATATATGTTCTGTAGGACCACCTATCACCATATATATTCTGTAGAACCACCTGTCACCATATATGTTCTGTAGGACCACCTATCACCATATATGTTCTGTAGGACCACCTATCACCATATATGTTATGCAGGATCACCTATCACCATATATGTTCTGTAGGACCACCTGTCACCATATATGTTCTGTAGGACCACCTATCACTATATATGTTCTGTAGGACTACCTATCACCATATATGTTCTGTAGGACCACCTATCACCATATATGTTTTGTAGGACCACCTATCACCATATATGTTCTGTATACTATCTATCACCATATATGTTCTGCATACTTTTTTCACCATATATGTTCTGTATACTATCTTTCACCATATATGTTCTGTATACTATCTTTCACCATATATGTTCTGTAGGACTACCTGTCACCATATATGTTCTGTATACTATCTTTCACCATATATGTTCTGTAGGACCACCAATCACCATATGTTCTGTATGACCATCTTTCACCATATATGTTCTGTAGGACTACCTATCACCAAAAATGTTCTGTAGGATCACATATCACCATATATTTTCTGTATATTATCTTTCACCATATATGTTCTGTAGGACCACCAATCACCATATATGTTCTGTATGACCATCTTTCACCATATATGTTCTGTAGGACTACCTATCACCATATATGTTCTGTATACTATCCTTCACCATATATGTTCTGTATACTATCTTTCACCATATATGTTCTGTATACTATCTATCACCATATATGTTCTGTAGGACTACCTATCACTATGTATGTTCTGTAGGACCACCTATCACCATATATGTTCTGTATACTATCCTTCACCATATATGTTCTGTATACTATCTTTCACCATATATGTTCTGTATACTATCTATCACCATATATGTTCTGTAGGACTACCTATCACCATGTATATTCTGTAGGACTACCTATCACCATATATGTTCTGTAGGACCATCTTTCACCATATATGTTCTGTAGGATCTCCTATCACCATATATGTTCTGTATACTATCTTTCACCATATATGTTCTGTATACTATCTTTCACCATATATGTTCTGTAGGACCATATGTCACCATAAATGTTCTGTAGGATCACCAATCACCATATATGTTCTGTAGGACTACCTATCACCATATATGTTCTGTAGGATCACTAATCACCATGTATGTTCTGTAGGACTACCTATCACCATATATATTCTGTAGGACCATCTTTCACCACATATGTTCTGTAGGACCACCTATCACCATATATGTTCTGTAGGATCATCTATCACCATATATGTTCTGTATACTATCTTTCACCATATATGTTCTGTATACTATCTTCACCTAATATGTTCTGTATACTATCTTTCACCATATATGTTCTGTAGGAGCATATGTCACCATAAATGTTCTGTAGGATCACCTATCACCATATATGTTCTGTATACTATCCTTCACCATATATGTTCTGTATACTATCTTTCACCATATATGTTCTGTATACTATCTTTCACCATATATGTTATGTAGGACCATATGTCACCAGAAATGTTCTGTAGGATCACCAATCACCATATATGTTCTGTAGGACATCTTTCACCATATAAGTTCTGTATGACCACCTGTCACCATATATGTTCTATAGAACCACCTGTCACAATATATGTTCTGTAGGACCACCTGTCACCATATATGTTTTATAGGACCATTTTTCACCATAGATGTTCTGAAGGACCACCTTTCACCATATATGTTCTGCCTATTACTATATATGTTCTGTTGGACAACATGTCACTATATATGCCTTGTTGCAAAAGATCAGTTAAACCATAATTATAAGGTAAGGCTTAAACTTGCTAAAATATGTGGAGTTATCTACAGAGCCTATGCTAAGCTAATCCTAGAGATAGGCAATACCTTTTAAGTTTTAGGGTAACATCAGTCACCTCCCTATAACAATTCGTTGTTCATTATTTTACACAGTTAGGTCCTACCGACGCATGTAGATGTAGCGAATTTTGTTTAAAACTGTTTGTGCTTTAACGTAATGATCCGTTATTTTTACTGGACTTTAATCTGTAATTTATCCATAAGAGTCCGTCTTTTAACAAGTCATTAAACCTAACCTGACCTTTAATAACTATTATACCAAACCCAAACTGTTACATCGATTTCAGTATTTGTGAAGTAATGTACAATTTAAAAATATAAGGTTATTTCTCATAACCTCTATCACTAATTCAAGGTTATTCGACATACGATCAGGGCGTCATGTGTCGCGACTGTGTTATAATCATTGACGTGGTATTTCGGTATCTTCTCTTGTTAAATAAGCTAACATTAGAATGTATTAGAAAGTCTTCCCAGACATTGCTGTATTGGTCGTTACATTTCAAAATGGTATTATTCCCGAGTTAAACATTTTGGATATATGCAACATGTAAATATTTAGAACTGAATCATTAAAACAAGAACAGGGATCCATCAATACTTTGCATACATTTACTAGTCTATTTCATCGTCTTTATGTCATATATTGTAATCGTTCAGTAGTATTTAATTTCTTAAGAACCAACCATTTTCTTCTCTTTTTTTTGCGGACTGTTGTGTTTTTCATTTTTGCCCTTAAGTTTAAAAAAAAAAAATTTATTATGCCCAAACAACACATTTTTTTCTCTAAATACCTTATACAAGTTTTAGATAGATATTACCGATATGCTCCTTTCACCACATTTACGAGTAGCTGATACGATAAAGGGCGCAAAAGAATGCAACTTGCATGTGCAGTACAATGAAATGTAGGCATATAAAAGTCCATTCCGATACAACGTTAACTAACAATATCCGTCCTCATTGTTCTAACATTTTGATGGGAAAATATGAGCTTAAATTGCTACCATGCTGAAGGTTATTATTTGACCTTGTTTACGTTATTTGCAATAATAGTGTCTGGGGTAAATTGGGTCAACTTTTCAAAAGAAGTAACCATATATTATGCTAATTTTTTTTATCTGCGCATTTAGAAAATTGTATTTTTGTGTGTTCTCCGTAAAGATTAACTATTAAAGTACATTTTATTAACTTTCTCCAATTTTAAACGTATTTACTTAATTTAATATCATCCTGGATATATACCCTGTTAAAGGAAGAGATTGTTCATATTTATAAGTATATCAGCATCCTCACAAGTCATGGTTTCTGTGTCCACACGTGTCCACGAAATTTTGTGGACACAGAAACCCTGAATTGTGAGGATGGTATATCAGATATCAGATATATATATCTTATTGTAGTTTATAAGATATCTAATATTGTGTAACATTTCTGTATACGGTATCTCATGACACATGTAACATATATATATCTCATAACATACTGAAAATATCATACAGTTAAGATATGAGTCAGATATTTTTTATAATTTATACGCAATCTGGCTCATTATACACATAAAGATATCTCATAAACATCTATAGTATGGACCATAAAAAGGAGCTACATTATTGTAGCTAGGGTAAGATATATAGGTAAGAAAGATGTTTTAACTCCACCCCTCCCCGATGAGTAAATGGCGGTTGATTTATTAGAACAATAACGGAAAGATTTTAAAGTGTATATTGACCATAATAGTCGTTTGAATGGTCATTTATGTGACCTAACTAAGAAGCATCTCTGAACGGCAGGCCCGGGAGAAATTCTGGATCATAGAACTCTGCGCTGTAATCCCAAAGGAATTAACAAAAAACCCAATAAATCTCATTCTTTACTATGAGAAAGTTCAAGATAAGATGGTTCAAATAACTTTGTTCAATACATCATTATGTACAAAAACAAAGTCCACTATGAGAAGGTTCAAGATCGTCATTAACAAATTTATGTCATATTTACTAAGTATAAGGGGGCCTCGGTGGCCGAGTGGTCAAGGTAGTTCGTCTACTATTGATCACGTGGTCTGTCAACACTGAGATTGCGGGTTCGATTCTCACTGCAGGCAGGGTGTACTCGACTCCAATCTTAATTGACAAGGATTGCCAGTTTTCCTACCGCAGGTCGGGGGTTCTCTCCGGGTACTCCGGCTTCCTCTCCCAATAAAAACTGAACGCCATGAAATAGCTGGAAAATTGCTGAAAGTGACGTTAAAACACCATTCAAACAAACAAAGTATAATTTTAGAAAATTTTGTCTTTATTATATGTTTTGATAAAAAAAATTTCGTTATTTGTATTATTGCATAATACTTCATATGGTGTATTTGCTAATAATTCTAATTACCACGTGATTTACAGTATATTCTATGTATTTTTAAATCCAAAGAAGTTCGGGACGCCTAGTTCCTATTTAAAAAGAAATACTTACGATATGTTTCCTTTTTTTACGTATATTTAAGCTATGTTACTAAAAATAAACCCGTATCTGGATCTTCTGTCGGTCCCCAGACCACTCTACCGATGAACAAGTAATATTCCGGATATTAGTTCTGGTCTGATTTCATTATTCAGTCAATAAACAATATGGAAGGGCGTACATATTGCAATTTTATATTTTGTTTTCATGTTATATAACAATTCGTTCATTTCGCTTCATATGGACCTTATATAAGATTTATATGGAAGTTCTACAGGTCAATATCAAGCGTATTGACCTCTTCGAAAGTCCATACTTGAATACTATTTAGTCTTGTCAATAAATCTCTTTTTAACTAGTATATTATTTTCATTACATCTCTGCAGACAGTCTAATAATATTTTCTATGACTGTACACACCATCCGTTCCTTATCATTACTATATGTTACAATTGTTTGTTATTATTGATTTAAAGAAAAAATATATTCAGACTACAAAAATCAGCCACTTTTTTTGTATAAGTGTCACCACAGAAATCTTGGACTATAAATAAGTATGTGTGTACCTGTTTGTTTAACCTTACCTTGATCGTCATACAGAAAACATGGACAGTTTTCTACTCCGCAGTTTAGTGTGTCTTTCTTTAATATGCACAATATTCTGCAAAGGTAAGAACTTTAATCATTTATGATAAATCAAATTTTACAGATTATATAGTTATTCCAAAAACTCCGCCGATACGTAAATTTTTATCGCGTTTGAATATTTCTACACTTCATTTTTTTTTCAGACGATTATTTTATTAAGTTAAATAATGATCTGCAATTGAATTTTTGTTCAGCTAAATACAACAACATGGTAATGATAAAACTTAATCGGTCGGTGCTAGGATATGACTTGCATACAGTGCTTTTAAAAAGATTTTGTAGTTTCTACGCAGAATTCCGAGAATCGAAAATAAGTAGATAGATATTCGCTACGTATTTGTAAACCTTATAAGCACAGAGTGTATATTTCATTTCTCTTTCCCAGCTCCTGCAGGAGATCGAGCTATTAATTTTAAATAAAAATATGCGGCCTGATCAGAAGGGGCTAATTTGGTGTTCAAATCGACAGATACTTCTAACAAAAATCGTGTTGCATTTTATCAGTAATAGCTTGCTTTGTTTATGTGTTCTACTATTGCTTCATTGGTCAACGACATGTTGATGAAACCAATATAAATGGGGAGAAAAACCATTTTTATGTCTCCAAAAAGAAGTTTTGGGAAACATATTGTTTCTGTCCGGTTTTTCTTCTTCTTCTTCTTCTTTCTTCTTTTTTTATTCTTCTTTCCGTTCAATCATGTCCGCACATTTTCTCTGACTCTCTGAGATGCAATGAGCAATCAATCAATCTATGTGAACATGTTGAGATGCAATGAGCAATCAATATAAACTTTGTGAACATGTTAAGGGGGATCTGAAGTTTTGCACTTCATTTTTGGAATTTTCAAAATGCCTTCCGTTTAAGAAAAAAGTGCAGTTCTCAGCTCTCAGTAGTGACCAGAGCGATGTCAATGAAAATTTGTATACTGGTACATCTATCTATTCTGAGCATTTATGCGAAGAAAAAAACTGGACACGAACGACATCATTTTGTAATGCCAACCGTTTCACCACCCTCCACCCCCACCCCCACCCCCAAACGTCAACTTACCAGTATTCCGATTGCAACGAAATTTGTTATGTAGGTAGTTTTACTGCACAAACTAAGAATATCATGTGTATTTGGGGGTTTTCAATAATAATGTAATAATGCTACAACCGTCGACTTTAAAAAACCAGTCTTCTGAAGTATAGATAGCTGTATAGTCATTGGATGCCCGACGTAAAAGTTTTGTTATTACTATTCCACTGACAGTAATAATTGTAATAAAGTGCTGTAAACGCTAAAGATGTGTGCCTCGATATTTCTAGAATCAATTTTTATTATTTTAAATACCCAAATACTTTGGTCATGTAAGTTTAGTTTGACGATATTAAAAAGTGAGATATAGTGTTGCCTTAAATTATCTATGGAAATCGCACGAATTGACTGACTCGAACTCACAAGTGTTAATAGATTGCTATATGGTGGACTTGATTTAAGCAGCCACGAAGCAGTAAATAGAGAAACATTCCATCAGTCGCATGCCTTCCGTTCTTCAATAATCGACGGTATATAAATGGTAAATATAAAACACACACAAATTATGTCACTATACACATCTGCTTTTTGTGCGTGTATTAAGTAGAAACAGAAATATTTCGTCTATAAATAGATTTATGTATCGTGGGTACCTGTTTGGTACCATAGTAACCTTTGATCGTCACACACACAAAACGTTGATAATCTTGTTCGCCGTTTGTGTACCTGTGTTAGTAAGCACAATATTATGAAAAGTAAGAAAAATAACTTCGGGTAGATTATTTCGCTCGTCAATCGATTTTGACACCAGAAACACTGATATGTAATGTTGATAGCCTTCGCATATTTACCTTCAAAGTATAGATAGAGGTAGTATCAATTGATAGACAGGTAAACGAGTGGGTATTGTGTTAACCATCTAGGACTAGTTTATACCAGCTGCGACAGCAAGAAATCATATATTAGAATCCAAAAATAATTCAGATATCGAAAACTTCTATAAAACTGCATTTGCACGAGCAATCAAGAATACTGTTTATAGTACTATAGGATCGTAGCTTGATTTTATAAATGTTTTATGTTATCAAAAAAAATTCTGAATCGAAAAAGAGATTCATCATTAGTATCAACGTTTAACGCCAATGATGTACAGCAATGATAATGTTAGCTACATTATTGTAGCTATGAATAGGTGCACTCTTCAAAACAAAATCGGGGCCTCGGTGGCCAAGTGATAACGGTAGTTACCACTACTATTGATCACGTGGTCTGTCAACACTGAGGTTGTGGGTTCGAGTCTCACTGCAGGCGACTCCCAATCTTAATTAACAAGGATTGCCAATTTTCCTACCGAAGGTCGTGGGTTTCTTCTCCGGGTACTCAGGCTTCCTCCTCCAATAAAAACTGGACGCCATGATATAGCTGAAAATTGCTGAAATTGGCGTTAAACGCCGTCAAACAAACAATCAACATAATCACTGTTTATGCAAGATCATCAATAACTCCTAGATATAGAAGAATAATGCAGTTGTGCTTTAACATGGCGGTAAAATGCTTGATAATGGAAATCGTTTAGGGCCACACTGCAATCTTTGATATGTATTTTCTCCGATTTTTCCAGAATTATGACCGCCAATTTAAAAATTAAAACACCGTATTGTAGTTTCTGGTCAAAGCAACAAATTTAATTCGTGAAAGATAAATATTCCAGTTGACTTGCAAATTTGAAAAAAAACAACAACTTAAAAGTTCTCACGTGTATCTAAATACCTTTATAAAGTACTTTTATGTTTTACTATTGCTAATAGTATAGTATAGTTACATCGAGGTAGCAATGTAAAGTAAAAACTTCAAAATATCTATAAATGTAAATAAACACTTTTCAATTTGGACATAAACCGCCATTCATGTAATTCACTAAGTCAACTTGTGGCTAAGTTAATTATCAAAATGGAGACTGCTCATAATAACCAGATATTCCGTACTCTCAGACTAATTTTAGTTATGTTTGATAATTCAGTACAAAGTTGTAATAAATTGCGCTTTTTATTGGTTAAACCTCATTTTCATTTGCTTCGCAACATTTTTTTACATAATCCTGTCTGATTTGTTTTCCAGAATATCTGAAGTGCTACAAATGTTCCTCTGCCATACACCCAGAATGTGCGGATGAATTCACTGGCAATGATAGACTTTTAGTTTCATGTAATGAGACAGTGGGGAATGACGTCGCCACCTGTAGAAAGGAAGTCAACAAAGTAATAGCAGACAGACGTAAGTAAAATGAGAATGTTGTTTGGATTTAGTAAATATTTTGAAGTTGAACTTCCATCCCTGTTGACAATTAAGTCATTCTGTAAGGTAAATCGATACTTGTATTTTTGAATGGGATTGAATTTCAACGAGTTTTTCACTATATCTATTAACTAAGTTTAATTGTTAGCTAACTGAAAAATTCTCATTTATCATCACTATTAAAAACTATAGACTGAACAAGAACATGATACAGTTGTATGGCAAACTATGTGTAGTTATAAAAATCTATCTGTAGTAAATTTATAACATGGTAATAACGATGATACGGTACATTGACGCTACAAGAAAAATATAAATTAGTGTTCGGATAATTCAATGGTTTCGCCCATGGTTTTATTTAACTGAGTAGTACTTACGATATATATTCTTTTAAATATCACTTTGTAGTAATTGATTGTGTACTTCAAAGTTTCGTCGTTTTTATGCAGAACAGCTCGTTACGGATCGATGCAAAATGCAAGACACGTACTTTTGTATGCATAAATATACATGAACAACCAAGTTTTGTCATTTTCAGCACAATTTTTTGCATAAGAATATCAAATGAAAACTGAATAAATTGTTTCACGTTTTAATTCAAAACCATCATTCTTTAATAAAAAAAATTCCACTACAAACATAAACACTGAATTGTAACCACATAATTCAATAATAATAAGCTACATTCTCTTAAGAAATTTTTGTAACGAGTCATCATTCAACGGGGACAAATTTACGCTTTACACTGGTGTAGTGATATTCAGATATATCAACTAAAGGTTTTGTTTTCGATAAAGTGCATATTTTTTATTGTTTAAACAGCATTTCGCAACACTTCTCTTAACTTCATAAGTCTATCATCTGTTTTTATCTAGCGATATCTATACCAATTGTCAATTTTAAAATGGAAATTTTAAAAGCCGCAGACTCGACCTAACTACTAAACCGTCGTCTGATGTTTTTACGTACATTTGCACTAACGTAAAACGTTGCTCGTAGTCTAAAGGATCAGCACGGGGTTTGAAAAGGATTTGATATGACACCTTCTAAGGCGAAGCTATTTATATTTTGTATCTAAAACCTCGTACTACTTTTTACCGTCAATATGAATGTATAACTGATCAAGACTACGCATAATTACTTACATTGGGGAAAGGAACTCCGATTATCGCTCACTTGGCGTCCGGCGCCGTTGTCGTTAACTATTTCTAAAAATCTTCTTTCAAACCGGTAAGTAATTTAAGAAGAAAAAGCGTCATCCTTAGGTGTCCGTTATAAGATTTTGTGATTTTGTGTTGCCACCTACCCAACCGCAATGAGAGATCGCCATGGCTAAGATAAAATGGAACATTCGTCTAAAATGCAATTATAAATATATTGATTGATTGATTGGATGTCTGCTTTACGTCCAGCGAGCAGTATTTTAGCCATATTCAGGACGGGAACAAGTTAACAAACAATAAATCAACGGAAAATGGGAGTGGGATGGGTCACAGGGAATACAATTTTGACGGCCACTGGAAAAGTATGGAGTTTGGGTAGGGACAGAAAATTTAGCCTTTTGTAGCGGCTACAATGAGCCTACTTTTTTTCGAAATCTACAAAAGGGGTCTTTATCGTGCAAGGAGCGTGGCACTCTCTAAACACGTTACCCACTACGGTCCGCGGTCAGGCTTTCTGTATTATGACCTGACAACCCCCCAACGAGAGGGTCTCCCCTATCCGCCACCCGGGGACGCGCTGGGCTGCTCTGTGGGTCGAGCACTGTAAACCCTCCCAGTATTGTTAAATTATAAATAGAGCAAATGATAGGTACAAAATGCTTAGAAATGGCAAGACTACTTTAACGTGACTTTTTTACCCGTTATTTGACGTTTTTAGCTTTTCTCCGAAATAAATTAATAAATATGGAAACTGTAAACAGCAGACATGATCAGCAACGCTCGCTCTACATACAAGTCTAGCCATAATTGATCTTACATCAACCATCTTGTGGAAATAGTTAAAATGACATACCATTGAACTAAGTAACATTTATCATTGGGCTGTATGTTTTGTGCAACAAATACCGTCGGTATGTGATTAAAAAACATAATTATATAATAATTTATATATTTTTCAGCAATTATTTTTACAAGAGGATGTTATTATTCGAAAGGATACCCTGACGATGAAATTAAAACTTATCAGATAACTTATTACACTTGCAGTTCTCCAGCATGTAACGGAATGTCCAAAATAAATTCATCGATATTATTGTTGGGATTTACAGCAATTTTATCGTTAATCGCGTGACGACGTTGTTATGCTACATAATATATATGCAAAATATTCATTTAATATTGGAATATCACACAGCTTTGTAAATAGCAAAAACATCCTCTGTTCCTTGCATAGTAGGATACAAATTATCAATGATAATTTAATAATTATCGTGATCAATGTGAAGACAGTTGTTTAAAGGAACGGATTGCTTCTTGCAAAATAAATTCAAACAGGCCATGCATGCAAACAATAAGTAGGTTTAAATAAAGATTTGGTAGTTCAACGACGAGTATAAACATGGCATACGTCAGAATTGCAGATTATTGTGTTATGACTTGTGATTTGTAGTTTAAACTATCATAAAGCATAATAGATGTTTTATTTGCAAGATTTCATTAAGTTCACTGCATAACATGAACAGTTTTGTTTACATTGATTTGCACGTGATTAATGAAACCTGTAATTTTTTTCAATTTATTAGATTTATGTGTGGATATTTTGACCATTATTGTATATAACTTTTCATAGTTTAAAAAAAGGTTTACTGATGAAAATATCATGTTATGCAGTTAGAAATTCTATTCTGTTATTTGTATGTAAAATCACTTCAAGGAGGATAGGAGGTGGTGATTTAGAATTTTTTGTTATTACTATGTCTGCCCGGAGGTCACCGCCACTTCGGCCATTACTTCCCTTATACAAAAACCGAAACCATTCTTTGACACATACCGATGACATGAACAGAGCATATTATAAGCCTGATACTTATTTAAGAGACTTATTGCTATTGGAATTTTGATATGTATAGACATTAAGTATTTTGTTTAAGTTATATATCAATAATAGTGTACTATCTTTCATGTGATTAATTAAAACACTTATATTTTGTTTATATTAATAGAAAAGCAGATTCAGTAAATGCGTCCTATTGACATCCATGCACCTGATTCCAGCCTTTTCAGTCTTTATGATAATGTGACTACGTTATTGATAATGTATTAGCTATGTCTATATCTCTAAGTATAAATTTAGTCATGGCGACGGCAATAGAATTTCTGAAGAGCATCAACATCAACCTAGGTTCAACAAACCCTTTCTTGTGAAGCTTAGTATTCAACAGTAGTGAAAGGTCTAGAAAATAGGAATACTGATCCCAGGATCTATCATAACATGCAAGTTGTACAATGCATTACACACCATACACCGGAGCTGATGGAATGTTGATGAACGGGAAGTTGACAATTTGAAAGTTCAAGTCATCACTTTTGTCGTAGTCTAGTTTGTAGTTTTGTCGAGTCTATTTCTAGAAGCAGGGCTAAGTAAGGCTCTGGCCTAAGTGTATGTGTATTGTCTTTAATTTTAGTTAAATATATTAGGATTGATTGATTGGATGTTTGCTTTACGTCCAGCGAGTAATATTTCAGGTATATCCAGGACGAGAACAAGTTAACAAACAATAAATCACTGAAAAAAAGATGAACCAAAGAAGAAAAATGTTAAACACCACAGTAAAATAGTAACAAAATAATTAGCCTTTTGTAGCGGTTGCAACGATGGCTTCATTTATCTCTAAAGTGGTCTTTATCCTTGCTATCCTTGTATATCAGGTAAGGTCTTTGTGGAAATAGTGGATAAATAGATATAACACATCATTGCTGTTTGCAAAACGGCACACTCGTGATGACCATAAAACTTACGAAGATACAACTTTAATCGGGAAGCTAATCCTTGTTTAAGGTATTTTTCTGTTTACATAATAAGTAACGAGATGAAGTTATTTTTAATCTATATTGAAAAATGATACACAATTACAACGCAGTCTTAAATAAACCTATATACTTGTTTCCATCTTTTTATATGGTATCGGACATGTGAAAACCAATGCTGTCATTTTGATTGGGTGCTTAGATGACATTAATGCATTAAGTCAGATGTCATTTAGTGATATTTAAGATATTGTACATATTGTTGGAAAAATACAGATTTACCAACAGCATAACTATTTGTGGACATATTGAATAAAATAACCAAAACATCGAAATCTGTTTCAGGTTAAAAAATGGCAATTTGATCTTAGTTCTGAAAATTTAAATAAATATAAAATTAAACAACAAAGCTACCGTAAGGGACCGACCATTTAACTTGCAAGGGGGGGGGGGGCCTTGGTTTTTTCTTAAAAAAATATTTTGAAAATGATTTTTGATGAAAAAAATATTTTGGAAGCAGAGGGTAAGACAAAAAATATTCTGAAGAAGGATTTCTGCTATATAAAATAAAACTAATAATGAACAACAAATATTCTGTCGCGACGCCTTCAAAAAATAAATATTTTTCTGACCAAAACAAAAAACCAAGCCCCCCCCCTTTCAAGTTAAATGGTCTGTCCCTACTATTCACATTTTTGTGTGTTAGAGATTCTGTATTAACTGGAATCCAGATGCATAATTGAGGTTCGGGTTTCCTTGTGGTCAAGATAGTTGGTCACCAATGCTTGAGCACTGAGGTTGTAAGTTTGAAACTGACCGGGTAGGTTGCCATTGACTGAAACCTTAGCTGACAAAATACAATTTTTGTCTCGCCTGCGACGAAAGTCGCTGGAGGCGAGACATATGTATGGGAATCCGGCGGCGGCGGCGGCGTAAACACTTGACATCTTGCTTCATATCTTTGTAAGCCCAAGCCCTAGGTCCATCAAATTTGGTCCAGAGGTAGCTTATGATGAGTACTTGCCAGTCAGTCACCTGTCACCTGACCTTGACCTCAATTTCACGGTCCAGCGACTACGTTACAGTTTTAGGGTTACCACAGTTCCTCTGTAACTACGCATGGTAGGATGACAATATTTGGTGTATAGGTTGCTGATGACTAGTACATGACTGTCTGGTAGGTGTCACCTGACCTTGACCTCAATTTCACGGTCCAGCGACTACGTTAAAGTTTTTGGGTTACGACAGTTCCTCTGTAACTACGCATGGTAGGATGACAATATTTGGTGTATAGGTTGCTGATGACTAGTACATGACTGTCTGGTAGGTGTCACCTGACCTTGACCTCAATTTCACGGTCCAGTGACTACGTTAAAGTTTTTGGGTTACGACAGTTCCTCTGTAACTACGCATGGTAGGATGACAATATTTGGTGTATAGGTTGCTGATGACTAGTACATGACTGTCTGGTAGGTGTCACCTGACCTTGGTCTCAATTTCACGGTCCAGCGACTACGCTAAAGTTTTTGGGTTACGACAGTTCCTCTAACTACGCATGGTAGGATGACAATATTTGGTGTATAGGTTGCTGATGACTAGTACATGACTGTCTGGTAGGTGTCACCTGACCTTGACCTCAATTTCACGGTCCAGCGACTACGTTAAAGTTTTTGGGTTACGATAGTTCCTCTGTAACTACGCATGGTAGGATGACAATATTTGGTATATAGGTTGCTGATGAATAGTACATGACTGTCTGGTAGGTTCCACCTGACCTTGACCTCAATTTCACAGTCCAGCAACTACGTTAAAATTTTTGGGTTATGGCTGTTCCCCTGTAACTATGCAGGGTATGGTGACAATATTTTGTATACAGGCCGCTGCTGATATTAAATGCTATTTACGTAATGCTTATGACGAAATTTATTTTCGTTACTGATGCGGAATACAGGCGAGACGTTTTTCTGTGTCCACACTTGTTACAATAAAACCGGCACGCCGAGATAAAGCTGAAAAATACATTAAACAAACGAGTTCAGGTGGATCTCAATGCAGATTTATGAATCAATCTGATACATTAGTGTTAATGTTTATGGTATCCTATACAACGATTGCACGCATTCGTCACGTTGTGTTACATAACAAAATATAGTCTGAAATTCCTTGGATATCAAGGTTATGTTAGTATTTTGACAATTCATCTAAATATACTTGTCATTGTTAACCTCGGGGGGTTTTCTGTGTGATTTGTTTACGTTAAATACACAACTCATGTGTGAACTGTGATTCAAAATTATATGATTTGGTGTTCTCTGTATATAACAGAACAAAATTTATTAAATTGTCATGGATTTTAAAGGCATGGTTTATTTTATGGAGTGGAGTGATGGAGTGGAGTGTTGGAGTGGAGTCATGGAGTGGAGCCATGGAGTGGAGTCGTGGATTGGAGTGTGGAGTTTTTTATTTTGAATTTTAATTTTTATTGATTGCGTAATCTAGTGGAGATACATGATGTGTCGTAACATAACACAACTTTAGTTTTTAAATTATGTTCTTTCGATTTATTAAGGAATTTACCTCGAAATAATATGAACTGTTAATATGTTGACCTGCAGCACTAGAATTTTTTATCAAATGTCTATACTTGTTTTTAATTCTGCTATAAAATATTTCAAATAGTTGACATTTAACCCATAAAACTTTTGAAAAGTTTTAAAAGATCAAGAAAGCCAGCAATTAGACAGTTCTAATATTTTTACATCACTCAGCAGTCTATTTTCATATCAACGAGCATTGCGTGAAAAGTAAAGGACAACTATTTCGTTTCAAGTCTAATACACTGAGAGACAAACCTTTCTTACATTATGTTCATTTGAAGCGATTGGAGTTCAAATTCATATCAACCAATTTTAAGTTTGTTTGACAAGTATCATTCTACAATACAAACTGGTTGTACTTCTATTGCCTAAACACACATAAATAAATACAACATGCTTAAGTAGTATTTTACATTTAACTTGTTTATAGTTTGGAGTATACTTTAAATATATTTTTATAACCTGAGCTTATGATGAAAATAAATATAGGTATTACTAATACAAGTTGTAAAAACATCGACTGAAACAGGATCGCTATGTAGTAGTTGTCTGTGTGTCACTCTGTGTGTATGTTATGAAAAATCATAAAACTCCACTACATTTCCACGAAAAAAACCCACATTGCTTCACTTTAAAATTCAATTGACTACACTCCAACAATACTTGACTCCACTCCATGACTCCACTCTAACACTCCACTCCATAAAATAAACCATGCCGGATTTTAAATGAAGTGCATTTATTCATATAGAGCAGTCGGTTCAGAATCATAGTTTTGATCTTTAAGTACAATAATATACTGTCATTGTCTGCAACAAATAAATTGCCGATTTATTTCTGACTAATTCTGATATAGCTTCGACCAGATCGTTTGATATTTGAAGTCTGGTTTTTAATCAAGATTCCGAGACGTGATAAAAACGCAATATGGACTGACTAACTTCCGGCCAGAAAATAAAGCACCAGACTAATATCAAACAACCATTAGGAATAAACGCAAAAACAGGAAGCGCTTTAAAATACCATACAAAGGACATCAAATAGTTCCGTTGAAAGCCGACCTGAAATAATTTTAACTAAGGCATTGTTTTCATGAAGACTAAAGGTAGTGTTTTTTAATATTATGTTGATAGGATTTTTTTACAGAGGTGATAAACGTCAGAATGCCATTGTAAATCACACTGACTATCAAATGCCTCTTATCCAATTCATGAAATATAAAATTAACAGAATACTAGCTTCCAGCATTAATGACATAATTACACAGGTGATGTTATTGTAGAGGGCGTTATTACAATTTTGACGTTAATCCATAAGCATCAGAATCATCGTGACTATCAAATATCTCTTATCTAATTAGAGGCAGACAATGGTTATACGTCTGCAGCCAAGTCTGAATCGTCATTATACTTCCATCTTTTTATGTCACCTGACCCAAAGGGTCCGTCAACTTTTCACATTTCAATCTTCTTCTCCAAAACCACTTGGCCAATTGTAACCAAACTTGGCAGGAATGTTTATTGGGTGGTTCTTAACAAAGCTTGAGTTTTTGGTGCTGATCAAATATGAAACAAGATATTTGTTTAATATTTATCATGGCATGTTGAATAGTTATCTTATTATTTTGAGTTTTTCGAGCCAATTGCAAATTCAGTGTGGCTTCCAGGCCACTAATGCGTTCTGATTGGCTAAAATTTCTAAAATCTTCTTCTTACAAACCGCATGGCAGATTGATTTGAATAATTGCATAAATGTACATTAGATAGTCCTTAAAAGTTTGAGGTTTTCGTGACGATCCAAAATCCAACATGGCTGCCACCGTGGGACACAGCTTAACATAGGATCCTAAGGGCAAAACACACAAATTGCTGCTTCTATGAAACTGTTTCACACAATTATAGCAAATTATGCAGAAATGAAGCTTAGATAATTATCTTATTTTGAGTTTTTTTTAGCAAATTGGAAATTCCACATGACCGCCAGAGATGCAAATGTGTTCCGATTGGCTGAAATTTCAAAAATTCGTTTCCCCGCAAACCGCTTGGCAGAAGGAATTGTGATAATGTAGAAAAGATACCTTAAATGGCCCTCACTAATTTTGAGGGTTGTTTTTGTTTCAAACTACAAGATTGCTGACAAAATGGAACATCATTTAACATAGTAACCAATGAGAAAAACATAAAACGGCTTCTTCTCAGACACTGTCCTACAAATTGCTGCTGATTGGAAATTTAACATGACAACACTCATAGAAACAACATCTCCACATAAACTTTAGCACTTTATATTAAAATTTGTAGGAAAAGTCATGTCTCTTAAAAAGTTTTTTTTGTAAGTCAGGTCAGCGATACAGACTCTAGTTTTCTGAAACCAATAGACCATAACGATCAAAACATGTTCACAATCTTTATTGGTAGTCCTCTACACGATTCAGCTACAAGATTTGTTCAAATTTGTTACCCCCCCCCCCCAAAAAAAAACCGCCAAACTGGTTAAAGCCATATTGTATAAGATGACCCTTTACAAATTATGTTTTTGTTCTTATCAATATTCCACTAAGACAAGCAACAAAAAGAAAAACGTAAACAATACTACAATGAAACCTCTAACACAAATCTTACCACACTTATCTTCATTGTATGTATATGTTATAGTGCATTTTTTCACTCGGATAAAAAAAAAATCACTAAGCTCACAACCGAAGAAAATAGATAAAAAATGCACTCTAATTTCAAAGCTTTATCTTCTGACTTCTCTCGCCACAAATCATTATTCTCATACAGTTTTTTAGTTCACAGTGTAAACATTATCCACAATAAAAGCATTGGTAACAACCGAAATACATGTACATGTACCATAAACTAAAATTGATGCATTCATAAAATGAGGACCAGAAGATTGATACATTGTCATTATCTTAAAGCTGTAATGTCATTGATTCCAATAAGAACCCTTCACTTAAGATGGTCTATGAGTACTAAAGCTTTATATTATGTAATGCATGGTTTAGTTGGCAATCCTAGCTACACACCCAAACGCTTTTAAAGAAGGGGATTATTGAAAACCAAAATTCAGCCTTGGAATCATTTTATCTCCTTATCAAAGTAGATGATTTTGATCTCAAATCCTTTTACACAAATGACACCGAACTCGACACATACAGCGTTTCATAGCAGGACCGGGTAACAAATTTGAACAAAACTGTTAACAAAACTCCATTTTTAACAACTGTAAAACGGAGAAACAAATAAAGTGACATTTTAAGTCTTTCAAAATCAAATGTAAACACAAAAAACTGAACAAGACATATAATAGGCATCGTAAGGTCGGGGTCTTTTTCTTAATGCAACAACATTAAAATGATTGAGGTGGTCATTAGTAATGACAGAATTTTCTTCGTTGTCAAAATATCAAGATTCTTTATAAAAAATAAACACACTTAAGATTAAATCTGTCAAACTGTTGTACTGTTTAATTGACTATCGACATTCACGACTCCATGTGGTTTCTCTCCTCGCCTACCTGAAATTGTACTCTTACGAAAGAGGTCTTCAAGAAACTAAGCTTCATAAGAGTAAAAACGAAGAAAAAGACACGGATATTTAATTTATTTTTTCGCTGTATAGATAAAAAACAATTTCCGTGTCAGTCGACCTCTTTAATAAAAACCAGGAAAACATCAAACTAAACTCAACAAAACTCAAGTAAACCGTTGAAGCTAAATCATGACATCATTCTTCCTCACAAGAATGAATGTTTTAAGAGCCTAAAGTACATAACCAATATCCCCATTCGTGACATGTCTGTATAATAAAAGTATATTGCCTCATTATTGCGTTATTGATTTACAGAACAAAATGAAATATGTTCAAATCGCATCATACGTCAAAAATGTGGGTCACTGTTTACATCTTGCTTTGTTGTTCATGCAGTTATAAATAGGTTTATTTATACATTAGGAGGTTGAAATGTACGTACTTGTTTAAGTAACCTTGAACGTCAGACAACATGGATAGTGTTCTAGTTTACAGCTGTGTGTATCTGTCTTTAATTGGCGTAATTTTATGCAAAGGTAAGAACTGTTTATCGTTACATAATTAAATTTGTTGGCTATTAGTTGCTCGTCAATTGGTTTTGAATACAAGCAACTAATATCCATTGCGTTAAATATTTTAGCTTTAAATTTTATATTTTACCAGAGCGATGGTAAAATCGTGCTTGAGTCGTAATAAAGACCTTTATACCTTACATCTTTTTGTTGAATAGTTTTTTTTTAATCGAAAAACAGCAGAGGCGTAGCATCAAATTTGATATTGGTACTGCGGAAGCCGTACTTGCCAAAACTAAGACACCAATAAAATAGAAAAATATGATTTTTTTTATTTCTGAAAATTATTGGTTCGGCATGCCGTACCTGCCAAAGTTATTGGTACCTGCCGTACTGGCTGCTACGTCTATGCAGCTGCACACCAATTTATATGTATGCGACGAGTCCGTGTGAAGTTTTTCCTATTTGAGAGTTACATCTTTATTATTAACATTTCCTATACTACCACTTGTAAACACCTTTGTACCCGGAGAAAACCCCGACCTTCATAAGAAAAATGTTAATCTTTATCAATGAAGATTGGATCGAGCATACCCTGCTCGCAGTGAGACACTGACCCGCAACATCAGCGCCAACTCAGTGTTGACAGACATGTGATTAATTTTAATACAAGAAATAAAACGCTTGACAATGACACATTCCGTTAACAGCCTTAAAAGTCGACATCGAAAATTAAAAGAATGAACAAAAATCTGACGTTTAAAAAAATTGACACAACACTAGAACATTGTGGGTTCGAAGAGACAAAGGTCAACACGTAGGTCTTATCAGTTACCTACGTTATAATCCGGGTGTATGGAAATTGTACCACCTGAAAGGACTTCTGTTCAGCCTGAGGCGGAGCCGAAGGCTGTCCAGAAGTACTTTCAGGTGGTACAATTTCCATACACCCGGGTTATAACGTAGGTAACGGATTTATCTCCGGCTTACAAGTTTAAAAGGCTGAAAATAGGTTCTTTTGTCGTCAGAAATAAGCTAATTGCGCAACGTCATCATAGTTGCTCAGAAAATTTTATACGTTTTTCATGCAGAAAATGCCCATTTTACCAGGTCGAGGATGGTACCTTTGGTACCAACCTCAGACTTAACGGGTTTTATTAGTTTTAATTCTGTTTTCCATTGTTTTTCTACTTTTGGTATTTCGGCGGCTCAAGTCACGTTATCATAACGTCAAGAGACAATGACGTCAAGTTCCGATTTCATTTAGGAAATAGATTATTGCGAGCGGGCTTTATTGGAATTAGAACATGGTCAGACCTTATTTTTGTCAATATTTTATACCGAGCGATAGCGAGGTATAAAATGAAGACAAATATATGGTCTGACCGTGTTCTAATTCCCATAAAGCCCGCTCGCAATAATCTATTTCGATTCTAATATGTCTAACAAATGTTTTAAAATTTCGAAGCGGTTCTAAGAGGATGCTTTCAGTGGTAATATTGTTTTTTGAAACTAATACGATATATCCCAAAACAGTATGTTAAAGCAAATAAAATTGACATAAACTTTTTTTCTCGTCATTTTATTGAATGTACGTACCTTTTAAACAAAAATATTGAGAAATCTTAACGAAATTGCGTCGTTCCAGTTTGAAATTTTCAATTTCAGCGTAATATGACGTCGGAATTCTAATTGTGACGTCATATTGATTCGACTGTAGAATTGTTAAAAAAATAATGTATCGGGAGTAGTTTAAATCATATAAATTTCAGAATTCAGACTAAAAATAACTAAATTATTAACAATAACGATAATTATGGATAACACATAACAAACGGCATTTGTAAGTCAGTTTTTATATTTACACAAAACACGCAGTTTACGCATGTGCGAACTAAACTTATTGGAATTTTGACACAGCTTTGTTTACATAGCTAAAGCAGGATGTCATATTAGAATCATATTTATGTGTGTCTGTGTGAACGTAGTGCATTTGCAGTGTTTGAAATGAAGTAAAAATACAAATATAAAAAACAGAAATATTCCTTTGTGGAATAACATAAACTGATTACTCGAGAACATACATTAGCAACGCACAAACAATACACCCTGCGACGTTAGCAACGAAGCCGGGGCATGGGATGTGTACCGACGGGTAACCGACCAATTAAAAGTCCGCTTTTGTTACAAGCCGGGGATAATGAGTTTGATGCCGACTTCGAACAAGGTATTCTCGACTCAAACCTACATTTACAATGATTGCGACTTTGACCGCCGAAGGTCGGCTCTGTTCTACGGGTTCTCTGGCTTTCTCTTCTAATGTAAAAACTCATGATATAGTTGAACAATTGTGAATGTTGCGTAAAACCCCATTCAATCAATCAAACTAAATTATTTATATGAGCCTTGGTGTCATTAAATATTTTGTCATTTCTTGAAAACTGTTACAACAAGTGTGGACTGTAAGCACGCTCACAAAGGGATACCCCGCTTCGCTTCAAGTCCAATTATCTCCCTTGAATAATATCCGACAGCGACGAAAGTTCTTCATGCACATCTACATATGATGTACTTCCTTCATGTAGGTTTCATCAAAATCTGTCAAACGGTTTAGGAGGAGTTGCGCTTACGAGGTCTCGCACTGAATACTATATTTTAAAAGTCCAAGTCCAATTATCTCCCCTGAATAATATCCGACAGCGACCAAAATTCTTCATGCACATCTACGTATGATGTAGTTCTTTCATGTATAAAGTTTCATCAAAATCTGTCAAGCGGTTAAGGAGGAGAACCGCTTACAAGGGATGTGGACAGACGGACAGACAGACAGGGTGATTCCTATATACCCCCAAACAAGTTTGCGGGGGGTATAATTACCTGTTAATTAATTAAATTATTGGACGTCGCCTAAAAGAAGTTTAATTAAAAGATTGAGCTAACTTCTCTTTTCTCTGGCATACACCCTATGCATGAATTCTAAGGAACAAGACGATGGAATGCCAAATGTTTGCTGAAAACCCTGACTGCCAAACTTAACAAGAAAAGATATGATTGTAACCATATCGGGGAAACTCAATTAAAGTAATTGGAGGATTAGAACAATAAGTCAGTTTGTATTGTTATATCTGATAAATGTCCTATAATGAAAATAGACATTGTGTAATTAATACTATAACCAACAATAACAGTAAAGAATAAAAAGCTTCGCCGAGCGCAGCATGATACGACCGCAACATGTTGAACCTTAGTCCGAGAATCCTCTGCCGTCCAACGCTTTTATTATTTTTTTTTTTTTTGCGTCCCACGCAAAAAAAAAAATAATAAAAGCGTTGGACGGCAGAGGATTCTCGGACTAGTTGAACATGTACGTTTGAGGCCCAATATGGAAAGTCAATTGCTTTTGACATATGCAGCCTTATAGTGGACTTAGTTAACATTTTTGGACATTTGAATTATTTAAAGTAAAAGAAAGATACAGGAAATTGACACCTGTATTAAAAAAATTTAATTAAATAATTTATTTCTATATGATGCGACAACAACAAAATAACTGGAAAATTATAAAGTGCATAAAACCAATAATAAGACAATGCTAAAGTAGAAACGTTTTCATCATTTAAATGTTCGACAGGAATTACAGATTCGTAATACTTCCCTCATCAAGTCGGTGTGCAATCTTTGTCCCAAATTATTAACATTCATGACATTTGTACCGTTTGTTAAATCTGCAATCCCAATTGAGCTAAAGGACTGGTTATCGTTTGTTTTAAAAATATTCGAAATTCTTAATACATTGATTTATGTGTTATTTTTATTTTGCAAAGATGTACAAATTGTTTAATACACCATTAAAACAGTAGCAAGAAATTTATTATTGTTGGACATATTTACAATGCGTTAATTATATAATAAAATGATGAGAGCAGATTTAATGTGCATTTATGATAATAGTACGAAATATTTATTTGTTCAACACATTTACAATAAATGGTTATGACACATAATCACGTGCACATAATGTAATGAATACAACAATATGATCATTCACCTAGCCAGCTTGATCGCGTAAGAATATATGAACAGAATTATATTTAAATTCAAATGCAAATAACAAAAGTATTACATTTCAAAATACAAAACATACTGTTTTTCACCTGAAAAATAATCAAAACAATATTACAGATAGAAAGTACTTACTTCGGTAAATGCAAACATTGAACTATATTATCGCGCAATAGCTCAGTAAACCGTACCTGAAATTAGTTATAACGCCACGTGTGATACAATGCAATGATCACTCTGCAGATGTAAGACCTCGACGATAGGTCAGAGTGCGGAAACGCTCCAACCCATGTGGGGTACTGGAGTAGGCCAACGTTACATCACAGCAGCCCGGCCGCTAGTAGGACATATGCTGCCGAGTCCTTCGACCAGGTATCCCGAAGGCCGGGCTTCGACAAAACCACCATGGTGGAGTCCATGGAATACTAACTACTAACAACCGTCCGACCGAGGGTATTTATTTACCAGTGTAGGACGTTAAAAACCCCCAATCATCATCATCATCAATGCAATGATTTGAGTTATGAAAACTCAAACAGTCCAGCGATATAACATATCAGTATTTGTGTGGAATCAATGTTGTTATTTACAAAGTAAGACGTGTCTCTACATTTAATGAACAAGGTTCGGCATTCTTACTAGAATACTCAAGTTGAACAAAATTTTTAAGCGGTGTTTTAAGTTTAGTGCGAGTAATATAGTATAAACAAGTCAACAATTTTATGCTCCAGTAATTCACAATTTAGGATCCCCCAAAACCGTATACAAAAATAATAGAGTATTATCCATGCAAAATTTGAAAAGGTCATTACATGATTTTTTTTCAGATCCTATGACATGTCATACATGTTCTTCCATTAAACAACCTGAATGTGCTGATGAATTTGGAGGCAATGACAAGAGATTTCTAGTTTCATGTAACGATACGATAAGCAATGTCGTAGTAACATGTAGAAAGGAAGTAAACAAAGTCATGCCCGCAAGACGTGAGTTTTATTTACAAAATACAAACATGCGAAAGAAACCACCTGTGTTAATCAACAGCAGTATATTTATACTATTATTTAAAATAACTAAACAAAGAATTTCATATTATTGAAGCCCGTATTAAGAGACCGCACTACAGAGCACTATTCTCTGATGTTGAAAATTGATACCAAAGGGTTTTTGTTTAAATTCGAACACAACGCGTTAAAATATAACTCCCGAGAATAATGATTTTTTGTTATTAAGGGCACAATTATTATCATCTATTATTTTTATAACAAGGAATAAAAATATAAAAATTTTAAAATCTCGACAAAAAGCCATACGAAATAAAAATGTAAATGCATACCATACAAAAGTGTCTAAACTAGATTTGATACAACTTCATACATCATGATACCCGTAACACACGGACATGACTCATGTATACTAAAGTGTCAACCCATACATGCATGAATGACAAAAATCTATACATGCATGAATGACAAAAATCTATACATGCATGAATGACAAAAATCTATACATGCATGAATGACAAAAATCTATACATGCAGGAATGACAAAAATCTATACATGCAGGAATGACAAAAATCTATACATGCATGAATGACAAAAATCTATACATGCAGGAATGACAAAAATCTATACATGCAGGAATGACAAATATAAATCAATAATATATAATTTTACAAATAAATATTGATTATTTATTACTTAATTTTATAGCGTTGAAAATTCAAAAAATCAACTACACTCTACACATACACTGCGTCTGTGTTAATTTTTCGACAGTTCAAACTCAAAATAATACGAAAGCACAGGTCATATGATATAAATTTTGCATCTGAAATGAGGGCATTTAATCTTTTTTCCTTGTCGCTCGAAATAAGGAGGGATACAATAAATTGCACAACTATCTAAATTACGATACATCCAAAGATCAATGATCCAACGTTTATCAGTAACAGTACATCCTGTATGAGTCTGTCTCTCTGTATATAAGAGATGCAGTAAGGAAAACTTAGTTATACTCAATTCCTCTGTATTTTTCAGCAACAATTTTTACAAGAGGCTGCTATTATTCAGACGGAAACGCACCTGACGATGAAATTGAGACCTATCAGATAGCTTATTACACTTGCAGTACTCCGGCGTGTAACGGAATGTCAAAAATAAATTCATCAGCATTAATGTTGGGATTTACAACTATCTTATTGTTAATCACGTGACAGTGGGGTTGTGCAGCGTATAATATAAGCAAAATATTCAATTTATATTGCAATATCATTGTGCTTTGTAAATCGGTAATTGTTTGGTAACGTGTTTTCGTCGTGAGTATATCTGAACACTGCTCTTCGGACGTACAGCAACCATAAACATGCGCTCGTTCTGCTTCCTGGATGTAAAACAACAATAACATTAAGGAACTTTTTCTCGTCAGAGAGTAAATATAAAAAAACTGCATTGCAGTAAGCAATTAAAATAATATACAAAATATTTATAACTCATTTACGGCTAATCTCTGCCATGTCTAAAATATGAAAGACTTTGTTTTGTCCACCATATAAGGTATGGTATTATACTTGGTATATAAATACATACTTGGTATATAAATATTTTGTTGTATAGTCGATATGACAAATAAATATATAGTATTTTTATTTGTTTGTGCGTTTTTGTTTTGTTACTTGTTTGTATTAGAATAATATTCGGATAGTTCGCATTGTAAAATAAAATATTTTATTGTGAGACGTACTAGTTTTGCTTTACGATAACACGAAAAACACAATGAATAACGATAAACTAAACGAAAACCGAAAATAAAAGAATCACGGGAAAAAATGACTGATAACGAAAAACGAAGAACAAATGAATGAGGAATGACGAAAAAGAAGAACAAAATTAGTAGCGGAAAACAAAATGAATAACGAAAAACTAAAAACAACATGATTAACGAAAAACAAAATGAATGACAAACAAAGTGAAAAACGAAAAATGCAAAATGAATAACGAATACCAAACAAATGATAACGAATTTGATCCAATTTCCGAATATTGAAAAACGAAAGGGAAAACAAAGTTACTTGATCCTCGTTAATCAAGTGGGCTTTTTAATCTTTATCACAACAACACTTCCCATACATTTGAAGACAACTCTGCTGTAAGAGATAAGGCGTCGTTTTGATAAGACAGAATATTTCCAGCGATATAATAAGTTCAGAATCGAATATGAAATTAATAAGATCTATTACACAGTTGCTAGTATTCAGAAGTCCGTTTTGCTGGCAATGTTTGAAGAAATACCATAAATCACCATTCATTGTTAATATACCCGATATTTCTGTGACAGAGTACATACTGAAGGATTTTCAAAATTACAGAAATTTCACAGCCCTTGTAAGTATTCTCGGTCGCGTTTCATATAATGATGTAAAGACGTCCTTACATAGTTACAATGATACACATTTATGTAGATTGTTTGAATTGTGTTTTAACGCCACTTTCAGCAATTTTTCAGTATATAATGGCGTCCAGTCTTTATTGGAGGAGGAAGCCGGAGTACCCGGAGAAAACTCCCGACCTGCGGTAGGAAAACAGGCAATCCTTGTCAATTAAGATTGGAGTCGAGTACACCCTGCCCGCAGTGAGAATCGAATCCGCAGTCTCTGTGTGTTGACAGACCACGTGATCAATAGTAGACGAACTACCTTAACCACTCGGCCACCGAGGCCCCCATTTATGTAGACAGTGTGTGCAAAGTGTGTGGTGTGTGTGTGTGTGTAAAAGTCAAATATTTTAGAGAGTGAAATTAAATAACCAAAACTTCGATACATTCTTATCCTAACGGAAAGATTACATATTCTAAAATTTTATAGCTTTATATATAAGGTACAAAATTGAAACTTCTATAATAAAACATAAATCTCTAACGTACAAATGTCTCTGCAGTTTCAATATAGGCTTAAATCGCAGATCTAATTATTCTTCATGCTTATTATCAACATTTTCTTTCATGGATATAAAGGTAATTGAACGAAGCTTTTTACATTTACAAGAAGTGCCTCAAAACAATAAATATTTTGCATTAGATACATGGTACCACTGGAGAAGAAACAAGTTATCCCAAGTTGGAATCTGAAATCATATCTGTGGCTGCTGGATTCAAAAATCTTGGGCTAAAGAAACATGATGTTGTCTGCCTTTATGGTACCAACCATCCAGAGTTTGTCCATGTTTTCTGTGGTGTAACTGCCAATGGCGGAGTCATGACCATAGCCAATTCACAGCTTACATCTCGTTGGTATTTTAATTTAACATAGGAAACTGTTTAGCATTACTGTTCTAGGTTCTGGCAGAAGATTCAAATATAAATTCTAAATATTTCCCATACAATACATTATCTTACGTTAAAATGTCAACAACTTCCATCACATGTTTACGTTTTTAAAGTACAACAAACAAGAAGTAACAGGATTCTCGACGAAATCGATAGTTTATGTTATCTTGGTTTATTGGGTTTTTTTTTTACCAAGGAAGATTTACAGATTTGGATTACAGAAATAGTAAGATCATAAGTACACTGACTCGCAGTCAATACAATAACATTTTACTGGCCTCAAATATTTGTAAGTTTTTGAAAGAAAACTAAACTGAAATTGTGGCTTTCTGGCACGGAAATGAAACCGAGTTCCGAATTTGTTAAGATCTTCAAGAAAAGATCAGACTAGAATACAGGCAGCAAGTCAATCTCTGCCTTGTTATTATAATATGACATTTTGTGTTTTGTAGAAGAACTGGCTTTTCAGTTAAATGACACATGCGCAAAGTTTGTTGTTGCCACACCAGAATGCGTCACAAAGGCAAAGGAAGCCAGTTTAAAAACTACAAGTGTGAATGTGTGTCCTGTTAGCTCATCTAAATTACATAAGAGATATTTTCTTTCTTCATGATGTGCAAATTATATTAAGGATCAATACGTAAAAGCAGAAGAGTTATATATTAATGCGTTTTTTAAATTAAGATTTCAAAGCTATATATTGCTGCTAATATATCACATGAAATAAAATAAAATTAAAATAAAATCTGTATCAATGAATCATTACTAGATAACCCTTTTTTATCAAAGGCTTGTGTTCATCAATAATTTTAATAAAATGAATATTAACCACTTTAAATAAACAATCGTCACACATTTATACTCCGATAATCCACACCTCATAGTTGAAACATGTTTTAGGAAATAATAGTTCTGGGTAGTGCAGATGGTTACAGGCCGTTAAGTCAACTAATTGCAACTAAGTCAAACCATTTACCAGACATTTGTATAGAACCAGATACAGATGCAGCATTGATACCATACTCAAGTGGCACAACAGGCTTGCCAAAAGGAGTTGTTCTTACACATACGAATTTAGTGTCAGAACTTTGTCAGTTGAGGTAAGCAAATTCTAAATTATCATCAAATGCTATTACCAGGAAATGTTTGGTGCGAAATGACTTGTAGCCAAAGGACAATAACCAGTTATCACAGTGTCATAATGAAAGTTTAACTACGAAAGAATAAAGTTATATACAGTAAGCATTAAATTGTTTAACAGCGATAATAAGTAAAACGACCATTAAAATTTTTGACCACCTTTTTCTCTCTCTCTATGTCTAACATATGACGGCCAAATTTCTCTAAGTTATGACCGTTTGATGAACATTACTAAACAAATAACGAAGACTAATATAATAAACACTAGAAATTAACTTTTATATTATCAACAAACCACCTTTTGACCAGGCTAAAAGCATAAAGCGGCTATTTTCGAAGTAACACCAAAAATAAAAAAGTAACTCTTATAACAAATTTGTTGAATTCCCGTAAAAACAATCTAAAAGTCAAATAATAGCTGATAATACCATCATATTACTTAATGTAGATTTGTGTTATTGTTTTACAATAAATACTAGATTTGAAACGCTCATTATACACTACCAAGCTTACCTATCTTATAGGTTAACGTCTAAGATCAATAAGCAATCACCATAAGCGTCTGAGATTTTATATCCAAATTATTCTTTCAACAGGCATCAAACAATAATCCCTTTCACAGCTGGGGAAGAAAAATCGATATCTTGCTTACCTATGGTGCACATTGCTGGTTTGATGATTGGAATGTTAAATCCACTTACCCAGGGCGCTGCAACAGTTGTCTTGCCTCGATTTGAACCAGAGTCTTACCTCAAAGCTATTCAAGACTATAGGGTAAGACAAATACAAATACTATATCATATCATCTGTTAATGTCGTTACAGAACAGTGCCTAAAATGCAGAATTCGAATAGTTTAACAGTTTGAAGACTTTTTTATGGAAGATAAACCCAATATCATTCAGTTTTTTGTTGAAATAAGAAAAATCCACCTAATTATGTAAAACGAGTACTTATATTTGTTCTACTATTATATTTTTTATTACAGGGCACATTTAGCTTGATAGCGCCCCCTATTGTCAGTTTTTTTGCCAAACACCCATTAGTAACGCATTATGATTTATCAAGCCTTCATACACCTTATTCTGGAGCTGCCGCACTGAGTAAGACATTGACAGAACAAATGGTGAATAGATTAAACATAAAAGGAATTCGACAGGGTAAGACATGTTCTGTATTGACTTTTCTACAATCGCATCATTCACAACCTAAAAGTGTTCAAACAATCATATCAAATAAAGTGTTATGAAAGCCAAACAGCAGTTTTCAGTCTTGCCACCTTAAGCAGTGTGCACATCTTTGAAAAGATTCATAACTCTGGAGTTTTCTCTAAGCACACAGACTTCCTTTTGATTGGTTTGCTTTCTTTCAAACTTTAGGGGAAAGGTGAATCGCAGGTACACTTATATATGTTACAGCCAATCAGTGAAATCGGCCGTTTCATGAAATGGCTAAAATTTTTAGCCATTTCGTGAAATGACTAATTCACTCAGCCGTTTCATGAAACGGCTAAATATATCTTAATGACTTGTATATGACCATCACCTTTTGCAGTCAAGGTCAAATTTATTTAAATTTTATATTGAAAACTTTCCCAGCGTCTTACCTTTTTGTCTTTAGATGTTTTACATGAAAATGTATCACTATGAGAGTGTGTTTTGCCTATTGTTATTTTTATACTAACTAGGCCTTATATATTTTGTATGTAGTAGGTACCCAAAGGGCGATATGTATCATACCAGAGTGGTTGACCTTGGATGACCTTTGATTTTAATCTTTAAGGTCAAATTTTTTGTTTTTGACCTAGGCCTTAGATTTGTGTATTTGTAGGTAGGTCAGCGTAGGCAATGTGGTGCATACCGGGGTAGATAACTTTGACCTTAACCGTCAATTTTTGTAATTTGTCCTCCAATCATTACATTTTGAATGTCGAATGAATTTGTGTAGTATAAGGCAGTGCCGAATATAGTCTCCTGGTACTCTTTGTCCTCACATCTTTCGATTTGTAGTTTTCAGTTCTGGTTTACATGTGTTTGTTTGTTTGAATGGCGTTTAACGCAATTTTTCAGCTATATCATGGCGTTCAGTTTTTATTAGGGAGGAAACCAGAGTAACCGGAGATTACCTCAGAACTGTGGTGGAATACAACATTAGTTTGTGACCAATCAGGTATCACTAGAATACTCACCGAAAATTTCATGTCAGAAATATGGTTGCAACATAACATTATTCGCACATTGTCAGCAAATATAGAGTTTATTTGTACTCCCCCTCAAAACAGACGAGAAATGCTAGCGTAGTATTTCTACATGTTTAAAAGGCTGGTACAGATGAATTTTATATTTTCCGACAAAATATTAATATTGTCTAACGAACGTCTAAGAAATTTTGTATGAAGACCTTATGAGAACGAATCCTTTGTCAAGATTGATTTCCAACTTGTTTACTAAGACCGTTGACATTTGGTATTTGGATAGGTCAACATGAAAGGAGCATGGATTGCCTTTGTCCGTAGTGTCTGTTCTGTCATAGGTTTGTGGTTAGATATATCCCACAGATGACCTTGACGTATTGTACCTTTATATTTAGGTTATGGAATGTCAGAGACCAGTGGAGCTATATTTACAGATCCAGTTGGTACATACAAGTATGGGTCTATTGGCAAGCCGTTGCCAAATACGGAAGCCAAGGTAAAGCTCTCAATAATCGCATATTTAATTATAAAGTGTGGTCTATTGGTAATCAATTTCAAATTCAAAACTTCTCTAAACTTTCAATAATGTCTTGTTTATTTAATATTAATCGAGGTAAAAAAAATGTTAATTTTCGAGGATGATTTAAAGTTCAGACAGTGAAAAAGGTGCAGCTTGCTTTACTACTCTTTACAAATTTACTTCAACAAGGCATTTTTAAAACGACCTTTCTCCGATTTCTTCATGCGTGTGATCAAAGTTCCATATGGACCCTTAAAAATAGTACCTGTCACTAACCTATATACCACAATAAATATGTTGACGAATTAATTGCATTTACTTTCAGTTGGTTGGTATAGAAAATCAAGAGACAATAACGAACACACATGAATCCGGTGAAATATGGGCTAGGGGACCCCAAGTCACAAAAGGGTATCTTAACAATAAAGAGGCTACACAGAACAGCATAACAAGTGATGGGTGGATAAAAACAGGTTTGTACATGCGAGTTTCAGGAATATCCTTTACAAAAATCAAATGTCCAGTTTTTATCAAAACTTTCAATAAATTTACTTTAACTGAAGGATGTTTTATATATGTTTCTAACAAAGCACTTTGTAAGATGTTTTGCCAGTTATTTACAGCAACATAAAATATAGCTTTCCCGTTTACATAGTATGGCTTGCTTATTTGCTTCATAAATAACTTTGATAATCCTATTTTCTTTATTTGAAGGCGACATAGCTTACTTTGATGAAGATGGATATTACTTTGTTGTAGACAGATTAAAAGATATAATTAAATATAAAGGTTACCAGGTAAATATGTCATTACTTTGTACTAACTTCATCAATTCAGGGACATTATAAACTAGTAAATAATGTTCCTAATTAAATACAACACAAGAAATTCAAATCTAATTATAGAAGAACATTTTGTGTTCAATTTTACCCCCAGTATAATAATGTCAAAATAACTTTATATTGCAACATATATGCATGTTAATCAGTTAAGCAGAAGTATCTCTCCTTGAAGATTTCTCCTACCTATCTGGAGTCCATTTTACTATCCCATGAAGCAGTGTCTGAAGCAGCAGTGGTTGGTGTTCCCATAGATGTTTTAGGTGAAGTTCCGAGAGCATATGTTGTACTAAAATCTCCCATCTCCGAAGTGGAATTACAGAAATATGTGAACGGTAATTATTAAGACACAACATTTCTGTTTTGCAAATATTTTCATTTTAATATGACACCAATTGATAGAATGGAGTTTAAAGCAACTTTTTTCTACTAAATAGCAATTACGACTTGTATTAGGATAAATAAGACATAAAACAAAGAAATCATGATACAATTCATAGCATGCCCATCTAGTGCAACCATTTAAGAACAGCAAATATTTACCTTCAGTTGAAACCAACAAACAATATACATCCATATCCTAGACAATTATACTTTCAATTAAAATATTTAAACATAAAATGAAATTAATATTTTAATTAGAACATGTTGAAAATTTCTTCACTCCAACTAGAAATAAAATTAAATGTGAATAAAGATTTGAAAAATAACTTGTTAAATAACAGTAAAAAGCTCTGAACACATAACTATATCTCAGACAAGACAGAAATATTTAAAAACTAGATATTAATTTATCTGAAGTCAAATAGACTATAGAAATCAAGAAAGGTATATACTAATTCAATATTCTGATACATGTACAAGTAATATAATTATTTAAATGTACACCTGTCATCTCTGAAAATTGTCTAATAAAAACAATTCCAGTTTTTACCTGTTGGTAAGGTGTACAGTAAGCTTAGCTTAGTCCTCTTCATCCCTGGTGGGACATAAGGCCACAGTTACCACATGTATAATGTATTTTTGTTGTTGCAGAACGTGTATCTCCATATAAACAGCTTCGAGGTGGCTTGGAAGTTGTGCAAGAAATTCCTAAACTGCCAAGTGGAAAAATACTCAGAAGGAGGTTACCAGTTCAAAACAACACCATCAGAATAAAAAATCAATAAAAATTTGCTCAAAAATGCAAGAATAAGTGTGTTTATCAAGCACTGTCAATAAACAGAATTACCATCAAAACAGAACCAAGTAAACAGAGTACAAAATCAGAATATAATAATCAATAACAGACAGAATACACAAAAAATAAATAAAAATATGTATTAGTATTTTCTTACATTTGAAGGTATTATTTTTAGATAAATGCATATCACTGTCAATTTTTCAGCTGCATAATTTTCATGTAATGAATTAACCAACGGCTTTGTCCTTCTGCATTTCAATTTCAAACTCCCCTTTATTTGATTAGAATGTTAGATTTCCACAGTTCACCAGAAAAGTTTCTTGGCAAACACCTACTACATCACATTAATGGGGTGCAATGTGTCAATCACATGAACACGCGTCACAAGACAGTAACATGACATCATGTGTCACCATCCTCAGCCTTCATTTGTTCTATCAGTCTTTTCCTTTCTTCAGCTTGTCGCATTTTGTGTAGAACTAAAGATTCAAAATCTGCATGACTATTTGATGCAGCTGACAACTGGAAAGAAAAAAAAGAAACAATTAAAGCAACTTAAAACAAGTGTGGACTGTGAGCACGCTCACAAAGGGATACCCCAGCTTCGCTTCAAGTCCAATTATCTCCCCTGAATAATATCCGACAGCGACGAAAATTCTTCATGCACATCTACATATGATGTTCTTCCTTCATGTAAAGTTTCATCAAAATCTGTCAAGTGGTTTAGGAGGAGAAGCGCTTACAAGGGATGTGGACAGACGGACAGACAGACAGGGTGATTCCTATAAACCCCCCCGCAAACTTGTTTAATAATAAACTCAAACACATTTTTCCTACATTACATATATACACGTCAACTCTAATGTTTGATACATAATGGTAGATTGGCAGTTTTCCTAACCAAGGTTGGGGGTTTTCTCTGGCTACTCTGGCTTCCTCCCCAATAAAAACTACATGCCATGATATAGCTGAAAATTGATGAAAGTGGTGTTAAAACATCATTCAAACAAACATTTCAGGAATAAACATGAAGTAAATCTGAATTTCATATAAAGTTAATATAGACATATCGTTGGATGCACACTACCAGTACAAATAATACGAGTCTTAAAAACAGCTTTAAAATGGCAGGTAAAAGGTATTTTATCAGCATTAAACATATTTCATATAGGCAATGCCACATATAAGTGGGAAATAACCCCAGATTTAAACAAAAATATATAATTGATTCACACATTTCTGATTTATAGTACTATACAAATTTCTCTGTTCTTGTGTTGTTGTTGTTGTGTCAAGGACTGACTCGGTGGAGCCACATGTTGTTAACTTACCTCACTTGAAGGTTCTGGATCAGTTTGACCATCCAACCATATAAATGTAAGAGGATTCTCTGCAAGTCCTTTCTCATACTGGGCTGCCATGTTCTATGTAAATAAAAAGATTAATAAAATATTTCAAACTTATCATTTGTGAACATGAAATGTAAATGCAGATAAATTGTGTCTGCCATTCATTATTTACATACACAACTTTAGCATTTCCTTTAACTTAGACAATTCAACACAAAAAAAAGCTTTTAGATGATGTCTATCATATAAGTATGATCTCTACTTAAAGAAATGTTTTAAAATAAAGTATTATATTTAGTTTCTTCTCTTTTAAAACACTTATTTATTGCCAAAATGGAAGTTAAACCTATACAAATATGGCAGCTCAGTGCATGCAATATCATGTTTTATGGAACACTTCAAAGAGATATCTGACGAAGTCCTGATATTCTTTTAAAGTGTTACATAAAACATGAGATCGCATGCACTCAGCTGCCATAATTGTTTCGTCACCTTTCACTTTAAATTTTACACTTCTTATTCTTGGTCCCTTTAATATATTGGTTTTTTTTTCATAAAGGAAAATATAAAAATGCATATTTTGTTATTGTGATAACAATTTTATAGTGAATATATTAAAAAACATTAAAATATTGTGGTATTGCATGATTGACATTTTGATTACAAGTGATATTGCCTAGCTTATCAATTTTTTTAGATTTTATTCTTGTACCAAAATAGCCAGCTGTGCAATATCACTTGTAATCAAAATATTAATTGTGTAATAATTGGTTAGTGAGTGATACATTGTTTAAATGGAAGCTAAACGTACAAAATGTAACAAATATAACTAGACAAAGTCGATCTAGCGATCGCTTTTGTGAAAATTTCTAACGTTTTTCGTGGACTGAAACCTTGAAATTTGATGGATTTCCCCCAAAATCAAAAGGCTTTTTACCAACCTGATATATAACAATATCCCAAAGTTTCATTCAAATCGGATGCAAACTTTTTGAGTTATTGTCCGGAAACAACTTTTATGTTAAAATTTCTAACGTTTTTCGTGGACTGTGACCTTGAAATTTGACGTATTTCCCCCAAAATCGATAGGCTTCTTACCAACCTGATATATGACAATATCCCAAAGTTTCATTCAAATCAGATGTAAACTTTTTGAGTTATTGTCCGGAAACAACTTTTTTGTTAAAATTTCTAACGTTTTTCGTGGACTGTGACCTTGAAATATGACGGATTTCCCCCAAAATCTATAGGCTTCTTACCAACCTGATATATAACAATATCCCAAAGTTTCATTCAAATCGGATGCAAACTTTTTGAGTTATTGTCCAGAAACAACTTTTATGTTAAAATTTCTAACATTTTTCGTGGACTGTGACCTTGAAATTTGACGGATTACCCCCAAAATCGTTAGGCTTCTTACCAACCTGATATATGACAATATCCCAAAGTTTCATTCAAATCCGATGTAAACTTTTTGAGTTATTGTCCGGAAACAACTTTTTTGTTAAAATTTCTAACGTTTTTCGTGGACTGTGACCTTGAAATTTGATGGATTTCCCCCAAAATCGATAGGCTTCTTACCAACCTGATATATAACAATATCCCAAAGTTTCATTCAAATCGGATGTAAACTTTTTGAATTATCATCCGGAAACCAAATGTGGACGGACGAACGGACGGACGGACATGAGGACAACTATATACCCCCGACTCTGTCGAGCGGGGGTATAAATATCTCATCTTATACATTAACAAACATAATTATATTGTTTTCAGATATTTTCTAAACTTTAATTTTTGTGAAAATACACCATTAATACTGAAACAAAACTTTTAACACGTGAAGAAAAAATTAATTGGCATTAGAGTGCTTTTTGTAACAAATATATATAGTTTGTGAAACTAAAGTATAATGTAATCAAGTTTGATGTACAACATACTTACTGCTGCTGACCTCTCTTTAAACTCTACAATGGCACTACCATTTCTCTTACTGGATATAATTAAATTCAAAACATCACCATACTGAAAATATGTCGAGTAATATATTAAGGTTAAATTCAAATTATCAATTGAATAAGGTTTTATTGGCATAGTTATTAAAAAAGGTTAATTTTAGAAAGAAATTAAATTAAACTAATAGACAAATAATAGTTTGTAGTACACTAAGGTTGGCAAGTTTATGTTTATTTTGTTTGAATGACATTTAATAAACTATATTTTCATCAATTTTTCAGCTATCTATTTCCCAGTTTTCAGGTTTAATTAAGGGACAGAATTCAATAAGTTTCACTGTAACATAAATCAAGTTTTATCATTTGATCTTTTTTTAAAATAAACAAGAGCATGTACGAAATAAATTATAAACAATTGCATTATATTGCATGAAGTGTCACATGCTACACTCAGGGAAAACAGCCATGCAATAACTAACTACAATTAGAACCATTAATGCATAAAAAATTACTGGTAAACTGCCTTAATTAGGCCATAATAACAAAAAGAAGCCATTACCCCACCATGTTGCATTGTTTTAATATTCATGAACACATTTGACTCAGTAACATATCAGCCCAAATGAACAGCTGAGCATTACAACAGTCTATCTCAGAAGACAATTTAACCTTGAGCTGGGACCTATAAAAATAATTTCAAATTGGCCTAAGTTGAAAACTACAAATTGGATGGTGCTGTAAATTGAACTTCATTTTATAGTACTTAACAAAATCTGTTTGACACCTTTTCAAGTTGTCATCTGGAAACCACAGTGTCATGGACAGATGGTGTGACAGACTGACTTATATCCATAGGTAGGGTATAAAAATCCCAGATCTCATTCACACCCACCTCGATTGTTAATTTTTTTTAAATTTCTAAAATCACATTTTCAAAACACTTTTGCCAATGTAAAATTCCACAAATATCCTGTGTTGTGTCAGATTTTGTTTGTTATATTAAATTGGGAATATATAACGACTCGCCCCATCACGAGTCACCCCATACTAATAACGAGTCGCCCCACATTTAATAACGAGTGGCCCCACTCAATAACGACTCGCCCCACATATGTAAAATATAAAATTTTATAATATAAATTTATATATCTAATAATTCATAATATAAATAAATACATTGATAGTATAAATTTTTTAATTTGCGTATATTTTACTGCTCAGTGTTTTAATTGACAGTGGATCTCTTGAGATTAAAGTGAAACAAGTAGCTCAGCAATTTAGAGTTTTGTTTTGAGAAATCTATATATATTTTTTTAATTAATCAGTTTTAAAAATACAAGGTTGTCTTACTGTTAAAAAATTTATAACGTGCTTGCTTATTTAAACTACACCTAGACAGTTAACAAGGACCATAAAAACGATTGTAGTTAAGAATACACTACGGGTGTTGGTGTACTAGAAGTGTAAGTGGATAATAGATCTATGTGGAAAATAAGTCCGTATGGACTATAGGTCTGTGTGAACTATGGGTCTATGTTCACAACAGGTTGGGCTGTATGATTACCATTAGGTTTCAGTGTCTTGATTTCAGACATCTACCCGTTACAGTTTATGATCCTCATATTTTATTACAAAGGGGAACCATACAACAATTAAATTCATTTGATAATGTGTCACGAGGCATGCTTTGTTTATAAAAGCAGTTTATGTGCTTTATGTCCCAAAGTTATATCAGTTTTGATTGCAAATCTGATGGTATTTTCTATTGCTATAAAGTAAAGAGGGAGGAACAAGCAGAGAGGAGAGAGAAAGGAGCAGAGGGGAGGAGAAAGGAGCAGAGGGGAGAGAGAAAGGAGCAGTAGGGAGGGAGAAAGGTACCCCCTGTCCACCCACTCTAATATGGTGCCATCAGGCACAGTTGTCACATTAAATCTCAAGTTTGCATAAATTCTTTGCAAACAAAATAAACAGGTTGAGCAGGCATTTTTTTCAATATTTAAGTGTACACTCAGATGACATCTTATTATATACATACTGTAATTACTCAAGTTAATCAAACACAATAAATAAACAAACATACATTCAATTAAAGTCAATTAATTACTTCATTATAATATAAAACTACATGCTTAACTTTTCATTCTTTAAAACTGTTAATCCCATCAAAGTTAATCACGATTGTACACAAGCAAACATTCAATTATAATTATCATAATTAATTAAAACACCTAGCAATAAAATATATGCAAATTTAAAAAAATTATACTATAAATCTAATTAAATATATTTTAAAATATTAAATTTATTAACTTATATTATATATTTTACATATCTTTGGCGAGTCGTTATTGAGTTGGGGGACTTGTTATTAATGTGGGGCGACTCGTTATTAATATGGGGGACTCGTGATGGGGCGACTAGAGAGTGGGGCTAGTCGTTACGATACCTTAAATTGGCAGGTAACTTCAAGTTTTGATCAATTTTGATAGGAAAAAAAGATGGATCTTTGACGAAATTTCCCTTAAAAAATGGTCCAAAAGTTGTATAAAGTATGTTATTAGACATTGTTAACTAAATAAATATTGATGAAATTTTGTTATTTGATTTGGTAAAAACTTTTTTGTTTTTTTACAATATAACAAATTTTAATTTTGACATACCAACAAGCCATTCATTACAATCCTCCTTAAAAATTGTTCCAACTTGTTCATTGTTGTATTTATTTTATGTGTCAGTTTTCTAATCTAATATTTATTTATAAGGCATGACTCTTATTATATATTTTTCTACTAAAGGGTTGTAAAATGTTTGGTGTATAATCCATGAATAATTGTGAACACCCAAAATTTATTTTACAAACCAATAAAAAATAAAAACTGAGAGTCATTAAATAAAGAGAGCAATCCAAACTGGTATATTTTTACCTTATGTAACAGACTGTGTAGAACTGTTTGTGAATATCCACCATTTGTGCTGTCTCCTTTCTTTGCTTTCCATTTAATCTGTAAGAAAGAAATTGACCATGTTACTGCTGCTGACCTAAAAAACCTACAAAGGCACTTACACTTCATAGTGTCATAGAACATGTTAAGGTATCGACTCAAAATTGAAGGTACCGTTTAATTTTATTTTTTGAACAAGAAGTACAGTTGTATTAAATCCTTTGATTCCTAATGATACAAAATATATTATTTTATTTTGAGTCAATGTTAACAAGAAATGTAAGTTTGAGTGAAAAAAAGTTAATAGTTAAAAAGTATTTCCTATGTTTGCCGAACATTACCAAGATCTGCTCAATTAATAATCAATGGACTACCGCAGGTCGGGGGTTTTCTCCGGGTACTCCAGCTTTCTCCCCCATTAAAACTGGACGCCATGATATAGCTGAAAAATTGGAGAAAGTAGCATTAAACACCATCAAACAAACAAACAAACATAATATTCAATGGACATACGGGATAGCAGCTATGGTCACGTGGTCAATTGCACTTCCGATACACCAGCATGTTTTTGTTTATCATCATGTTGTAAATTTCAATGGTAATATTACAGGATTTAATATCCTGCTGGTAATTTTTCCTACTAATTCAGAATCCATAGAGGTTCCTTAAAAAATTTTTTTGTTTAATTAGTTTTAAATGTTCACTTGAGATAATAAGCACAACATAACCAAAACTTGGTCAAGATAAACATGCCTCCAGAGCAGAGCACCTGTTCTTAATGGACATGTATATTAGACTATAGTATAGAGTATACATTTTTTTATCAGCTAACCTTCAGCTTTGGTGTTCTTTCTTCATCTCTATCTTCTATTACTATTAATCTCTCATTCCCTCTCTTTATTTGTTCCTTTAGAAAATTCTGCTCTTCTTCAAGCAGTTTGGAACCTTCTTTTCTAAGTCTTTCAATCTATGAAAATCAATGTTAAAATAATCTATTTATATTTCATCTATAAAAATTATAGCCAAAATGTTAAAAAACAAGAAAAATAGTCATTACAAGTGTCACAGTATCACAAAATATGCCCATCAAAAACCAGCCACATTAATAGAAAATTTAAAACATAATGAATACTTAGAGAACAGATAGATTCATTTGTGAACAACAATTGTTTTAACATAAATTGTTACATTGAAACATGATTTTACACAGTAGGACTCAATGACATAGCTCACTTTAAAATATTTACATCACCATAAGCATTTCCCTCATGTTTCATGAATTTAACATTTTTGTATAATGGACCATAACTATGAAGTGCCTGAAGCAATTTAGCTGGTAATCAAACTTGGTCGAGATATAAATTATGCCCATAAACATTATTCCAAAGTTTCATAAAGATAACACAACATTCGTTTGAGATAGAGAGTGGACAAGGCGAATTTGCCATTTTCTTTTTTTTTAAATAAAGGGCCATAACTCTGAAGTGGTCAAAGCAATCCAGCTGGCCATGGTTATCAAACTAGGCTGATGTATTATGAAAAATTTTTCCCAAGTTTCATGAAGATCGGACAACGGCTGTTTAAGATAGAGAGCAGACAAGGCAAATTTGCCATTTTTTATAAATAAAGGGCCATCACTATGAAGTGCCAAAGAACTCGACTGGTTATTGAACTTGGCAGAGATATTATGCCCATTAACATTTTTTCCAAGTTACATGAAGATCAGACAACTACTGTTTAAGTTAGAGAGTGAACAAGGCAAATTTGCAGTTTTTTTTATAATGGGCTATAACTCTGAAGTGGCTGAAGATTTGTGGACTCTGCCTGCCCACCCAAAATAGGTGTTCCCATAGTACAACCCATCTTTGACTCACATCTAACAAGGTAACATAGATAAGGACTCAAGAGACAATTTTCGTCATAGTCACTTATTTGTAGATCATGCCTTCATGATCAATTTTTAATGTATCTAGCTTCTAATTTTCAAGATAATATCCAAACAGAGCAAAAAAAGTGAAAATCACAATGAAAGGTCAATTACTCCTATAAGGATTGAATTGATAGCTTTGGACACATTGACTAGGATGTAGATCTTGCTTGCTGATTATTTTTGCAATTTACAGTTTCTGTCTGTTGAGATTTAAATATATAAAGCATAAACTGTAATTTTTTAATAGAAATTGTCAAAAAAGAGCAAAAACCTACCGTATGGAGTCACAACTTATTGATGATGTGCTGAATGTTTTTTTTTCTGTAGTAATTTTTTATGCTTTTTCTGTAGTAATTTTTAATGCTAAAAATATGTACAGACAGGATAAATTCCTAAGGAACAATTAGTCAAACTTAAGTTTAAATTAGTAAATTAGTTTAGTATCAGTGGTTTCAGAAGAGAAGATTTATAAAAGGTAAAAAATGTCTGACATTTAGATGGTGTAAGCTCATAAAGCTTTTTGCAAAGTGAGCTTATAAGTGCATAAGACAAACATTATTAATCCATTTTTAATGTCCGTAGGCTACAGCTGGAAGTAAACTATAAATCTATCAATATAAACTGATCAAAGCATTAAAGGAAAAAGAACAGGAAATATACCTGGAGGACACATGACATATCGAGCAGAAAATATACCTGGAGGACACATGACATATCGAGCAGAAAATATACCTGGAGGACACATGACATATCAAGCAGAAAATATACCTGGAGGACACATGACATATCGAGCAAAAATATACCTGGAGGACACATGACATATCGAGCAGAAAATATACCTGGAGGACACATGACATATCGAGCAAAATATATACCTGGAGGACACATGACATATCGAGCAGAAAATATACCTGGAGGACACATGACATATCGAGCAAAAAATATACCTGGAGGACACATGACATATCGAGCAAAAAATATACCTGGAGGACACATGACATATCGAGCAAAAAATATACCTGGAGGACACATGACATATCGAGCAGAAAATATACCTGGAGGACACATGACATATCGAGCAAAAAATATACCTGGAGGACACATGACATATCGAGCAGAAAATATACCTGGAGGACACATGACATATCGAGCAGAAAATATACCTGAAGGACACATGACATATAGAGAAAAAAATATACCTGGAGGACACATGACATATCAAGCAGGAAATATACCTGGCGGACACATGACATATCAAGTGCAAACATAAATTCCTTTGAGTTTTCCTCATAGAGTTTCACATAGTGTGACTTGCAGAAAAATAAGTTTATTTCAGTAGGGTTTCAAATGTCCATAAGAGTTAATTTCCTGTAACTATCAATATAGGTATACCTAATTTTTGATATGGTGTTTTGGTGGTTCTATAATTTTTATTAATTTCCATTCTTACCTGTGCTGCAAGATTCTTTGTTGCTAACAAGTCAGCTTCTTTTTGTTGATAAGCCTCTCCTTCTCGAGCTTCAAGGTCTACATATGAAAAAGTTTTAAATTAGTTCATATTAAGATATTTTTTTTCATTTTAACTTTGTTTTAAGGATGAATTTTAAGTACTTCATTCAATTGTAGTTTAGTTAGTTTAAACATATTTTATTTGCAAACAAATCAGCAAAATGGATAAGACACAAGTTAAACAAACTTATGAAGTCTTCTCCGACAATAGCAAATATTTTATAATAATATATGTTGAGCATGCTAAACAAAAAAAAAGTATCAGTATATACATTTTTAAAAGGTAAGAATTAAGTAACGAAAGCATAAACATAAACATATTGTAACATATTGTGTGTGTTTGTGGATTATACTATCAAGAATCTTTTTGACCCTTTAATAAATGTTAACACGTTCCTAAATATGTCTTTATTTTCTTGTAATGAAAATATATCTGTTCCTGACACCAGTAAGCGTAGATCTATAATGCGCCTATTGTGGACCCAATGAAGTTTTTGCATTAGCATTTGTCTTTGGTTTATGTAGCGAGGACATTCAAAGAAATAATGGAAGGCATTTTCTACTGGGGCTCCACATTGACATGAGGGGTCGGTGATTAAGTTGACTCTGTATAAGTCATAATTCAAAAAAGACGCACAACATCTCAGTTGTGTAAGAATAATATTTAACTTTCTTGGGCCGTATGAAAAGTAATTTGGAATTGATAAGTCGTTTGAATATGACATTTGAAGTTCGCGTTTAAATTTTGATGCTGAACCTGATTGTCTCATTTCAAGTTCAAGATTGTTCCAAAGCCTTATGGTTGATGGTATGTAGGAGTTCATGGTTAGGGATAGTCTACAAAAGGGAATAATAAAGTCATTCCCGTTTCGTAAAGGATATGTTGTTGTACTTTGAATTTTTGGAGGAATAAGTTTGTACATAAAATCCGGTTTCTGTTCCTTTTGGATATTATAAAACATATTTAATTTCCGTTTTTCCCGTCTTATATTTAGTTTTTCCCATCCAAGTTCACTATAATTGTACAATGTGGAACACACATTGCTGCTACAAATAATTATAGAAGATAAAAGATTTCCACAACAAACTGGTAATCCCAGATGCAACATTATGACTTTGAATGTACTGTATGTGTTTTATTATCAAAAGTATACCACAATATATCTAATGAATTGAACCAGTATTTAATTTATGTTTTTAGATATTCTGGCTATCTCCTGGATGCCATGATATATCTGAAATATTGTTGTAAGTAGTGTAAAACCTAGTCCAAGAAACCTCTGCTGTCCAATGCTTATTTAAGATTTTGATGGGGGTGTGGAACAAGAATCCTTTCCATCCAACATTTTTTTTAAAAACTTTTATAGATCTTCGTGGACAAAAATATCTTGACAAGTGATTTATATGTAGCTGAGTCATATCATGAGAATGTGAAATGTGCCAGGTAGCCAAGTCATATCGTGAGAATGTGAAATGTGCCATGTAGCCGAGTCATATCGTGAGAATGTGAAATGTGCCATGTAGCCGAGTCATATCGTGAGAATGTGAAATGTGCCAACTCAGACCTGTGTCGCAAAATCTGCTGTTTAGTCCATAGAGAGCTCTCTGACATGGAAAACTACCATTAAAGTCTAAAAAAGTGTTGGACGGCTGAGGATTTTCAGACTATTTTAAACCGTTTAAATAAACGCTTTCTGTTAATGATAGTTTAATGATAGGTACACTTAGACAAGAATAAAATATTTAAATAAATTTAAAGTCTATTATAATTCTGCAAGAAAACTCTCTCTATCTTTCCTTCTTTAACTTCTATATGGAAAACAGGCAAATAATTTAACTGCATTCTCACTCAACATGAGTCATATTCTTTCCTTTCATAAAATGAAAGATTAGCTATATCCCTCTGCATAACAAAAAAAACATATCTACAGTAATGCCATTGATAAATTGTTTTAAAATGGCTAAAGTCTTAAATGGCTGTGTTGCAAAGCAAATTGTCTTAATAAATAATGGAATCATTTATACATTTGTTAGAAACATTTGGAGTTTGTGAGAAAAAATTTAGAAGGTTTGATAAACTAAAAAATTTGCTAAAATATTATGAAGTTCCCAAGACTCTAAAAATTGTAAAAAAACTCTTTTAACAATTCCATAATATTATGTCCTCAACTTTAATATGTCTGCAAACCTTTTGTGAGGTTTCAGGGATCTGGGTTGAAAGTTGTAAGAGGAGTTGATTACACAAAATTGGTACCCTGTTCTGTAAAATTTGCTGAAAAATTACTAAGATTCCAAGTCTGAAAAATGGAGAAAAATTCTTCCAACAATTCCATAATAACAGGTGCACAAATTCAAATGTGAAATTCAAAATCTTTCTGTAAAGTTTTAGGGGTCTAGGTTAAAAGATGTAGGTGGAATTGATTACACATAATATGTACCCTTTCTATCCTGTCCACCTACCCAACTTCAAAATACACAAAGTTTTTATTTTATAGCAAATTGTGTAGATAATGGTACATAATGTACCGTTTTTGTATGTTTAATAATCATTGTAATTAGTTAATTGATTTAAACTGATAGGCATGATATAGTTGATAATAGGAGCAGAAACTTCAATAACAATAAATGTTCCGAATTTTTATTACAGAATGATAACTTGTTACACTCTACTGTTTTGTTCAACTGTTGAGGCTAGCTATATTAATATTTTATCAGCTAAACTTTCTGCATACTTAAACCTGCCAATAAGGAATTAATAGATTAAAAATTTGTTTCAGTTAAAAAAGATATACCTTCTTTCAATTTTTGCCTCTTCTGGTCAAGATCTTTGTGTCTTTTCTGTGCTGCTTTTTTTGCTTTCAGTGCTTTGTCATATGCAGCCTGTGTAAATTATATTGTGTTGCTGTTTATAACTATTTAAAATTACACAAGGCTGCTACCAAACTCAATAAAAAAACTTTTTCACGCTTTTTTATCTACAAGGTGAGTCTTTTTGCAATTTTATACAAAAATCTGATCTAATTATTGCCCCTCCCCCACAGCTGTATTATAACCGATATTAAAATAGCACTTCCTTAGAAATGGTATAGAGCAGCTCTGACAAAATCCAGGGCTCGTAATTTCAATAAAAATCAGCTGAGAGGAACAAAACATAAACTTGATCTGTAACTCACCACTTTAGATTCACATACCAAAAATCAGCTTCATGTCTTAAAGTGTTTACAAAAAAGCCAAGAAAACTATTATTTTGCTGAAATTTCCAAAATCCAAGGCCTGTATAATTTCCCCATAAAAAACAGGATGCCATTAATATTATATAGCTGAAAAACTGAGGAAAGTGGTGTTAGGGGTCGTCCATAATTATCAACCATTTTCATAAGTGTGCAAACCGCACACTTGAAGGAGGGGGTTTAAAATTTCGACATTTTTGCGTACTTTTTTTTATCTTAAAAATTTTTTTCGTTTCCACGGAGTTTGGTCTATATATTAGTTTAATAGTTGATGTACACTTTTTATGGGTGATTTGGGGGGGGGGGGGGGGTTCAAAAAGTATGCTTTTTGCACACTTGTGAAAATGGTTGACAATTATGGACGATCCCTTAAACACCATTAAAAAACTAACAAAAGATTTCTATTCAAGTCAAATAGTTTGCAGGTGTCCCATATAATAAAACAATTATTGCCTGCACATAAGGTGAACATTATAATTGTTCCCCTTTGTGTTGTAGACCCTAATTGCATGCAGGCTGTAATTGTAAAATATTCTTTGACTCATCATTGGTAACTAATAGCCAATTCCATTATTTCCTTACTCCATCAATCAAAAAAGGTCAATCAAGATAACAGTTTAGCATATTGTTAAGAACATACAAATACTAGCATATATAGTTATCATTTTTTAATCATACTCATGACGTGTATTAAATCTAATAAACCATACAATAAAAATTATCCTTTCTTTAAATATTTTTTTCTAAATCTCGCATAATGCTGATTCATGTTAGACAAAATTAAAGATGGGCATGAAAAGATACTAGTTTAAATAAAATGTTATTATGACATAATGTCATGGTGAACTGAATACAAGTATTATCTGCTAAGTTGACTAAAAATGGCAAAAAAAACAGAAATTTAACCAAAAAAATACTTACTCTAGCTGCTGGATCTGTCAATAGTTCTAAGGCTTTGGACAACTTATGAAACAGGTCAGCTAAAACAAAAGAAAAATGTGTTAAGTAAATTATTATAGATGGTTCAATACACAGAAAACACTAGTTAATAACTAACCATAAAAAAAAATTTTTGCTGGTGAAGTTTTTGATGTTTGTCAGATTTTGAACTCCTTTGGTTATGTACATTCCAAAACATTACTTTTCCTAATGACCCTCAATTTCCTTTTCATAAATTAATTACACACATCTAAATAAATATAATAAAATTCTTATAAACTGTAACAGCCTTATTAATTTGAAAGTGAAACAATCTTAATGAAATAATGTCAGTTTAAAGTGAAATCCCTTGATGTGAGATGTAAATTCAGCGTGTAAGCACTCACTGCAAATCATGAAAAGGCAAACAAACATGTTGGTCTAGTGTATATGAAAAAATAAAATATTAAGGTTTTGTTTTTGCATTACCAATGACCATTGATCAAACAATACACAATTTTAATTAAATCTTTAATCCAATTTCTTAAATAGTAGCGAGCATCACAAATGCGAGGTATATGGTTACATGATCCAAATGAACAAATCCATTTCAGATGGTAGCTGAGCTATCCGAAAAATATTATAGACGAATGAAAAAATATATGATATAAAAGTAGGCAAAAATAATTTTGACATCGATAAAATTAAAGTGTTTATTTTTAAAATTACTACAAAAATGCCAGAAAATTTTTTTTAAAATCTGAAACGCTGTATTTGAAATTGAGTTTGTAACGTCACCAACACATTAGATAAGACGTCACGTCATCAATGGAATGTAGAGGCACTGTTAGGGGGCTCTGAAGTAACGACATGAACAATGTGCGATGTTCGCATTTAGGCTGCGCTTACATTCATATTATGTTACAGCAACATGCACACCATATGACCATTTAGGTATATTACAGATTATATGCATTGTATGTCTAGATTTGTTGACATGCACATGTTGTAGCCTATGATGCTTTTTTTAAATTAGTCCCTGTTTTTACCTTTGAAGAGGACCATTGCAATATTAATATCAATTTAATCTAAGACATTTACTTCCAAGACAAGTAGCTATCTGTATGATCTGTAACAACCTGTAATGGACTGTTACATTTCCACAACACTTTACAATCAATATAATAACTGTCAGTGTCTATAACAATAATTTTGTTCACATACCTGCATTAGGATCATCTGGATTCTTATCAGGATGGCATTTCAGTGCACGCTTTCTGTATGCTTTTACTATCTGAATAAAAAAATCGCTATTAATGTACAAATGTGTTTTATTCTTTTAATTAGCATTTTAAATTAATTATTTTCAAGTTATTGTACTAGTATTCCAATTAATATGAAAACTAATGGAATTCTAGACGATCCGTCCCCTGGTCGTTCCGTGTCCAGGTCGATCCGGCCCCAGTAAAACCTGTATATAAACTGAGTAATCCCGGTGTTGCAAGTCCTATGTTGCCACTTGTGACAAATGTCACACTCAAGGGCTTGCTGTCGTCGTGTAACCTCTCTCGAACAAAACTGGCATGGATAATCCATTTTCAGAATGAACATAGATGTTGCAAACCATTTTATATATCCAACGATATGGAGTCCCAATAAATGTTTTCTTTTTGAGAAATTCTTTGAGCTCAATGAATGTTTTCTTTAAAATTTTTGATGTTCAGCAGCAATAAATTGTCGTATTTTGTGTAACCTTTGATGTTAAAGTCAGCTTGGATGCAGAGTAAATCATACAGTAGTTATGCAAACAATTTATATAAAAATAATCAAAGGGTAATTACGCCTATGTGCACTGATCAGAACTGTATTATCATTTAATTAATTAAAAACACTATATTTTGTTTATTTAATTATTTAACATATTTTAATTAAAACATTTACAATTTCCAATTAAAATCAATTATAATACAACACAATTAAATATAATTAAAAACCATACCATATTTTGTTTATTTAATTATTAAACTAATTATAATGAACACTTTTTCACTTTTTACACTTAAAAACAGTTAAAATAAAACTAAATGTAGTAATATACTTATAAATTTTTTATTGGGGACGGATCGACTAGGGGACGGATCGTCTCGGGCCAGATCTACCAGCTTCCAAACTAATGGATTATGTTTCTATTCGGATGCAGGACAACTTAGCCAAAAGACAGGACCGTAAATTATATGTAGGCATGTAATACGTATGAGCTGTTAAATTGTTCTGTACTAGTTCTTAAGTTTGAATCTTGTTCCTGTTAGCAAGGACAGTATTCTTTTTTTTTTTATAATTTTTTATTTTTTTAAATATTCAACACTTTACAAATAAGCTTATATAACCATATCATACACTAGTTTACACAATAAATTACAACATTGCTAATAAAATAAATCATATATTGCATTGTGTCCATAATTTATAATTGTTTTTATAAAATTATAGTACATGTTGAAATTTTTTTTTTAAATGAGAAAGGAAAGGCAGAATGTAAGATAAATAGAAAAAAAAATTCTGCAGAGAGAAAGAGAGAGAAAAAAAATTAAGTACAATACATGTTTTGTATTTTAGTATTGAAAAGTATTAGCAAGAAAAAAAAGGTAATGGTGTATTTGAGTAGTGAAAATTTAATGTACACTTTGTTATATTTAGTGACTAAAAGATTCAATGCAAAAACACACATACAAATTATATTGTCCTGTTTTTAATATAATATAAATGTAAATAAGAAACACACTGAAAATGTGTTTGTCCTGCCTGTAATATAATCCAGAAACAACTCAGGTTGTCAATAGTCTTTCATACAAATTCCAGTTTTTATTGAATTGGGTAACATATTTGTTTCGTACAGCTAGCATTTTTTTTCAGTTACATACATGTATTTTAATTTTTCCTTAACTGAAGGCAGTGAGAGTATTCTAATCGAGTATATGATCTACGGTCACCCACTCGAATTTTGTCCACACTCTAATTTCAGGGGTTTTACTTCATTCAACAATGTAAACAATTTAGTTCTATAAGATAAAACATCCCATTTCACGTTTATATTATCTTTTTGATATGACTTTTACATTTATTTATTATTATTTGAATTTCACTAAAAACAAAAAATATCAATATCCGATAAAAAATGTTAAAAATAAACATGAAATGTATAGTTTTATTATAATTACTAATACTATAAACAATGTCATGCAAAATAACTGTTAAAATATCTTGCATTTATTGCTTTAAACAAATGAATCCTCAAATAATGAAATAGCCAGTTAAAGCGACACATTTTCATCGCCGAAATTTACTCAAATTTCATAGTGTATATAGACTGTCCCTGGTGTTAGTAAATGCTCCTGTCAGTGTGGATCTATTATGGTAATCATTTAAGTCATAATTGGTTATATTAGTACCTCTTTCTCCGAAGCCTCTTCTGATACATCTAGGATCCCATATAAATCAAGTTTATTAATGTCAATTGTACTCATACTTGTGGTTTACTGGTTATTCGTAACCGAAACGAACTCGAACTACAGTTACCTCCTCTTGGAAACTAAATGTCAACGGACAGCGATGAATTATATCCGGGAACAATCTTATCAGATTTTTTACCCCTCATATACTGGCAGAAAAATTAAAATTAACTATATTGTTTGTATTTTGTTAAGTTGAGTTAATAATTTTTATTCGGTATTAAAGCTCAGCCAGGAATTTTTCAAATCAGTTATACTACTCCTAATAATAAGCTCAATTTGTCATATCAATGGGATTAACAGTAAGAAACAATAAAAAGTTAACTGATGTAGTTAATGTATGACATATTTTTATTAAGTAATGAAATGTCTTCAATTGAATGTATGTTTGTTTATTAATTGTGGTTGATTAACTTGAGTAATTACAGTATGTATATATTAAGATGTAGTTCAAGGTGTGTTATCAATCAAAGTCTTATTGTCTGACTGTACACTTCCAGTATTAAAAAATGCCTGCTCCATCCTGTCTATTTTGTTTGAGAAAAATATACAAACTCGAGAGCTATTACATAAGACAACTGTTCTACATGTTATCATATAAAATGCGGCTATGCTGGTATTCCAGATGCAGAGTATGACGCCGCAAATTATTTAACTTGCATGCATTATGCAGCCATGTCGACAACAACGTGAGTGAGGTGGAAATGCAAGCAGAACCAACTTCAAGCATTGCCTCTAGCATTCTAGAGGAGGAGACCATGTCATTTTACATCACGCGACCAGATCGCCAGTGTTGGAAAACTCACTTCAAGACACAATCAGTGAGAGATGTGCCACCTCCAGCCAGCGTCATGTACACAGTGGTGGACAGTGGCCACAGAGCGTGGAAAACCCAAACTAGTGTCATGCATGAAATAATGTCGAAAAATAACACATACCAGAGCAAATAAGACTATAGCTTCAGAGGTAAGAAAATAATTTATCTCCGACAATCAGAATCAACCATTCGATAAACTATTTCGCCATATCAAAACGCAGTGAAAAATAATTAAGAAATAATTCGCGAAGGCTGTTGTTTAGCATTGTTTTACAACGGACTGGCCATTTATGTTGCATTATTTTATCCGGAGCGAAATCATATAACCCGTTAATTGTTTGAATAAAGATTGAACATATCTCTCTTTCTCTCAAGTATCGAACTTTATTTTCAGCGGAACTGAAAATAAAGTTTGGACATATCTCTCTTTCTCTCAAGTATCGAATTGCGCATAATACCAGAATGTTATAATTAGTCGACGATATGTTTGATCACAATTATTACCATTACCGAATGGCAACTATCTGTTGAACACGCAGTCTGGAAAACACAACTTATGAATGATGAATAGAGCTAACTTTTTTAATTAGAACTGTGGTTATTAAACAAGGTTGAAGCATGACCTTATACATCAAGTTAGTCCGTTTTGAAAATTGTCTGATGTTTGTATTTTGCAACATTAGCGTTTGGGAGAGTTGCTTATATTACGTGAAGACAATCGTATCACATGATGTCGAAATGGTTAATTGTCACTGCCAGAATCTGTTCAAAGTAGTCATCGATTTAAAAGCAGGTTATAACAATGTTGGACATAGGATCACAGCCCGTGTGACTCACCCGAACCTGAAATATATGTTTCTATGTTAACCATGTTACACATCTGATTCTGTTTAAACGACTGCTTGCGGACCATAGAAATACCAGAGAATACCCAATAACACAAGAGAATGCGCCAAAATATCAAATAATACTCTAAATATATATTTAGACTTTTAATAGGAATTATTGTCCCTTAATCATACTAATTGTCGATTTTTGTCATTTTTCCTCAATACCTTCAAAACCGTAAGAACTAAAGAAAAAATAAATCTTTTCAAAATTTAAATATGCACTCGCTCCCTACTTTCGTGATATCGCTGCGCGTACAACGCACAACGCAGCGACATAGACATGGGGCCCACGTGAAAGATTTAATTTTAATTAAATCAAAAGTTAATATAAAAATATGATTTCTCCTTATAGGATTTATACCCTTAAAACGTCAAAACTAATGATTTTCTACAGTTGGACAATTCCTTACCTTATAAACTTAGTAAAAAAAGCTAGATACAATTGGAGAATTGCTAATTGTTCAATTGATTTCAGATTGAGCGATTCATGATTATAGGACCCTTTATTTTTATTATTGGACTCCCAGTTCCATATTACAACGAAGGGTATTAAAGGGACACATTACACTAAATTAGATGAATATTTATGACTGACGATGCATCTATAATATACAAGTTTACGCAATTTTGTTATTGCGAATAATTTACGCTAAATCCGATTAAAATTAGGGGAAAGAAAAATCTCAGTCTTCATATGGCTTTTACATATCGTAATATAAATATATTTTATATATTTTATTGAAAAAGCATACCGCTAAGAAAAATAATTGATAAATGTATGTATGTGGTCAAAGCAATGTAGCACTATAATGATTGCGATGTGTCTACATAACGTATAAAATTAATAGTTTTTCTATAGTTTTCAGAAAAAAACTATTTTACATGTCACACTATATTTTATACACAAAATATATTGTTTTCATGTCTAATTTTAGGAGGTATTCTTGTGTATTCTTTGGCATTTCTATGAGCCCGCTAATTGTATAGATGACAACTTAGTATTATCTGTACCCCATGTGATCTAAATATTGTATAAAATCTTTTCATAAAATAAGCTATTAGTAGAGAAATATTGGATGCACATTTATACAATATAATCGCAGATGCACGACCGGCGCGACGGTAAGGGCGAAACGCTCCCTGACCCATTTGGGATAAGGTAGAAGGCCATGCATTGTGTACATAGAAGCAGCCTTACAGTGTATATGTCATTTAATGATCTACACCTGGAAATATTGAGAATAAGAAATGGGGCTTGTTTTAAGTTCATGTAGACCAAAAGAAACTAAATTATTTCACCACATATTACAGTTTTATTGCCATTTTTAGTAGTATTTAACATAGGAATCTTAATTTTGGCAGCATGGCCATGAAGAAAGCAATACATTGTTGAGTAAAAGCCTCCAAGCTGAGGCTGGCCAATCAGGGATAATTCAAACAAGACAAGAAGTTCGAGGCCACATAAGAAAAATTCAAATGTCCGAACAAGTGTCAATTCAAGTTACATGCAACTGCATGAGGCAAACTGATTGAAAAATGTACATTTGCTTAAGGCTGACAAAGTAAAAACTGTTTCAAACAAAATTAAACAACAAACCAAAAAACACGAGGTTTTGGTGAATTATGACAGTAACAGTCAGACAGACTGAGATGTAGGTCTCATTTAGTACTAAATTTCTTCTGTGCCAAGTGTCAGATCGACCTAATGTCTTTTAACCTTACCAATAAGTATTTTGTAATATATTACTTGTTCATCAGTCATTGTAAAATAAATCTAAGTTGTATCTACATATGCATGATAAATATTAATTAGCATTTTCTCATTTTACAACTTTTTTGCATTAGGGTCTTATTTTAAACGAGTCTTTCAGGGTTGCCATTTTGAATTTCGGATTGAAATTAAAACAGGAACTTTATAGAGGTCCATCAATGAATGGTACTGGCAAGTTTTTTTTTCAATTGGTTCACAAGTTATTGAAAAGAAGTCTTTTAAAACTTTTTTCCCCATAGGGTTCTACGGTCAATTAAGTCCAGCGGTGGCAGTCATTTTCAATTTCTGATTGGCATAAAAAACACAAAGTGTTTAAACTAATAAACCACCCAATGAATGCTGAGGGTTAGTTTTTTTCAACTGGTAACCGGTTTCAGAGAAAAAGCCTTTCAAAACTGTATCCTATAGGTTTATTTTGATTTCTTGGGTGTTTGCTTTACGACCAGCGAGTAGTATTTAAGCTATATTCAGGACGAGAACAAGTTTACAAACAATAAACAATAGATCAACTGAACCGAGTGGTGGGATGGGACAAAGTGAACTAAATTTTGACTGCTACTGGAAAAGTGTGGAGTATTTGTTAGGGACGGAAAATTTATCATGTGGTAGCGGCTATCATGAGTCTACTATTTTTTTTTTAAATCTACGAAATGGGTCTCCATCGTGCAAGGAGAGTGGCACTCTACAAACACGTCACCTGCTACGGTTCGCGGCTATGCTTTTCTGTATTATGATATGACAACCTCCAATGAGAGTGTATCCCTTATCTGCCATCCGGGGACGTACTGGGCTACACTGATGCCTAAGCCTGATATTACATAAGTGTTCGAAATGATCAAAATTGGAATTTGGTCAGGTTTAGTATTTTCTGTCCCATACTACCCTTTTTTCTATTGATTTATTGCTCGTTAACTTCCTCGTCCTGAATATAGCCGAAATACAATAAATCAGTCAAACCGAATATCTGGTTTGAAAACCTTAATAAACATAATGCTATTGTTTCCAGGTAAGACAGATAATGTAGAAAGAAATGTTTTTGGGTTTTTTTTGTTTGGGGGGGGGGGGGGGGGCAGTAGGTTTACGTTTTTGTTTAATTTAAAACAGAAGTCAGAATTCTGTAGTTTGGAACGTGTTGTTACATTTTACGACTTTGTGCAATAACTTAAAGTAATCAAATAGATTTGTTTTTGTTTGTTTGAATGGTGTTTTAACGCCACTTTCAGCAATTTTTCAGCTATTTCATGGCGTCCAGTTTTTATTGGGGGAGGAAGACGGAGTACCCGGAGAGAACCCCCGACCTGCGGTATGAAAACTGGCAATCCTTGTCAATTAAGATTGGAGTCGAGTACACCCTGCCTGCAGTGAGAATCGAACTCGCAATCTCAGTGTTGACAGACCACGTGATCAATAGTAGACGAACTACCTTGACCACTCGGCCACCGAGGCCCCTAATCAAATAGATATCGTCATCCCCAATTTACTCATTTTGGAAAAAGACGCCCAGTAATGGCAATTCCCTATTGTGGTAAACACGTTTTATCTCCCATTTACAGAGTTATATGTTCTTTACAGGAGGTACTTTATAGTACCTACTGTGGGTAAAAAGTAGTTTTTCAATAAATTTTTTATTCACATATTGCAAAGCATCTGGTAAAATTTATTATGATGTGCAAAATAATTCTGCAGTATTTTTTTGTTGTGCTGGAACAGTCAGTCCACAAATATTTTTTTAATTAAAAGCATGATTTTTCCCTATCTGTTCGATACCAGACACCTGCTGTTATGAAAGACAATTGGAAATGGGAAGAAACTCTTGTATTCAGAAAGAATACCGATATCCTATTCACGTACCAAGTAAATGAAGGTAATATAATATACCGACCAAATATGAAGCTGTTAAAACGATAACACAAATTCAAAAAAAGCGGAACTCGTAATGTAACGTTTATTGACCAGATACGTCATCATCTAAATAATGAACCATGAATGTGAAAAAATAACATAAACAGGAATGGTAAATTTATGATTCTCTAAAAACTTCATATATGGCAAGAAATCAGTCCAGACAATTTAAAGGGGGCTTGTTTTGTAACCAGTTACAAAAAACGGGGGTGGATACAGGATTTTCGAAGGGGGGCCGTAAAAGGGGGATATCGGAAAGGACGGTCACGGACAAGGTTTTTATAGTGTTCAGCAACCTTTATTTGGTACAGTATATACAACAGAGATAAACGAATTAGTATCGTTAATGCATTAATTTATGGCGAGGACGAGCGAGGATTACATTATTGCCCTTGACGCTGGTTGTTACCCTCCCTGTTCTCTTTTTTTCCCTTCCTTTTTTATAAAGGGGGGGGGGCGTACGCCCCTACGCCCCCCCTCTCTGGATCCCCCACTGAAACACATAAAAAAGTACTATTACATAATAGTTACACAACTGCTCATTATGGAAAACAGTTACAAATAGGTTTCATCTGTATAATTATATATATATATATATAAATGTATTTTTGTCTTCATTTTAAAAAATAATAGTTACATTACTGCTCAAAAATTGTCCGGCCTGTTTTCTTGCCATATCTAATAAACTTGGACCGATTTTACTGTGATCAAAATTTAAAGATGGTCACTGGAGGCGACATATTTTCTGACTGCTGAAACAATGACGTCAAACGAAATGCAACTTAGAATGTTTCGCGATCTTCTACAAATTTTCTTAGTTAACATCTATACTGGTTTTTGATTGGTTATTTAGGCAAAGTTTCTTGACAAATGAAACATATTTCTGCAGAAATAATCAATGGTTATGCCAATTCGACATCAAGAACAAAATACATATCTAATTTGATGAACTCCTCTTCTTAAACTACAAAATCCAACAAAAGGAATGAAGAAAAGATCATTTTACAACAGCTTCAAAAGTGGGTTAATACAATAGTAGTTATGGGCCCGGGGGTGTCTGTCAGACTGTAACACGGGGACACCCATCATATATTTGCCACACCTCATACACCAGTGAATAGAATTTGATGAAACTTTCACAAAATCTTTTTCAAATAGTGCCATTGTTAATTGGATATTTCATTTTTATAGGAATGATATTTGGGGTTGCCATACAACCATCCACTTTGCTAATCTTTGACAAATTTGGTACCAATTTCTTATCTGAAACCACACAAAATGGAATTTGATGGAACTTAAAGAATCTTTGTCACAAAGTGACATTGTGCACCTGATATATTTTACGTCCCTTGATCAGAATATGTGGGGTTTCCCATGGCAAATCATTACCTAATTGCTTGATCTCTGACATACATGTAATGGGTACCCATGATGACATCGCTCATCCACAATTGCACTTTCTGTACATCACCAAATGGAACTAAATTAAAGTTCAAACTTTTACAGAATCCTTGACACATACAATGTAGTGCAATTGTGACCGGTCACCAGATTTTTTATATTTTGATTGGAATGTTATTTGAGATTTTGGTGTTTTCAATAGCAAAATATATGATAGCTATTCTCTCATATGGGGGTACCAATTAAGTCATATAGTGCCATTGTGCACTTTATATTTGACATTTTTATTGGAATATTTGGGTTGGGAAGAAGATGGTACCAATCTCTGTGGACATCCTTGACGTTAAGATCAAGGTAAAAAACCATGGTATGCAACACATCAGCTTGATATTATCTACCCACAATCAAAATATCAAAAGCCTTCATTGTACCTCGAAAGATAAAAGTTAAAGGCCGGACATGAATTTGTCATTCAGAAAGATATAATGTGACCTCAAGGTCAAAGGTGATCAACCACGATAGGACACCGCCTTGATATTATCTACCAAACGAAGAATGTGTCCATGGGAATTCGTCATGCAGAAGGCAATAAGGTGACTTTAAGGTCAAAGTTCAAGGTCAAAGGTGATCAACCACAGTATGCGACACATCACCTTGATATTTTCTACCAACATTCCAAATATCAAAAGCCTACCTCAACAGATAAAAAAGGTACAGCCCTGACACGATTAGTTTTGGACGGATGGACCGATGGACAAACTGATCACTATAGTACAGTACGTCCACTTCAAAGTGACAGGGCCCTAATAAGTGAGCATTGTTAACAGTTTTTCAAGTATTTTAATTAGTGTTCTATGGAGCCAGCAAGTTTTATTCCAATTAGCCCACTGATATAAAAACAAAGCTTAAAATTTGCAAGATTAATTACATTTTATACATGTAACCTATATACATATCAACCTGTGATGCTACTAGTATACTAGTAAGATGAAAACTCCATCAATACTAATAAAAATAAGTAACTAAATTAATACAAAAAGGCTTTCAAACTTAATTCTCTTTTTTCTAACGTTTTTGCTTATGCTTAAGAATCATATGCCTACGTAGAATTGACATGTCATTAAAAGAATCGTGACACAATTTACATGAAAACGGACGTTCTCCTGTGTGCGTACGAAAATGACGTTTTAAGGATCCTGACTGAGTAAACGATTTTCCACATTCTGAACACAGGTGTTCTCTTGTGTCTTTGTGTATTTTCATGTGAATTGTTAGTCCATTTTTGTAATGAAATGTCTTAGAACATATACTGCAAACAAATTGAGGACGAAGCTCCTTGTGTAATTGTTGATGATAAGCCAGTCCTTTAGATGAGCCTAAACCTTTCCCACAAATATCACAATAATGTTTGGTATCGCTGTGAACTGACTTTACATGTGAGGATAGAGAAGCTTTTGTTGATAATACCTTTTTACAGAGATTGCAAGGAAACATTTCCCTTGGCTCGGTAGAATGGTAGGTCTTAATATGAATTTGAAGACTTATTTTTGTAGTAAATTTTGTTTGACATATGTCACATTCAAACCTGTGGGAATTGTAATTCGGATCATGTCTTCTGGCATGTACATAAAAACTTCTGCGTCTTATTAACTTCCCACAAACCTCACATTTCTTAAAAACATGCTTTGCTAAATTGTGAAGATGCAGATCACCTTTAGTACCAAATTTTTTGTTACACTGTTCACAACTGAATCTAAGCTCTCTCTTAACATGGACCCGCAAATAATGAGCTCGCAAGCGGTTTTTAGCATTTTCATAGTTAGAGGAATTTACAAAATGACAAGTGTTACATTCTGCTGTACCTAATGTTGGATCTTCCTGATGTCTGTTAACTTTTCCAATCAGTGTCCGAGTTTTTCCATGAAATACTTGTTCATCAAAAATATAGTAACTTGGATTTGTATTGACATCTGCATGATCAACATCAATTTTCCTATTCATGTTTAGGTCACTTTTTATAGCCTCAGATGGTTTTTTACCTTTCATATTCTTAATTTGTTTTTCATCTTGATTTTGTTTTTCTTCCGTCTTATTTTCACATTTATTTAGGACTTGTACATATTTGTTAGTTAAAAAATCTTCTATATTTGTCTCCACTTTAAAAGCCTCTTGCAAGTGTTCATTCTCCTCATCAATACCTTGTTCTTCAGCTGTCTCCACATCTAGTTCTTCTGTCTCGATATCAACATCTAGTTCTTCCGTTTCAATATCAACATCCTGTTCTTCAGTACTGTTACTGCCTCGATGACCTGTTTTATCAGACTTTTTTTCTGCATACTGAATCACTTGGTCTGCATCTTCCGACTCATAGGGATTCAGCAGTTTTTTCACCCAGAAAGCCGGTTTTGCTTTCCTTAAACTGTATGTTTTTTTATATCCAGTATCTTGTATATTACCATCTGTGGAAGCATTTTTACTTTTCTTCTGAAACCCATTTGTTTTTTGTTGCTTGCAATCTTGTAAATTATTGACAATGTCTGGATTTTTATCAACAGTTTGAGAAATAATTTCAACTTGTTGTGATGCTAAATTTAGTTTTTCATTACAATTGTGTTCAGATTTATCAATATCACTATCATCATGATTATGATTGAAATTTGAGCTTTTGAACTTATCATGATCTTCCAGTGAATGTAAAAATTGATCTTTTCTTGCATCTTCACAATCTTCATCAGAATGATTAGCATTATTCACTGTTAAGCCGTTCGTCGCGGAAGTGAATACATCTCTTTCTAGTGCTTGTTCAATTTGAACTTGCAACTTTTGTAGTTGCTCTGTTGAGTTTGAAGAGAACTGGCGCCGTTGACCTGAAATATGTTTAATTATCTGGGGCGACGTATTGTCACCACTCATGCTTGCAACCTTTACGTTTTGAATACTATTTTGATTTAAATGTGTTTTCTGTATCAGGGCATTGTCAATTCTTTCTCTCATATGCTGAAGGAAACCGACAATTAAATCATTTGCTAAAACTATTCCATGAAAACTTCCCGAAAAAGAAAAACTATCACCGCACTCGGTTCTGTGTATTTCAACCTCAGCTTGACCTTTAATGTTCTTGTGTATTTCACTTTCTATGTCTGACAAAAATGGCCTCAATGTTTGTACTAAACTGGTCGACAAAACTGTGGTGGTTCTTTCGAACACAAAGCCCATTTTGGTGGGAAATGCTAAAAGTATTATAATATTTAAATATGTTCCGGATTGAAACTAAAAAATTCGGACAAGCATGGACATATTATCAATATCAACATCAGTTTATTGGATAAAAGCACATGAATTAACAATGCAATGTAATCCATAAGACATGTAAGACAAAGGTAGAAGAGTACATAAAAATATAATGAAACATTAAGGAACTAAGTCCCTATATTTTGAGTTGTAGTGTAATTATTTTCTTTTATATATATATATGGTATATAAATCAATACAATTACAAATTGTTACAATTTAGTTAGTCTGTAGTACATGATACAAGATTGGCTGCAGTGGAATCTAAAGAACGATTTTAAAAGCCTCTCTAAGGTAAGTACAGATTTCCCTGGCACCTGCCTCTGTTGAAGGATTCAACAACTTTTCAGTATTTACTTCAGAGTCGTTAAAAATCTTAAATTTTTCTCTTAAAGATTTGTCATAAGGACAGTTTAGGATAAAATGAACTTCATCATCAACAGTGTTTGTGCAAAATTTACAAGTTCTATTATTAATCGGAATTTTTGGTCTAGAATATCTTCCTGTTTCTATTGCCAATGGATGTGCACTTATTCTAATTTTGGTTAGCCATAATCTATCTGATTTTTTTTCAGATTATATTTAAGGTAGTCCTTTAGTTCAAAAGAAGATGAAATTTTACTATAAAAACACAACTTGCCTTCATTATTATTCTTAATAAAATCAAGTTGTCTAATAGCTTTATCTTTATAATATTTTTATAATGATGTTTTAAACTCAAAAGAACTAATCTCTAGATTTGATATCGTAGTAATATCTTTAATTTTGAGTGAAGTTGACACCCAACTTAATGTTTTGTTTTCATGAAGACCTTTCTCTACTTCAAAGGCCGCTTTTAAAATATCAAATTTTTGTTCATGTTTTGACTCCACGGCAAAAAAACTTAAATAATATTTATACATCAAAATGTAAGACTTTATACTTATTGGATTAAGTCCCATTTCTGTTCTTAATGCAAGATTTGAGGCCTTACTGTGAACTCCCAAGATATTCTTCATTATCATGTTTTGGACTTTTTCAATATGTAGTTTATCTATAGAGTCTAAATTAGGGTTAAAATCCGAAATCCATATTTCAGATCCATAAGACATAATGGGTAAAATAAGTGTGTTATAGAGTTTTATCCATTTTTCTACTGAAATGAAGTTTGAGTGAGGTATTGTGGATTTCAAAGCAAAATAAGCTTTACGTGCTTTAATAGCCAATTCTTCGGCTCTTCACAGAGTATGTGAGCCAAAATAAAAGTTATATTTATCAATTACAGATCTGTTTTTAAATTTGGATAAAATCATTATTTTTGTCTTCTGGGTGTTCACACTAAGGTTCCAATTCCCACAGAATCTTTGCAAGGAATCTACACAGTGCTGCAAGCCTGAGGATGACTCTGAAATTAGTACCAAGTCATCTGCATAAAGGAGATGATTTAAAGTTATTTGGTTAAGTGTGACTGGGTTTGATATGTTAAAATCAAAGTAAGACTTTATATCATCAGCAAATATGTTAAAAAGTGTAGGACTTAAACTATCCCCTTGTTTTACCCCAATCTTAGACAGAAAAGGTTCACCTAAGATATTATCAGTTTTGCAACAATACAGTGTATTTGAATATATATTTTTAATGAGGTCATAAAATTTTCCACCGATTTTGTTTCTTAGTAGTTTAGTCAAGAGTGCTTTTCTTGCAACACTGTCAAATGCCCTTCGAAAATCTACAAAGCATACATAAAGGTTTTTATTTTGTCCATATAAATATTTGCTTATTAAAGTTTTCAAAATAAAGATATGATCACTTGTCCTATAACTTGATTTAAAACCACCTTGGTTGGGACTTATTAAGTTGTGCTCTTCAAGGAACAAATACATTATATCATATTATATACTAATACTAAATGCGAGCACAGAAAATATAGTCGTCTATTAGTTTTTTCAATATATATTTTTGCACTTTATTCTTTGTTTTACTTTGTTTATTAATTAACGAATACCCTTAGGCTGGGACTAGTATAACTTGGTTTATAGGTTCCTGCCTTAGGCTACTACATTTTTCAATTAATTATTATGATGTTCATGATTCAATATTTTTATAATTTCAGTCATTTCTACTTTACCACTGAATAGGATTTTCATATTGTGTATTTAGAGTTCCATTTTTTTTACCTAAAGGTGCGTTTGAATATAAGTGTGTGTGTGTTTTATATTAGGGTGTGCATGATTTTTAATATTGTCATTTCCTGTTTGATCATCCTCAAAAGTCAGGGTTTCTGTGTCCACGAAACCCTGATAAACTTAGCTAGGAAATTCCCAGGCTAGAAGATTTTCATATGACGTCAAACTTCAAATATCAACTAATGAAATTGCTTGAAATTTCTAAATTACCCTAAATGACAAGGCCTACAAACCTGATATATTTTTCAGAAATTGTCTGATGACACCTTATAGGAGTTATCAGGGGCGGATCAAGAAAATTGGGCTAGTGGGGACGAAATTCGGCAAAGGGTCTGGGACCCTCTCAATGTAATTAATTGTTTATTTAAATACAAAAAGATCAGATAAAAACTATTTTTAGGACACAATAATTAAAATAGTTATATTGTAAATTTATTATTTTATTATCTGCTTCTTTCTAACACACTATCGCTCACTCTTTCTTTCACTTTTTTTCGCTCAATTTCTCCTTTTAAAAGGGGGAGGGGAACGTCCCTCCATCCCTCTCTGGATCCGCCACTGGTTATTGTACTTAACCAAAATTTTTGAAGAAATGTATAGTTTTTGCACAGTAACTTAAAAGCTATAACAACTAGACTAAAACTGTAAATTTCAAAAATTTAAATATAGTTGAAGTCATTTGGATTCCAGTAGTCCGAGAATCCTCTGCGTGGGACGCAAAAAAAAAAGCGTTGGACGGCAGAGGATTCTCGGACTAGGGTTCTAGCGATTACAGGCTCCTGGGAGCCTCTAGTTTATTTTTTCATAATATTGCGTCGATGTTATTGTACTCATTGAGGACATTGTATTTTTCAAGGATGATAATTAAATACTTTTTTTATTTTTATATTTTTGATATGTTTTGTACAAGTTTTTATGGTTGTTAAATTTTTCTATTTTGTAGCCTATTACCACATACATTACACAATTAAATATTCAACATCGAATTGGTTAACTGTCCGTGGCCGTCCGTGCCACTAGGCGGATTAATCATCAGGACCTCGGTGGCCGAGTGGGTTAACTTAAGATAGTTCGTCTTCTTTTGATCAAGTGGTCTGCCAACACCGAGATTGCGTGTTGGAGTCTCACTGTGGGCAGGGTGTGCTCGACTGCAATCCTAATTGACAAGGATAGCAAGTTTTTCTACCGTAGGTCGGGGGTTTTCTGCATATTGAATCTGTTGGTCGCCTCTTCCGACTTCTGCTGCCTCCCCCAATAAAGACTGGACGCCATGATATAGATGAAAAATTAGTGAGAGTGGCGTTAAACACCATCAAACAATTTAAACCATGTTGATGATATTTGACATATATATTTTTTTTAAACTAACAATTAACATGTATAGGTCAACAAACTGTACTCTTTTATCTTAAGTATTTATGCGATTTGAATTTTTAAACTAGAGGATAAAAATAATTTCATATTTATTTATTCATTGGTAAATTTAAGATAAAAATATTTTGAACTTTTAAAAAAGAGAAACAAGAATTATTTAAGGATTAATTTATTCGATGATAAATTTAAGATGGTTTGGTGTTTTTTCAAACTATCAGTTCTGATGTTCAATAAACAGTAAAAAACAAATTGACTTTAAGAAAATAAAAATTGAATATTTATTTACAAATATATAACAATATTATTTATTGGAAGAATTTATACTGGTAATTTATTTTGATGGGGAAGTGAGTACAGGACAGATTTTTCTAAGATCGGAGATCTCAGGAGCATCTTCCCAAAGACTGTTATGCTGGCACTGACTGCCACTGCTACTAAGGAGTCTTAAGAACAAATTGAATAACAACCTATAAATCAGTAATTGAAGTATGTTATATATCATATATATTATTTTTTTGTCAAGAAGCCCCTTACTCTCTAGATTGAAACTTTTTTTGGTTAATTGATCATGTTGATAGCATGAGAGATAAATGAAACTCCTAAATCAATTATTTATTTCAGAAATCTGCAAGATTTTTCACAAGAATGTGGAACAGCATGGAGGTTTGGTTTAAAATCAATTTCTATTGTCTATTATAATCTATTATCATGGTTGATATTAGTAAAATTGTGGCTGACACTCCCATGCACAAGTTTTGTAAAACAACTTATGGCAGACGACAATTTCTAGTAAATTATTTTACCCCTCAAATAAATGCATGCAGTATGTAGAAATTACTTCCAGTATTGTTGTAACATTTGTGCTAGTTCATGTTCATGTGCTTACTGTAGGAATTTAATTAACGTTAAATCTTTCACTTCAAAAAGGGAGAGCAAGGTAAAGATTTAATTTTAATTAAATTGTAACTGTAGAGGCAGTAATATAGAGTTTAATGCAGACTTGAAAGACAAAGTTTGGCCTCTTTTGATATTGAAGAAAAATCTTATAGGGAAGTTTCTGAACAACATGTTCTTTGTTTAGACTACTGACTTTGCGAGAACTGTGACAATTCTTTAATGGTGCCATTACTTCAGGTTTAAGTGAAAAATTAAGTTAGAAATTAATATATAATACATATAAATATTAATATATAATACATATAAATTATATTAACTACTTTTATTGATGTTATTTGGATTTATCAGTGTATAGTCATTATCTTTGATATGTAACCATTTATTATTTTGTACCATCTCTGTTTATGTTTTCTATGTGAGAGGAACTTGTAAAAGTGCTTGTCACTTGTTTTCCAATCCAAATCTATATTATCTGTTTGTTATTACATCATCTATTTGCTAACAAATACTCTTTACAATAAGTTAGAAATTGTACAAAATGTTGATTATATTCTTCATTATGCAGCTATCCAAGAATATATTTTTTATCCTGAAAAATTGCTTAATTCTTAAATCCCATTCAAACAAAAGACCATTCTATATATAAGTATTGTTTGTTTTAGTATGGTTTTGATTTTCAGTCCATGTATTTGTCTTTTTTGTATTCATTCAGGATTTCTCAAACAAATCCTGGTATTGTTTTTTTTTTTTTTATACCAATACATTTTAATGTTTAAATGTAATGTACCACCTTTCCACCTTAGATTTCAGTTTTATATTTTCTGTTGAAAAATTTTGCATCAACAGCTCCACTATACGCTTCAAAGCTATTAAAATTTTTAATTAAAATAGCAACTATTGTTATAAAATCTTCTCTTTAAGATACAATGTCTTCTGCATAAGATATGAAGTCTGTAACAGGAACATAAATTAAGGAACTTATTTGATCCTTTTTTCAGACAATTGTTCACACAATACTCAATGGCCATTACCTGGACATAGTGTTTGAACTGTTTTAGTGGTCTTTTGTCATATTACGAACTTTCAACTGAAAATACAAGTTATCAATATTAAATCGATAACCAGGATTCAAATCAGATGCAGTTTCAGACATTACAGGCATGATCATCATGTGATGTTACAGGAATTTCTTTGGAATAGGAATGATCAGACGCAGATGGAAAAACATGCATGTCATCCTTTTCCTCAACACCGTGTTTCAAATGTGTAACTGCTCTGTGTGCAAATTCCTGTAGATTATGCAGATCCCGAATGGTTGAGGAGTACGAAGTGCTGAATCCTAGTTTTGATAAAATTATGAAACCTTCCTTCTGTAACTGATTATTATAAAGTGTTATGCCAATTGTTCTCTGGAAAGCGTTCATGTTGATGTGACGAGTGTTGTAGAGTATTGCTGCAGATGCTGTTATTCTTATGTCATTTTTTATACCTCTATGTGTTGATGCAGCAGATAAAATAGCCCATAATAGTGGACTTTCTGTTTTTAACTCAGAAGTCATTTCTTCAAGACTAAAATTTTCAATATTTTTTATATTTGTTTTTATATGGGTGTTGTCTTTTTTAGCATAATGAGAAATTTCTTCTTTTATGGCAGCATTTACTCCCTCTATAGCTCTTCCTTTAATATCTGGATTCGGATGCTGTAATAATGCCTTGATACCTTGTTTTACGTTTCCAATTGTAAGATGGTGCACTATATTTGCTAAATTTCGTTTGGTGTTTAAAGTTCTATATACAACCATTTCTTTTCTAACTTTTCTACTGTTATTTTTGTAAGCTGGAGTTACCGGCTGATAAGCAGTACTGCTTGCAGTTGTGCTATATTTTATTTTTATATTATCTGAAAAATAAAATTTGAGCATAATAAATTGTTTGTTTGATGGTGTTTAACGCCACTTTCAGCAATTTTTCAGCTATATCATGGCATCAAGTTTTTATTGGGGGAGGAAGCCAGAGTAGCTGGAGAAAACCCCGAACTGCAGTAGGAAAACTGGCAATCCTTGTCAATTAAGATTGGAGTCGAGTACCAGCATAATAAAGAATAGCAATATCTAACAAGTGTGGACACAGAAAAACGTCTCGCCTGCATTCCGCATCAGTAACGAAAATCAATTTCGTCATAAGCATTACGTAAATAGCATTAAATATCAGCAGCGTCCTGTATATGAAATATTGTCACCATACCATGCATAGTTACAGGGGAACAGCAGTAACCCAAAATCTTTAACGTAGTCACTGGACCGTGAAATTGAGGTCAAGTTCAGGTGACACCTACCAGACAGTCATGTACTAGTCATCAGCAACCTATACACCAAATATTGTCATCCTACCATGCATAGTTACAGAGGAACTGTCGTAACCCAAAAACTTTAACGTAGTCGCTGGACAGTGAAATTGAGGTCAAGGTCAGGTGACACCTACCAGACAGTCATGTACTAGTCATCAGCAACCTATACACCAAATATTGTCATCCTACCATGCGTAGTTACAGAGGAACTGCCGTAACCCAAAAACTTTAACGTAGTCACTGACTGGCAAGTACTCTCATCATAAGCTACCTCTGGACCAAATTTGATGGACCTAGGGCTTGGGCTTACAAATATATGAAGCAAGATGTAAAAGTGTTTGCGCCGCCGCCGCCAGATTCCCATACATATGTCTCGCCTCCAGCGACTTTCGTCGCAGGCGAGACAAAAATTAATAATTTTACATATAACAAAAATAATTATTGTCAGTATTAGTTTTGACACAGAAGCTATGTCAAGACTGAATCAAAAACAGAGAGAACAAGCCACTTTGAGCTATATCAGGACTTTCAGTTTTAATAAGACGGAAGCACCTGGAGAAAGCCCAAACCTTCTGTAGGAAAATTAACAATCCTTGATGTGCATACCCTGTCTGCAGTGGGACTCTATATCCATGAATGTATATTTAAAATATTTTTACATTTGAAACAATACTAAAATATGTGTTTACTGTTGATAAGTAACTGAATGATAAAGTTACTGTTAAAATGTATTTTTACATGAAATAGGCATTAGTATACAATAAAGTATTGTACATCACAAAGCATGCCTTCATAAGTCTGATTTCTTTGGTAGTATAAACAAAAGTTTGTTGAAAGTGGTGTTTGTTTTAAAACAAACATTTAATAAAAAAATTTTTTCTTTAACTTTTGCAGATTACCGGTAAGTACAATTTAAAGGTTATACCTGTTGCTACAGACAACTGAGTTTGCTGTGAATTTGATCTAAATCTTTTGCTCTTTATAGCATCAGTCGACGTCTCTCCCAATCTTTTCAATGACAATTTTCTTTTCAGTTCCTGTGAGCATTTCTTGATTTTCTCAACCAAATCATCATGTTTTTCTTTATATTTTATTGCTTTAAGTATTAGCCTAAAAAAGGAAAAAAAGGTCAGAGATAAGACCACATAGTTATAAAAATTAAAAAATTATCTACCACAATACACAATTTTTATCTGTGTTATTTTTTTGTTCACTGTTTGTACCAGTTATAAAATATTTGTTAACTCAAAGAAGTTTATTTTAATGCAAATTAAAAAAACAAACATGGTTTATCATTCACTTTTTACACAAGAAAACACATGTCCTATTGTCACATTACATATTTTGAACCCCCATGACAAAAATTCCCAACAGAAAATTAACCCCACCCCTCTTTGGTAAAACAGACATCCTTCTTATGGCAATAATTGGTATATTAAAGCCTGTTTTTTAGACTGCATACACAATTTGTTTACTTACTGAACTTAGGATACAAGGTTTAAAGTCATATATAGCACAGAGGTATAACATGTGAGCAGTTGGTTTCATTTATTTAGTGTTTCTCTTGAAACAGTCTACCAACATTTACAGTGTCATGAATATTGGAAATATTTCCTTTAGTGTTATTTCACCCCAGATATTCTTGTGTTGTTAAATCAAATATCTTTTGTTTTTTAAATAAAATAACAACAAAAATTCCATAACTTAACCAGAGTTTATTCTGATTTTATTGGATGTTTGTGTTGCTGGCTTTGTGTGTGTGGTTTTGTGTGTGTGGTTTTGTGATGATGTTCAATGGCTTTGTACTCGTGTTTAAGGAATCCAGATTTTGTTATCATTTTGAACAAAATTTTAATTAATTTTTGCAGATAATGGCTGAAATATTGGTTGATGGGAATTGAGACATGATGAATAAAAAGTGAAACTATGATTTTATAATCTATTGTTTTCTTTTCAATCAGCATCCTCAAAAGTCAGGGTTTCTGTGTTCACATGTGTCCATGAAACCCTGACAAACTAAGCTAGGAAATTCCCGGGCTAGAAGTCACTATTTTGATTGGCTACATCATACCTGAATGTAGCCAATCAAAAGCTCACTTTTATTCATGACTTGTTTAGGGGATATCCCGATGTGGATTGTAAATAAACCAAACGGATGTGTTGCACAGACCATTTGAAAATCAGTGTATTTTGTACAGTAGTGTTAATAGTTTGTTATTACCGCGTTATTTATTAGTTGCTTTACGTTTTCTTCCCACTCAAGAATAAGTAAGAATGACTACTGCCAAACACTTGCTTCTTTCAAGCAATTTCATTAGTTGATATTTTGAAAGTTTGACGTCATATGAAAATCTTCTAGCTTGGAAATTTCCTAGCTAGGTTTGTTAGGGTTTCGTGGACACAGAAACCCTGACTTGTGAGGATGTTCAATCAGACATTAATAAAATATTTTATAAACATATAAACATAAGAAAAATTATGATGGGTTATAATTAATAAAAACATTTCACAATTCCATTTTAGGTTTCTTTAAATGGTGTTTAATGCCACAATCATTGATTTTTAGACCATATCATCTTGTCCAGTTTTTATTTGTTTAGAAAGATGAAGTAATTGGGAAGCACTCTTGACTGTCAGCAGGAAAACCTGCAATCCTTGTCAAATTAAAATTGGAGTTAGGCCCACCTTGCCACAGTGAGTAAGACTCAACACTGCAACTATAGTGCTGACAGGCAGATGACCACTACTAGATTACTGTTAACTAGCTGTCCCACTACTAGCCACCCAGCCTCCACTCAGTGTAATGTAATACATAGATACCAATTAGAGTACTTTAATAAAAAAAAACTAATGCTCTGTTAATTGTAATTTTTCCTCCTTCTTGCAAAAACGATTGGAGCAATAGTATAATAATTATGGTCCCTTAACCTGTGCTCGATAGTAATCCACAAATTCATTTTGTCATAAAACGTGGATTTGCACATATCTTCCGTTTCTTTGGTAATTTTCCTCAAGGACACTACTCTGCTCTTGTTGAATGAAAAATAAGCAAATTAGGCATTTAGATGTGTAAAATTCTTCCAAATACACAGTACAATATTTTCCAATACTGTTCCATAATCCCAATATTTCTGAAACTTATAGTACTATAGATGGGTACCTATTAAACAAATGCTCCAATTTTAACAAATTTTGTATGAATAACATTTTTAATTACATTTTATGGTATTTTATTGTCAGAATTGCCCTACATAGCTTATTACACATACATTATGGAGAACTGTCAAAAATTTAAGTTCTATTCGATAATATCTTATGCTATCGAGAACTGGCAAAACCAGGATAATTATGTAAACAGAATTTGTATTATTGTTATAGAAAACTCAAGTTCTACAACATAAAACCTCCCATTTCATGTTTACATTCATCATTTTCATAGGTCTTTTCCTTTTTTTATTATTATTTGAAATGCAAGGTTTTATCTGTCAGTTGAATTTTTTCAGAGCAAAATTTATTCATAAGTCCGGTATAATTTAACATATGAAATATAATCAAACTAACACAAACACAAAGATACACAAAAATACTAAAGAAGAAAATTTACCCATTTCCAGTTTTACATGATTATCTCCCCTTTTACTTCCTGTTAAAAAAACTTTGGCTGTCATTACTTAAAGACTATGATATTGAAATAAAGATTTAGGATTGTTTTTATATTGTTTGTCTATGCCAATAAAATTTTGCATCTAATTAACTGTTACTATAGCCATAGGCAGCAGGTGAGTTTGAATAAATACAGATGTCACTCACATATGTTTATTCAAGCTATAAAACAGCTGAGGTTCTATAGCTACCTCCAATTAGCATCAGGTAACTAGTAGTGTAATGAACATTGGTTAATTAATTAACGATCATATTTACACAACAGGCGGTTTTAATAACTTTCCTCACTCTGATATTGACACCTGTCATTCAACTGAAGCCTGAAAATTTATCAAAGACAATTGTCCATTTCAAAAGGTTCCAAAAGGACAAACTGTAGCTGCAGTTTTTAGTACCGCGATTGGACGCTGGGTGGCATTTTTTAAATTGGAAAGTCGTCAATTTTAAAAATTTAGACATTATTCTTTTTGTTTAGCATTGCATGTTTACTTGAGTGTCCAACTTTTTTCATATCAAACTTAACTTAAACATTCTGCACAATTTTCTTGAGGAATTTGTGCACTGGAAAATGCATTTAAAGATGAAACCTAACCTGGTCTTCTAGTGCAATATTTTTCATTAACGCAAGCTTCACTTCAAATATACTTGTAACACCAAATCAGGACCTCCGATATAAGCATTTTCATTGGTTGATAATATGACGCCATTTAATATCACATGCACATGCTAATCTTTTTTTAAATATGGGAATACCTTTTCTTTATCATGTTTATAAAATTTAAATATATATATTTTACCTTTACATTTAAATTATGAAATCATAATGTAAACTCAGCAGAGAAATGTAAACATTGAAGAGAATGACGTCATAATATGTTCATTCTACTTGAACTTATCTATAATCAGATAATACTAAATGGTCAGTCTAGAGAATACTCGAACATCAAATTTCAACGCTGTCACCGTTGAAATCCAATGCTCCAGACCTGATGTTATATCCGAATGGCCGCTTAGGCTCATGAGGATATCATCGTCAGGGTACCAGAATAAGATGAAACCTCGCATTTCACTAAAAACATAAAATATATCCAATAAAAATGTTGAAAATAAACATGAAATGGAACTAATAAAACTCCACTGCAGGGTTAATTACTTGTTATTTCAAAATTCTCCAACTCGCATTCATTATTCGACACAAGAGCGATAAATACTTGCAGATTAAAAGGTGCTCATTTTTCGGTATCGTAACGACTCGCCCCACTCTCGATTCGCCCCATCACGAGTCGCCCCATATTAATAACGAGTCGCCCCACATTTAATAACGGATCGCCCCACTCAATAACGACTCAGACATGTAAAATATATTATATAAGTTTATAAATTTAATATTTTAAAATATATTTAATTAAATTTATAGTATAAATTTTTAAATTTGCATATATTTTATTACTAGACCTTTTTTTTAATTGGCGGTAAATCTCTTGAGATTAAAGTGAACTCGTTCACTTCTTTAATTTATTGTGATAATTATAATTGAATATTTGCTTGTTTACAATCGCGATAAACTTTGATGGGATTATAGTTTTAAAGGATGAAAAGTTAGCCGACGTAGTTAATATTATAATGAAGTAATTTTTTGTCTTTAATGTCAAATTGTCTGAGATTGACATATGCTGTACAGATACTGGTTTTTGAACAAGATTATCGTAGCATGTACCTTCACTTTCAAGATGGTGTAAAACCTAATATTTATTGCGAGAATGTTACCATAATAAAGTTTTTAACAATAACAAAAACGTAGTTTTGTAGAAGTCTTGTATGAGTGGGCGGACAGGGTAGTGGGAGATAGGGGAAGAAAGGAGAAAGGATGAGAAAGAAAAGAAAAAATAAAAACGAGGGAGGCAGCACTAGTAAAAAATAATAAAATTATGTACATAAAAATCCAGTAAAAAGATATTTTGCATCCAAATGATCAGAATTTTTACTGCTAGTATGCAGTAAGGTTTTTTCCTTAAGCGTATGTCTGTCCCATTTACATATCAACTACAATGGTTGTTTTTATGGTCTCTTGTTAACTGTCTCGGTGTAGTTTGAATAAGCAAGCACGTTAGAAATTTTTAACAATAAGACAACCATGTATTTTTTAACTTTTAGAAAACTGTTTTCAATAGTATGTAAGATTAACAGTATTCTACACATTTTACAGGCAGCATTTAATAGTTTTACATTTAGTGTACAATTACGATTAATTAAAACACCGAGCAGTACAATATTCCGAAATTTAAAAATTTATAATATCAATGACTTTATTTATATTATAAAGTATTAAATATATAAATTTCTATTATAAATTTTATATTTTACATATGTGGGGAGAGTCGTTATTGAGTGGGGCGACTCGTTATTAAATGTGGGGCGACTCGTTATTAATAAAGGGCGACTCGTGATGGGGCGACTCGAGAGTGGGGCGAGTCGTTATATATTCCATTTTTCTGAATGAGAGTTAAACATATCACTTCGTGTTGCAAATTTGCTCATTTACCGTTTGCATTCTCTACACATATAACATCCGTGATTTTCTGGGCAGAGCATAGACGTATTATAAAATTTTGACGCACAGTCGTAGCTTGACGACAATTTTCCACCATTATCTAGAATGTAATGTTTATATTTTGATTCTGTAGGTTTGGAACAAGCCAAACAAATATTAATATCAGGCACTATCGAGACACACTTCAACTCCATCTGGGGAAATCAAAGATTAAGGGGAGGGAAACGAAAAAGTTATTGCTAGACCATGGCATAGTCTCGATCACCCAGCCTGGGATCACGTTGACGAAATTTCGCAACCAATAGGTGGAGACAAAATTTTGGGCCCAATTTTAAGACCAGGAAAACCATAAAAAAACATGTATACAATTATAAAATGACGTCACATTCTGGATCTGGAGTTGCACTTGCAGGACCAATAGTATGGCAACGGAGAGAGAGAGCAGTCGGTTTTAATAACAGGGACGGAAGAGCTGCCTTGAAGTTCTCAACAGATGATGCACAGACTATAGAATTTGGTAGCTTATTCCAGTCAGAAGTTGTACGGACGAAAAAGAGTTTTTGCGCCGTTCTGTCTTGCCTATTATCACTTTAAAACAATTGTATTGTTAAGATAAATTTTGTTCACTATATTTTCAGATTTATAGTCACTATACTGTTTAGCTCTGATGTTACGTTTCTGTCTTTTCTGGAGTCCTGGAGGATGGGTTACTCGAGTTCTTCCATCAGTCCTGTGATGCTGCCTTCCTCTCTACTGCTGTAGTCACCGGCCACTAATGAAGCGCACCGCTTGACGTTGGACACGTTCTATGCAGTTTAAATGTCCTTGACATAGTAGGGGTCCCCTACTATTTATGCATACTCTAAGCGTAATCGAACTAACGAGATGTAAGCTTGTTTCCGGCAGTCTTCCGGACAGTGGCTTAAGTTACGGCGAAAGGAAACCAAGAGTGGAAATAGCTTTTTTTACTGTTTTGGTGATATGGGCATCCCACTTGAGATCTGAAGATATGATTGCACCAAGGTATGTTTTGCTGAACTTGTTGGAGTATGTGGTTATCCAGTTCGTAGAACTGTGATGATTTGTTGTTGATACTAAGCAGGTAACACTTTTTGGGATTAAACCTCATGTCCACTTTAGTGCCCATTGTTCAAGTGAATGTAAGTCTTTTTGAAAGGTGAGATGGTCTTGTTTGGTATGGATTTTCCTATATAGCAAGCAATCATCTGCAAATAGCCTAACGTGTGACTGGCTGTATCTGGAAGATCATTAATGTGGCAAAGAAACATAAGGGGACCTAGGACGGAACTCCTGAGGCGACTTTGACAGAGTCTGAATGTTCACCATCAACTAGGACTCATGTTTCGTTGATATAAAAACATCCATAGCCACTTGAGTATTGGACCGTCTATTCCAAAGGATTCCAGTTTTGAAAGAAGATGTATGGTTCAACGCCTTAGAAGACGCAGAAGTTATACCCATGGACACCACCGACTTCGCAGACTACGTTACCACTCAATGGGTAGAGGGCCAAGACAGAGACGAATAGAATCATTTCACCAACGAAGGACCACGCACCAACAACCACCTAGAAGGATGGCACAGCAAACTAAAGAAACTTGTAAGACACGCTCACCCCAACATATTCCAGCTGATAGAGATTCTGAAGAATACGCAGGCGAACACAGAGGCAAACGACATTCAAGTATCATCGGGAGCAACAACCAGACCAAAACAGAAGAAGTACAGAGACATCGACACAAGACTCAGCACACTCCAGCACAGATTCCTTGACCAACAGATGACAGTCCAAGACTACGCAGACCAAGCATCCTTTTGTATTCGCATGGAGCTTCGCCAGTAACTTTGCAGTGAAATGTATTCAGTGCTAATACATGTAATAGACAGTGCTTTCCAATGCTTTTTATTTCCTTATATTGTTATGTAAATATAAATATCTTGTTATGGAATACTAGTACAAAAATAAATACTTAATAAAATTATATTATAATTACAAAAAAAATATATGAACATTTTATGATGAGAAACAAAAATACTATTTATGAAAATAAAATAAAAAGAACTTTACACAGAAAAAAATAGACTCGAAATAAAACAAAGGAAACAAAATATTATCTTATATATGTATACTACTGAACAGGTAGCTATCCTTATGATGGCCCCCTAATCCCCACCCCTAATTGGATGTTGTTATAGTTAATTATCAAAAGTTGGAGAAACGTGAATAAACCGTTTATTGTGAGGGACTTATCAAAAGCTTTCGAAAATTCTAGGATTATTACATCAGTTTGTTTTCCTTGGTCAAAGTAATGAAGTAGGTGATTCATCGTGATAAGTTGCCGTGTTTCACAGTGTGCTTCTCTCTTGATTGTGCATAACATAAATAATTGTTTAATTAAAGTGATATTGTTATAAAAATATTCAAAATGTAACTTTGGAAAACCCTTTTACCAAAACAGTCTATACTGTCACTGTTTTTATACACGTCTTGGTATGAACTGAAGTAATTTTAGACAATATATCATGACACTATTTTTCATGCTGTCATGTTTCGTCTGGGTGATCGAGATTATTCGAGTCTCACTGCGTGCAGGGTGTGCTCGACTCTTATCTTAATGGACAAGGACTGCCAGGTCGGGGGTTTTCCCTCAGTATTGTCTCTGTTGCAATATGTACAACGTTATTCAAAAGACCAACCTTTGTTCTAGGCGATTCGAGTTAATATAGACTGTCCATGGGCGGGAACGTGGATGGTGTGTACCCCCCACTAAAAGTTGCAAAACATTGGGTAACGATAGAAATGCTAAAACTTTCAGAAAAACAAAAGTAATGCAAGTTTGAGAAACCACTGAAAAAACTGTGATTGATTCCATGAGCTCCTGTAAGGGGGAGGGGTTCTGTCCAGCTTTGTAACTGTCTGCATTATAATAAGATTAAACGACGCATTCCGGGGTCTGGGTATTTTAAGATAGAAAAAAAAGTATTTTAGTAAAAGAGCAGCACGTTAATAATAAGTCATAAATATTAGAAATGCACACCATTATACCCATATTGGATTGAAAGCATATTTTAAAAATCTAGTAAAATTGAAATACCTAAAATCTGTGTACAGCATATTGGTGGTGACTTACATGAATTTACGATCTAAAGGACCTATAAACGAGTTCGAGTTTTCGAGAAATCGGTGTTCGAAAAACCGGGGTTTTTTGTACAAACATATATAGAAATAAATGACGGGACTTCAAAAATAGTTCGAGAAATCGGTGGTGTTCGAGCTACCGAAGTTTGACTGCATAATAATCCACCTTTATAAGTTTTATTAAAAGACCTTTTAATAAATGAAGCAACACAATGCAATTGATTTGATTGGGATATAATATAATATATTAATTTTCTACATTTATTTCATATGAATGTCGATAGTTTAATATTTAAAAAAAAGGTTCATTATAAATCTATTCTTTGGACAGTGAGAAAAGAAATGACTGTCATCTTCTATTTTATTCATATTGCACATTTTACAAGACCTATCATTCATGTAAAGTCTGTTTTTAACGTTTTTTTTTTTATCTAACCTCTGTCTATTTCTTGAAAGTGATGAATGTTATGACTTTCATCTGAAATTTTATTCACATTTTGCAAAGCCTACCATTTTAGTCTAAGAATCCTCTGCTATGTTCAGTCATATTTTTATTTACTGTATAAATAAATAATATACTTTTCCTGTAATCACTCGACTGAACTAAATGCGATTGGGGAGGGGGTTCAGTTTTTTTTAATTCAATTAAAATAAGATCTTTCACTTGCTCCCCTCTTTTGTTATGTCGTGTCGTGAAAGGGTGGAGTAGGTTTAAGATGTAATTTTCTATATTTTCTTACCTGGCTTTTACGTCTCTTGTTACACTATAATTTGAACTTTAGTCAAAAGCAGTGTGACGAATTCTAGAAATATCTATAGTACAAACCTTGAATATAGCTATTAGGTTACCGGCTAGTTTTAACAGCAGACCAAAGATGGAAACGTCCGTTGAATGTTTGCAATGTCTTTACTGAGCTGATTTTGCTATATAAAGGTTATGCCAACTCTTATTTTAAGATTATAATTAACGATGTACATTTTGGTAATAATATTTAAAGGATCTACACCATGTTTGGTTAAAATTAGCACAAATATAACAGATGCAATAATTTAAATTTTATTTAAAAAAAAGTGTACATTCAGTAAGCAATCCGACCCGACAGTCATGTACTGCGGATGAGCTAGCTATGTAACTATTTTTAACCTACCAAGAAGCCACTATATCATGAAATTGAGGTAAACCTTACCAACTGTCATACTATGTATGCATCAGCGACATTATATTGAAAAACCGAATTTTAAAACTGGAACATAGCCAATGTGCTGTAAAATTAAGGCAAAATTAAGTTATGTGACACCTAACAAAATGTTATGTACTATTTACCAATATCCTATATATTTGACACTTTCAACGGCAATCCTTTTCTTGTTAATTAGTTAGAGGTTGCAGGGGCGTAGCTAGCTATATTATTATACCTAGGGCGTAGCTACTAGTAGCCTAAAATAAAATGTGAGCAAAATATTACGGTCACCCATGTCAAGGGTTCGGATTTCACGTTCGCTCCATCATCACCTGTCCAGGGTTCTAACGTGGGAGGATGTTAACGCCTCGTAAAAGGTAATTTTACTGCAGAAGGTCTGCGGGCTCACGGGGGTAATTAAGGATTCTTTTAGGTACAGGTCTGCGATCGGAGATTTGAAACCCCACCCTATTAATATATTTTAAGATGTTTTAAATGGGACCCAATCATATATTGAATTATTAAATCGGACCTATTCATATATTTTATTACTGCACATCCCCAATGACAAACTAGTCCATTCACTACCAAAATGATTAAGTTATGTTAATGGAACATTTTGTTTGTAAACTGTGGTTTACATAAGCTTAACATGCTCAAGATGAGAATTGAGGCATGGATATATTTAGAAAATTTACAACTATACCCAATGATATATTTTTCAATGGAAATAGCTACTCTTTCATATATTTTGGAGAGGTAAAAAAGTGACCCATTCGGGCCGCACATCCTTATTAACCCTATATATACCAAGTTAACCCCCCCCCCCCCCCCCCGTGTGCGGGCCTTGCCTTAAGGCCGGCAAACGGGGTTAACCTCTAACATATATAACGTCTAATCATGCATTCTGATCGTTCTGGTTTCCACAAGCAACATTTTTTTTAGACCACTACGTGTACGCAGCTGCAGCTGGGTTTTTGCATACGGGTTGCTTCGCCCTGATATCTTATGTAACAAGCGTTTATTGTGTTGTTGTCATTGTTGGCAATTAGTTGCAAGTTATTTTCTGTGTCAAATATATGTATTATTTTTCAAGTCCCCTTTATTGGAACTATTCTGTCAATTTGACGAAATCAAGTTCAAAAACGTATTTAGTTCAAAGAAATATTAATAGGCTTGCATATAATGCTTTATCGCTATTTGTATTTTGCAGTATTTTCCTTTGATCGTTGTGTGCGATATTATTCCATCTCACTCTACTAGCGTGGGATGGGCCCATCTCAGCTCGCTGTCAAGACGTCGTTATGTAAACACTGTGACGTCACAATGTTACAAAACAGCGATAAACGGATTATTTACGTTTTTTGAAACTCGATGCACTTTCTCGTCATCTCATCTCAGGGCTGTCGCCCTTCGATGAGATACGACGAGAAAATGCATCTCATTTCATAAAACGTAAATAATCTATAAATCTCATTCTGTTTATGAAGTATTTAACTTCTGTAAAAAAAAATGATGAAATACGAGTTAATTAAATATTACATTCATAGTGTTAAAATGTTTAATAAATAAATTAGCATTAGAATGGTAACCAAAATACATTATGTATATTAGTTTAATAAATTATTTTTTATTGTTCAAAAACATTTCAAAAGTTACAGGAAAGCACAAAAATGATTTTTTTTAATATAATAAAGATAAATGTATTAATTCTTCACTAATCTATTAGTTCTTAAAATACAAAAATTTTTAATGAACAGTATTTTTGTTTAAGTGTTTTGAGAAAACACTTAAAAAAGTCCTAGAAAAAATTAGAAACCTATAAATCAAATTACAATAGACCCAGACAAAAGCAACATCATTTTTGAGAAAATGTTTATTTCCTTCTTTATTTTGATATACTACTAAATCAGATACTGTTCAATGGATGTTACCAACGATTATTTCAAATACGAATAGAAATGGATTATGACCATTGACAAACATTGATGAAAAAATCACGATGGTTATTTGAACCAGGTGTTACTATTAGATTAGATCTAGATACTGATAAATTGAGATGCATCTTGCACCCCAACCCAAAAACCAGCCAAGACTTTTGTCAAAACTAAATCTGAACAAGAGGCTCCCAGGAGTCCCTGAAGTCATATCAGTAGCTCTCATAGAATCGAACAAGTAAGCAATCCTAATTTTGTCTCTAGTTCTAATAATTTTCAACATTTTCAGGAAATAATGGTACAAATCATCAATTTTGAAAATTAAGGGGAAATAACTCCTGCAAGGAGTCATCGTACAATTTCAACTTAATGGAGAGTTTTTGTAGTACTTTTGATGCTGAAGATGGCAAGTCTCTGGTTTTCCTGTATCTGTTATACTTTTTGAACTGCAAGGCAAAAACAATATTTTGACCCCCTCTTTTCTATTTTTAGCTGAGGCAGCCATGTTGGTTGGTTGATATGAGGCCATGATTTGTGCAAACTTGGTAGAGGACATTATACTGCTGATGACGGCAATAGCTCACAAGACCATTTGGGTCAGGTGAGATAAAAAGTGGAAACGATACAGCACAACAACACCAAGAATATCCACTGAAAGTAGCAAGAACATCATCATGTGATATAATGTTACATTTGGTGCATGCCTGTATTATTGAAAGCATTTCACGTTTTCTGTCCACAGATAGGGAAACCAAAAAGTCCATGAAGGAATGTTCTTGTAGAAACTACTTTGGTAAATTATGGAAGAAAACAATACAAATATTTTTACTAGTAACTAAAACACATATTGAAATCAAGTGGATGTACATGTATATACAGCTTTAGTTTTCAGCATTCAGACACAAATCTTTCTTACTAAAGTTTATTTCAATTATAATGGACAAACAGTGATGCAAAAATCATGTTGGTTATTTGAACCATAAGTGATTAACAACAGCTACATTATTTGTTTTTTCAAATGTACGCCCTGTGTTAAGTTAATACTACAAATATACAGTTATACATACAAATGAAATATATATAACATATTACATATAATTACAAAAAATAATAAAACAGTTAACTTCTTGGTTCCTCAGTTCTAATGCCTGTTTAAAGGAGTTATTAACCTGATTAACTTGTGTGTTATTGGGTACAATATTATTATACCAACCGCTTGAAAAGCGGTGGGGGGGGGGGTATATATAGTGATCATGGTGTCCGTCCGTGGGGGTTTCCCATAGAAAAACATGGACTTTGTCATTGACCTAAGGGGGTCCCTATCTCTTATGTGCAACTCCTCCTTCACCACTGAATGGAATTTAATCAAACTTACACAGAATCCTTGTCACATAGTGCAATTGTGCAGGAGATATTTATCATTTTGATCGGAATTATATTTGGGGTTTTCCATAGAAAAACATGGACTGTCATTTACATAAGGGGATACCCATCTCTTATGTACAACTCCTCCTACACCACTGAATGGAATTTGTTGAAACTTAGTCTTACACAGAATCTTGGTCACATATTGCCATTGTGCACCATATATTAAACATTTTGATCAGAATATTATTGGAGGTTTCCTATAGAAAAACATGGACTTTGTCATTGACATAGGGGATGCCATTCTGTGGGGATGGGGGAGGGTTACATGTTTTATCTGCAACTCCGCCTTCACGTTTAACTAGAAAAAGTTTCAAGTTCATAATTAAGAACACCTGAACTTACACAGAATCCTTGTCACATAGTGCAATTGTGCAGGAGATATTTATCATTTTGATCGGAATTATATTTGGGGTTTTCCATAGAAAAACATGGACTGTCATTTACATAAGGGGATACCCATCTCTTATGTACAACTCCTCCTACACCACTGAATGGAATTTGTTGAAACTTAGTCTTACACAGAATCTTGGTCACATATTGCCATTGTGCACCATATATTAAACATTTTGATCAGAATATTATTGGAGGTTTCCTATAGAAAAACATGGACTTTGTCATTGACATAGGGGATGCCATTCTGTGGGGATGGGGGAGGGTTACATGTTTTATCTGCAACTCCGCCTTCACGTTTAACTAGAAAAAGTTTCAAGTTCATAATTAAGAACACCTGAATTTTCAAAGAAATTGTGAGCATTGATCACAGGTTTTTTTCCTCTAGTTTTCAATTGGCTTCTTATATCACTTACATTTTTTGTATTACTAGTACAATACAAAAAAAAGAAATATAATTTACATTATCTTCAACAAAATTGCAGTTTTTTATATAATCTTTTTGCATCTCCTAGCTCTATTTTCAGGGCCGTAATTATAGGCATGTAGTCAACTGCCTCTATTGCAAACTGGCAAAAAAAATTGTGGCCAAAAATAAAATAAAATGAAATAAAAGTAAAAAAGAGAAAGGAAGAGATAAAATAAAAACAAATTATAAGTACAAATGTCATTGTTGTTTTATCTACATTCTATGAGTACATGTATAATATATGGAGGTTTGAAAAATTTGCTATTGGTGGTATTTCGTCAGTTTAATAAACTGAGCTATTTTAGAATGTATTTAATTAACTAAATATACCACCTTTTCTGTGTGCTTCTACATTAAAATAATATTAAACCCAAGACAGTTAAATTTTAAGTGTATCAGTAAACAAAATTCATGGTTTTATACACTAAACTCCTGTCATAAAAACCAATGGAAAGCGTTACAGGATATGCAAGTTAGCTGGATTTTTGCACAAAAATGTGCTCAGCTTAAGGGGGGCTATAGCCCCCCCCCCCCCCCCCCAGACCCATACCTTTACTGCTCCCCTTAATCCAAACACAATTTACGGCCCTGTCTTTAATATTTGGGAAACCAATTCTGCAATGCATCTTTGATTTCTGTTTTTTGGTCACTATGAATATTCATATGAGAGTTTAATCCACTTTTGTAATGGAATGCCTTAAAACAAACACTGCACACAAACTGAGGAACAGATTTTTCATGTACATGTCCTTGCTGATGAAAAGCAAGCTCTTCAGATGATATAAATCCTTTCTCACAGGAATCACAAAAATTAAGTGTTTCTTTGTGGACAGACATTATATGCGATGCTAGGGACGCTTTTGTTGACAAGATCTTTGTACAAATATTGCAGGGAAACATTTCTCTTGGCTCAGTTGAATGAAATGTCTTGGTATGAATTTGGAGACTTATTTTTGCAGTGAATTTTGTGTGACATATGTCACATTCAAACCTATGGGGATTGTAATTAGGATCATGTCTTCTGGCATGTACATAAAAACTTCTTTTTAGGATTAATTTCCCACAAACCTCACATTTCTCATAAACATGTTTGGCTAAATTATGAAGATGTAGATCTCCTTTAGTACCAAATTTTTTGCTACACAATTCACAATTGAATTTAGGTTCTCTTTTGAGGTGTACTCTACGGTAATGAGCTTGTAATTGACGTCTTGCAATTGAATACTTGGATGTATTTACATAATGGCAAAATTGGCATTTTGCTGTGCCAGAAGCTGGATCATCTTGATGCCTGTTAATAGACCCAATTACCATTTCACATGCAAACACTTCTTTTTTTAAACCAAAATTACTTTGACATGTTTCTATGTCCATGTCTGTTTTCCTTGTCATGCTTATTATATCTTCATTCTGTTTCATTCTGGCCTCCTTCTCCGATTCTTTTCTAGCATTATTTGATTTGTTCGATTTTTCAGCGAGTTTGTTGTTCTTCTTTGTTTTATTTTGTATGCCAACACATGATTTATCTGTTACTGATTCTTGGATTGATTTTGTTCCAACTTCAACAGCATCCGCATCCTTATCTACAATTTTCGTTCTACTATTATTTGTTTGAACTGGTGTATACTCTGAAGCAACAATATAAATGTCTAAAGACGTACATGAATCTTTAATGCCTTCATCATTGATGTCCTTGTCTTGGAAATCAACTTTTTGAAGACTTTTTGGTACAGATGATTTTTTACTAAGAACATCGGTTATCTCCTCTCTAATTTGATGAAGGAAACTAATTATCAAATCATTTACCAAAACTAATTCAGTAAATCGTCCTGAAAACGAGAAATTATCGCCATTCTCGGTTCTCTTCATTTCAACATCCACTTGATTTTTAATGTTCTGATATAGTACACTCTCTGGGTCTAACAAAAAGGGCATTAAGACTGGCACAACACTGAGTGATAAAACCGTTGTAGTGCTATCAAACACAAACCCCATTTTAATTTTAAGTAAGGTCAAACACTTCTATAGTCAGGCAAGGGATAACTGTGCCGGAAATGCAAAATGGGTTATAATGTAGGCTCTATACGGTAACCGGACGATTCGGATTTTTATAAAAAAAAATCATTAAAGCGGGTGTTGCATTCGATGATACCATTGTTAGTTATTATGTGAGTATGGATCGTTTAGAAACGAATAATCGTACCTAGGTCCTCGCTATTTTCTTTGTATCACAAAACAAACTTCGGATTATAACGACAGTAATGTGACAAAAATCTATTGTTTTACAAATTGGGTCATAAAGTTACAGGGGAATGAAACGCAGTGTTCCAGCTAGAGGGAAATAGAGGGGCGCAGCGCCCCTGTGCCCCTCTCAGGCGCCCCTGTGTCCCGATTTGTGCCTCTTATCACTCTATATATATTGCTCTAATTAATTTTCTGCTCTAAAATTAATAGTAATTATAGTGTTTTTATAGCTAATTAACACAGACTATTCTCGTTTCCTTATAATTTTGATTATGTAATTAGTAGTAGACAGTGGGGACTGGTACACAGGTAACCCTTCAAAAATGTTATTACCTTAAAAGTTTGCGTGGTCACTTTTTGTGGCCATTTGGCTTAATTATGATCCAGACCGGAAATATCTACAACCGTTTTTATTGCCATTTGCGGTAGATATCTTCGAATATTTGTCACCGCGCCATGTTTATCATTGAACACGCCATTTTTTAAACAAAAGTGAAAGCTGGTACCCGACTGCCTTTTTCGATGTTCAAATAGCGTTAAGTAAAAATACTCGCGGCAACCAGTACAAACAAACTGAAAATACGGTCATATCCGGAGCGGATATGAACTTAGTTCAGGAACTTGCAAATACAATGCTGCTTGTGTTGAAGTTACAACCACAAACATTGAAACACAGTAATAAATAGTGTATTGGCAGTCACTTTTCAGTTGATTAAATGCACAAATATATTTAAATATTTTACTTTAAAATGAAAACAAAAGCGAAAACAGCAACAGAACGCTTATTCAAATAACAATAACAACAAAAGTGCAACAACCTCAATCACACTAAAAGATAAGAAAATACACGAAAAAGTGCCCTTCTCATGCGCCCCTCTATTTTTAAATCCTAGCTGGAACACTGAAACGGCTTATTTGAAACGGCATGACAGATCTCACTTCGTCATCAATGACTCCAAAGCTAATACTAAATATACTGAAGACCAAATCTGTCACATGTTAGATTTTCTAATTGACAACATATTCGTCATGTTTGGAAGACATGTTTTTCAACAGACTGTTGGTATTCAAATGGGTACTAATTGTGCTCCTCTCCTCGCCGACCTGTTTTTGTACTCCTATGAGGCTGAGTTCCTAGAAGGCCTACTGAAGAAGAAAGAAAAGACTCTGGCCCAGACCTGTAATTTCACATTCCGCTATATTGATGATGTTTTGTCCCTCAATAATGCTAAATTTGGTGACTATTTACATTCAATTTACCCTAGCGAGCTTGAAATTAAAGAAACCACCAATACACTAAGATCAGGGGCCTCGGTGGCCGAGTGGTCAAGGTAGTTCGTCTACTATTGATCACGTGGTCTGTCAACACTGAGATTGCGGGTTCGATTCTCACTGCAGGCAGGGTGTACTCGACTCCAATCTTAATTGACAAGGATTGCCAGTTTTCCTACCGCTGGTCGGGGGTTTTCTCCGGGTACTCCGGCTTCCTCCCCCAATAAAAACTGGACGCCATGATATAGCTGAAAAATTGCTGAAAGTGGCGTTAAACACCATCAAACAAACAAACAAAAACAAACAATACACTAAGATCAGCCTCTTACTTAGACCTACTTCTAGAAATAGACTCAGGAAAACTACAAACTAGGCTCTACGACAAGCGTGATGACTTCAACTTTCCAATTGTCAACTTCCCGTTCATCGACAGCAACATTCCAGCAGCTCCAGCGTATGGTGTGTACATTTCACAACTTATACGTTATTCTAGATCCTGAGATCGTTATTTAGATTTTCTAGACCGATCACTGCTGTTGACTGTTAAACTACTCAAACAAGGGTTTGTTGTACCTAGGTTGATGTTATCTCACCAGAAGTTCTATGGTCGGCACCACGACTTGATTGATCGTTACGGGAAATCAGTGTCTCAAATACGATCTGACATTTTCGCTGAGTCATAGGTAGTGTTTCCTATTCCTGGATTTGACTTTTCCCTAGACAAGACAATGAGTAACTCGACGTGTGTCTAATTAGAGGCAGGCACTGCTTACTCGTCCGGAGCACCTGAGTGCACCCATGGTTTTTATTGGGTTCGGGTTACTTTCTTTCTGTGTTTTTTTGTTTTTGATTTGTGTTGTGTTTGTCTATCCGGATTTGTAACTGTCGCTTGGTTTTTGGGTCTTGTTGTTCGGTCGGTTTTCTTTGCTACTTTCTTGTTAATAAATTAGAGAACACCCCTATTTTCAATAGAATGGAATATCTAGTGTCACTTCCTGACAACCCTTAAATATTAACTTGGGTTCTTCCAAATAGGTAGTATAAAAGGCAGCCGAGCAGCCGATTCAGGGTCAGTTTTTCTGTGGCCGTCTGAGAGAGAAGTTCTCTAGGAAAACGGTAAGTAGCCTAGGTAAACACTTGGAATTGTGAATTACAGTGGTTTGAAGGACGTTGTGTTAAATTCTTCAGGAACTGTAGGAATAAGTGTTAGTGCTACGTGGCAAAGTGATTCTTCATTCGTGAAAGTGTGAAGAGGAGATTTCTATTAGATGTTCCCATTGAATAGAATATAGTTTCACGTGTGACATTGTGCACTGTGTCTAAATAAAGGATAAGTTATTGCCATATTTCTATCCCTGCATTGTGCTGATACATGGTGTTAGTGCATCCATTTTACTTTAAGTTTGTAAACTTTCATAGTGATGGTGCATCTTGTAATATTGTGCATTGTGTTATTCTGGTTGTGAAGTGTATTGTGCTACTTTCTTTGTGAACTGTGGATTCGGTTGCACGTTACAAATTTGGTGGCAGCGGTGGGATTTTGTTTGTTTATTTCGACTATATGCAGATTGTATAATTTGTAAATACGTTCAAATTGCAAATTTTGTTTTGTTTTGTCGATCGATTAGAAACAGAGTGTATACTTGCACATTGTCAGAGTCATTGTGAAAGGTAAGTAGTGTATTTAACTAAGTCATGGCAGAGAATACCATTGATACTGAAATCGAAGACATAACAGACTGATGCTATTGAAAAGCTTGAAAATAGTTTAAGACATAGTTTTGCACATTCTACAGCCAAAAACTTAACAAGTAAGAGGTACTCAATGCAAAGACAGGTTGATTCGGGATTATAGTTAGCGGTGTTGACACACATATTGATAATAGCGAGAAGGAGAGTGATACAATAGTGTTTGGTGGAACAAAACCAAAAGTGCGTTTTAGTGACGTTATGCAAAATAAGAGTTTTAGTGAAAGAGAAACCTTACCCCTATCAAAACCAAATATTCCTCTAGTGGAAAAGAGTGAAGGTAAGGACACTGGGCGCAAAAGTGATGCTAGATCCGTTACAGAAATAGGAAGTGTTGTTGGCCCGAGAAAGGAAGCAAATAGTGCGAATGTGCAAGATGTAAGACAAAGAGTGTATAGTGACAATAATCAGCATAAAGAGAGACAAAATAATGAGATCAAATGCAAACTGGCTACCTATGATGGGTTAACGTCATGGATCGACTATAGGTCACACTTCGATATGGTTGCGCTGGTAAATGAATGGAATGAAAATCAAAAGGGTCTCTATCTCGCTGTATCTCTTAGGGGCCAGGCGCAAACAATATTAGGTGATTTAGCTCCGAACATGAGAAGTAACTTTGAGACATTAGTAAACGCATAAGAGGAGCGTGTTGCTCCAACAAGCCAAACTGAACTGTACAGAGTTCAGTTCAGAGAGCGAAGATAAAGAGCATCTGAAACACTGCCAGAAATGGGGCAAGCAATTCGGCGGCTTTCTAATTTAGCCTACCCCACCGCCCCAAGAGAAGTGCGTGAAACGTTAGCAAAGGATCATTTTATAGATGGCTTGTTCGATGCAGATATGAGACTGAAAAAAAACAATCTAGACCAGTGAATCTAGATGAAGCCATAAGATTAGCAGTGGAACTTGAAGCTTTCAATAAGGCAGAAAATAGTAATAGGGTGTCTAGAGGACATTTACGAACCACATGTCAAGACAACATAGCTCAGGTTATAGAAAATGTTGGTGCCATTAAAGAAATGGAAAAGGCTATGAAAGCAATGTCAGACATGATTAAAGACCTGTCAAGTGAGATTGAGAAATTGAAAAACAATAATAAGTCACGAACATTTGATTTGTCAAAGGTTAAATGTTATAATTGTGGGGAACAAGGACACTAAATGTTGATGGGGGTAGTTAATAAGCAAAAGTGCAAATTACTTGTTGATACGGGAGCGACATTAACAATCATTTCAAACAGAGTGCATAGTGCCTTATCCAACAAGAACAAACCTAATGTTGTGGTCAAACGATTGAATCGGCGAATGGTGGATTGTTAGTTCACTACGGCAAGAGTACATATGATATTAAAATCGATTACAAAGTGTTTCAGACCGATGCCATTATAGGTGAAATAAAAGCGGATGGGATCTTAGGTTTAGATTTCCTTAGACAGCATGGATGTGTAGTAGATGTAGTGTCTGAAAAGCTTATTGTCGGTAATAGTGAAATAGATATTATGTTTCATGGATCTTTTGGATGTTCCAGAATTGTTTCGTCTGAGACTATCAGTATTCCACCTACATCAGAAATTCTAGTGAATGGAAAGCTGTGTATATCTCCAAATGATAAAATACTAGTAAGTGATTTGAAGGTCTTGTAGAACCAACAGAAAAGAATTAACAAAAGGACGGGCCTTTGATTGCAAGGAAATTAGTCATATCTGCTGAGTATGTGCCAGTGCGTATAATGAATACAAAGCAGGATGTGCAAGTAATATACCAAGGTTCTACCATCGGGCAACTTAGCAGAATTAATTCTGTTTGCAATACAACACAACCAGCGCTGACGACAAAGCTCCCTGAAAAGTTTCGTAGTGACATCCAAACACTCTATGAAAGTGCTAGTAAGACACTGAATGAAAGTCAATGTGACCCTTTAAAACGGCTATTACGGAAATATGAGTCTTTATTTGCAGAAACCGACAAGGATCTGGGTAAAACCAGTTTAGTGAAACACAGGATTAAGACCGGTAATGCCCAACCCCACAAAGAACCTCCCAGACGCACCCATGTGCACTTAAGACAAGAAATTGATAAAAGTATTGATCAAATGCCAGAAAAGGGTGTTATTTAACCGTCCAACAGTCCTTGGGCGGCTGGTGTAGTTCTAGTTAAAAAGAAGGATGGGGCATATCGTTTTTGTGTTGATTACCGGAGACTGAATAAGGTGACAGTAAAGGATGCATATCCTCTCCAGAGAATCGACGATTCTCTTGAGCAATTAGCTGGTAGTGCTTGGTTTTCCACGTTAGATTTATGTGCAGGATACTGGCAAGTCGAGATGCATCCCGAAGACAAACACAAGACGGCTTTTGCCACCAAACGAGGATTGTTTCAATTCAAAGTGATGCCATTCGGCCTATGTTGTGCACCAAGTACATTTGAAAGATTGATTGAAACAGTTCTGGCAACATTGCAGTGCTACGGAAGTTGCATTTCTGGGTCATATCATATCAGAACAAGGTGTTGCACCAGACCCAACGAAAATACAAGCTATAAAGGAGTGGCCGATTCCAACAACTGTCACAGAGGTCCGTTCATTTCTGGGACTATGCAGCTATTTAAGGAGGTATATCAAAAATTTCGCAAGTGTGGCAAAATGTTGTCATTCTCTGACTGAGAAGGGTAGATCTTTCTTTTGGGATACAAAGTGCCAAGAGGCCTTTGAGAAATTAAAAAGCCAGCTCACAAATGCCCCTATTCTGGCCCATCCTGATTTCACTAAAGACTTCATTCTCAACACCAACGCTAGCAATGAAGCAATTGGTGCTGTTTTATCACAAGTTAACGACAGTGGCTTTGAGGTTGTTATAGGTCATGCATGCCGTGCTTTGAGCAAAAGTGAGCGACGATATTGAGTGACAAGGAAAGAACTTCTAGCAGTTGTCCATTTTGTCAAGCATTATAAACATTATCTGTATGGACGTCAATTACAGTAAGAACGGATCATGGATCACTAGGTTGGCTAATGCAATTTAAAAATCCGGAAGGACAGTAACCAAGGTGGTTAGAGGTTCTCAGTGAGTTCGATATGAAGATAGAGCATAGACCTAGCAAACAGCATCGCAATGCCGATGCTTTAAGTAGAATTCCCTGTAAACAATGTGGGTACGAAACAACACCGGAAGAACTCCCTCGAAAAGAGGATGCAAAGGTTAGAACATTTAATGGAGATGAAAAGAAAACAACAATATGTGAAGGTGAACAGAATGTGCTCGGGATCAAAGAATTACAGAACAATAACAAGGATATTTCCTATATCAAATCATGTCTGAGAGATAAACAGCGACCTAATTGCAATGAAGTATCTGGAAGAGGTTTCGTTATCCGAAGTCTTCTGAGCCAATGGGACCTCCTTGAGATCAGAGATGATATTCTTTATCGAAATTATGTTGGTAGTAATGGATTAAGTGACCAATCTCAAGTTGTTCTTCCTTTTTCGGAAAGGAGAAATGTGTTGCAAAAATGTCATGATGATAAAACGTCAGGCCATTTAGGGGTTCGGAAAACTTTGGAGAAAGTACGTCAAAAAGTCTATTGGCCAGGGTTACAAACTGATGTGCGAACTTATGTTAAAGGGTGTGACTTTTGTTATAGAAAGAAACGTCCCATACCCTCAAAGCGAGCTCCGATGGAACTTTTTCAGGTTAGCTTTCCAATGGAGAGAATAGCAACCGATATACTCGGCGAGCTCCCAGAAAAAAAAGAGGAAATAAATACATCCTTGTTGTCTCGGATTACTTCTCGAAGTGGACGGAAAGCTTCGCAATGTCAAATATGGAGTCAGAAACAGTGGCCAAAATAATAGTTGAAGAGGTCGTAACAAGATTTGGTGTACCTTCATATATCCACTCGGACCAAGGTCGTCAATATGAGAGCAAATTATTCCAGGAAGTTTGAAGGGTCTTGAATGTTAAGAAGACTAGGACAACTCCATACCATCCTCAGTCGGATGGTATCTATACCATCCTCAGTCGGATGGTATGGTAGAGAGATTTAACAGTACACTTGCCAAAATGCTAAGTGCATACGTAAATGAAAATGATGATGACTGGGATAGTACATACCTTACGTGATGATGGCATACCGCAGTGCTGAACATGAGACCACCGGATACACGCCAAACTACCTAATGCTGGGCAGAGAGGTCTCAACACCGGTTGATTTAATGTATGAAATGCCTCAAGCAATCACAACCACGCCTACTGATAAATGGGTTTGGAGTATGAAAGAGAAAATTGAAAAAGCCCATTATACATTGCGCGATAATACCGGTGCTGCTATGAAAAGACAAAAGCGCTATCATGATAGAAAACTTTCTTGGGAAAATTTTGAAGAAGGAGATGATGTGTATGTATTTTTCCCTGTATGAAAATCCGGGTGTTCTGCAAAGTTTACATCTTTCTGGAGGGGTCCTTTTAAGATATTAGGACAGTGCTCAGATGTAACATATCGTGTAAATTGTGGGTTTAAAAAAGCCATTTGTGAGCAAGAGACAGAGACGTGATCCTGTCTGGATGAAAGATTATTATAGAGAATGAAAGGAATATTAAAAAATAATAATAATAATACAAAAGAATTTAAAAAAAATATTATCAGTAGTAAGTACAGGCAGTACTGTTGTAAATAGCATTTTTGTGTGATTGTTTTATAGTGTTTATCATGTTTGTCTATTTTAGTGAGAATGCCAAATACCAAGCAAACACCAAGGAATGTGGTACTAGGAAATGATGAGAGATTTCCCTGTCCTTTTTGCACCCAGGAATTCACTCACAAGGGATGACATGAGGACGGTATTTGTGAGGATCATCACAACTTATGTCAACAAGGAAGGTCAAAACGTTAGGATCATTGAGATGAAGGTGCCGAAATAGACAGTTAAATTTAAAGTTAAAAACATGTGAACAGTTTTTTTTTCTTGTATGTTGTTTTGCTATTTACGAGGAAGTGAAAAGACTAAATCATTTCAAATGTTGTTATAACAGAAGACTTTTATGAATATAAAATTATTTCTAGATTTGTTTTGATTTATTTTATTATTACATGTAAAAGTCCTTCGAATGAGACTATAAACCGATGTTCCGTGTTTAAGAATCGTCACAACTTTTGCACGTTAAAGATCCCTCTCAACAAGCTCTTTTGAGTGGTCCGTATGTGGCCGGTTGTTAGGCTAAATTTCTTCATACTAGATTTTTATCAAACTTTTCCAGTGACATTCTAAATTTCTATTTGGCTATAGTGCCGTTGGGCAAAATTTCATTAAAAATATAGTTATCAGTTGCTTAAATTTGTAATTATAAAATGGTCTAAATTAATGCAATCGTTAAATTACAGTCTTCCAAACTTACGGTATTCGGAGATAAAAAAATTGTTGAAAATTCTTTGTGCTTAATATTATGGATGACTGAAAAAGATTGGTAATGTACCCAAGGTAAAATACTTTTAAAAAAACCTTTGTACACAACTAGCCCAATAAAATTGAAGTCATACTGAATTTGTTAGGTTTCCACTCCATAGATTACAATTCGGATTATAACGGCCTAGGAGTGCTGTACCTTGTTAAAACCTCAGCAGCAAAAAAAAGTCCTTGTCATTTAAGGTGCAGCACAGGCACTTGCACTGGATTTGGGGGGGGGGGGCATCTTAATGTGAATAAAATGCTAAAATGCCAATAAATGAGTTTATAGTGTATATGCACTCGTTTGCTAAATAGTCTGATCTTTGTCTCGTTGCGAAATATTTACCTCAGAAAAATGTTTTATTTTTGAAAATTGACTGCGAGTTTTCATTATTTCAATAATAGTCATTAATACTGGTATTTATCGGTAATACTAGTGTACTAGTGATCTTGGCTAGGGATAAAGAAGTAGCTAAGAATCTTTAGAAACAGTTTGTGGCTGATGCCGAATTAACCGAAAATGTGTAACAAGCTGACATAGAAAAGTTATAAAGTTTTTCACACACACATACTGGATATAGGATATCGAAGGGCGATTTGTAATTTGAGAGTTGGAAATTAGAGGTCGGTTGTGTCTTACGAGATCAAAGATTTTCCGATGCTTCTGTGGCTCCTGGACTTAAAAATAAAGGTAAAGTACGTAGTTTATTGCTATTACCCGAGAACTGCATTCAGCAAATAGTAGACAAATTAGAAGGGTTTTTGGTAATGCACTTTCTAGTGAGGGCTGAAGCGTTACTACTACTGTACATAAGTTTTACTCAACAACCAAACCGGTCTGTACTTGAGTATGGAATGGTTTTAGAATCCATAATAATTCAGCTAGCAGCACAGAAAGTTGAGCTTAGCATTGAAGCTAAGAAACAGCATGCTACGGTCAAAATTTTGGCCAGATATCAGGGATGTCAGATCCACTCCTTATAAATGTTAGTAGGTATGAATTTGAGCTGGCTACTTCTTCCAAGACAACTAAGGCTCAGCATCAATAACCTATCAAGACTGATTCAGTAAAGCTTAACGATATTCTCAAAAGATGTACAAGATGAGTAAGAGGTTAGAATTACTAGAAAGTAAAACAAAAACTGGAGAAAATAAAAGAAATAGGTACGAGTTTTTTCTAAATCTTATCGTGAATTGAATCAAAAACGTTTTACTCGTGGTCATGGTTATACGAGTCGAGGACGAGATAGTGAACAAAACGTAGATAAAGTACAAACTCGGACAACTTCAAGTAATTAAAACTGACAGGAATCTCAAATGCAGGGCAATCATTGGTTAACAAGGCCCAGTATCAGAAAATTTTAGATGTGAAAAAAGTATCCGTGAGTCCATTGTAAGACTGAATGGTCGGGAAGGCAACTGATGAATACGTATATAATAATGATGCGAGTCATTATTGGATAGTTGTTCGATGGTTTCTACCATGAGACTGAATTGCAACTTCTGAATCCATTGTCATTAGGCACGCCATTAGATAAATTCAATTTGTCAGTTAAAGTGGCGAGGGTACATCTTTACCGTATTCTGGATAGGCTAAGTCTGGAGACACGCTTTCTCCCCCAAGTCTATCGAAGTTCCGTTATTAGCTGTACCTGAAACAGGTTCTAACTGGCCTGGGTTTTATAAAACTTCTCAAATTGAGATTTTCCTCAAATATCTGAGTTTTTCCTCAAATTTGAATTTTCAAGCAATCTGATTGGTCAATTCAGTTTGAGTTGAGGACAAGTTGAGGAAACCCTCAAATTTGAGATCTTTTATGAAACCGTGCCCATGTTTGTTCCATTAGTGATCTGTACCAATATACTCAGGTATATGAAGGTACTACCTACTGGCGAGAAACAGGTAGATTTACAATATGCATTAGATATTGCATTTGCAGCTTTGGTATCTTGTATGATTAATACTGTAAAATCTACTAATAAAAGGTCACCAAATGTATGCCCTGTGTTAAGTTAATACTACAAATATACAATTATACATACAAATGAAATATATATAACATATTACATATAATTACAAAAAATAATAACAGTTAACTTCTTGGTTCCTCAGTTCTAATGCCTGTTAAAAGAGGCTATTAACCTGATTAACTTGTGTGTTATTGGGTACAATATTATTATACCACCCGCTTGAAAAGCGGCCGGGGGGGGGGGGGTGGTTATATACATGTATAGTGATCATGGTGTCCGTCCGTCCGTGGGGGTTTCTCATAGAAAAACATGGACTTTGTCATTGACCTATCTCTTATGTGCAACTCCTCCTTCACCACTGAATGGAATTTAATCAAACTTACACAGAATCCTTGTCACATAGTGCCATTGTGCAGGAGATATTTATCATTTTGATCGGAATGATATTTGGGGTTTTCCATAGAAAAACATGGACTGTCATTTACATAAGGGGATACCCATCTCTTATGTACAACTCCTCCTACACCACTGATTGGAATTTGATGAAACTTACACAGAATCATAGTGCCATTGTGCAGGAAATATTAAACATTTTGACCGGAATGATATTTGGGGTTTCCCATAAAAAAACATGGACGGTCATTGACATAAGGGGATACCCATCTCTTATGTGCAACTCCTCATACACCACTGAATGGAATTTGTTGAAACTTACACAGAATCTTGGTCACATATTGCCATTGTGCACCATATATTAAATATTTTGATCAGAATATTATTGGAGGTTTCCCATAGAAAAACATGGACTTTGTCATTGACATACATGACATAGGGGATGCCATTCTTTGGGGGATTGGGGAGGGTTACATGTTTTATCTGCAACTCCGCCTTCACGTTTAACTAGAAAAAGTTTCAAGTTCATAATTAAGAACACCTGAATTTTCAAAGAAATTGTGAGCAGGTGGTATCAATGGTGAGCATTGCTCACAGGTTTTTTCCTCTAGTTTTCAATTGGCTTCTTATATCACTTACATTTTTTGTATTACAATACAAAATAAGAAATATAATTTACATTATCTTCAACAAAATTTCAGTTTTTTATATAATCTTTTAGCATCTCCTAGCTCTATTTTCAGGGCCGTAAATTATATGTAGGCATGTAGTCAACTGCCTCTATTGCAAACTGGCAAAAAAAAATTGTGGCCAAAAATAAAATAAAATGAAATAAAAGTAAAAAAGAGAAAGGAAGAGATAAAATAAAAACAAATTATAAGTGTCATGCATGTTTTATCTACATTCTATGAGTACATGTATAATATATGGAGGTTTGAAAAATTTGCTATTGGTGGTATTTCGTCAGTTTAATAAACTGAGCTATTTTAGAATGTATTTAATTAACTAAATATACCACCTTTTCTGTGTGCTTCTACATTAAAATAATATTAAACCCAAGACAGTGAACTTGTAAGTGTCTCAGTAAACAAAATTCATAGTTTTATGCACTAAACTCCCGTCATAAAAACCAATGGAAAGCGTTACAGGATATGCAAGTTAGCTGGATTTTTGCACAAAAATGTGCTCAGCTTAAGGGGGGGGCTATAGGCGCCCCCCCCCCCCAGACCCATACCTTGACTGCTCCCCTTAATCCAAACACAATTTACGGCCCTGGCTTTAATATTTGGGAAACTAATTCTGCAATGCATCTTTGATTTCTGTTTTTTGGTCACTATGAATATTCATATGAGAGTTTAATCCACTTTTGTAATGGAATGCCTTAAAACAAACACTGCACACAAACTGAGGAACAGATTTTTCATGTACATGTCCTTGCTGATGAAAAGCAAGCTCTTCAGATGATATAAATCCTTTCTCACAGGAATCACAAAAATTAAGTGTTTCTTTGTGGACAGACATTATATGAGATGCTAGGGACGCTTTTGTTGACAAGATCTTTGTACAAATATTGCAGGGAAACATTTCTCTTGGCTCAGTTGAATGAAATGTCTTGGTATGAATTTGGAGACTTATTTTTGCAGTGAATTTTGTGTGACATATGTCACATTCAAACCTATGGGGATTGTAATTAGGATCATGTCTTCTGGCATGTACATAAAAACTTCTTTTTAGGATTAATTTCCCACAAACCTCACATTTCTCATAAACATGTTTGGCTAAATTATGAAGATGTAGATCTCCTTTAGTGCCAAATTTTTTGCTACACAATTCACAATTGAATTTAGGTTCTCTTTTGAGGTGTACTCTACGGTAGTGAGCTTGTAATTGACGTCTTGCAATTGAATACCGGGTACTTGGATGTATTTACATAATGACAAAATTGGCATTCTGCTGTGCCAGAAGCTGGATCATCTTGATGCCTGTTAATAGATCCAATTACCACTTCACATGCAAACACTTCTTTTTTTAAACCAAAATTACTTTGACATGTTTCTATGTCCATGTCTGTTTTCCTTGTGATGCTTATTATATCTTCATTCTGTTTCATTCTGGCCTCCTTGTCCGATTCTTTTCTAGCATTATTTGATTTGTTCGATTTTTTAGTGAGTTTATTGTTCTTCGTTGTCTTATTTTGTATGGCAACACATGATTTATCTGTTACTGATTCTTGGATTGATTTTGTTCCAACTTCAACATCCTTATCTACAATTTTCGTTCTACTATTATTTGTTTGAACTGGTGTATACTCTGAAGCAACAATATACATGTCTAAAGACGTACATGAATCTTTAACGTCTTCTTCATTGATGTCCTTGTCTTGGAAATCAACTTTTTGAAGACTTTTTGGTACAGATGATTTTTTACTAAGAACATCGGTTATCTCCTCTCTAATTTGATGAAGGAAACTAATTATCAAATCATTTACCAAAATTAATTCAGTAAATCGTCCTGAAAACGAGAAATTATCGCCATTCTCGGTTCTCTTCATTTCAACATCCACTTGATTTTTAATGTTCTGATATAGTACACTCTCTGGGTCTAACAAAAAGGGCATTAAGACTGGCACAACATTGAGTGATAAAACCGTTGTAGTGCTATCAAACACAAACCCCATTTTAATTTTAAGTAAGGTCAAACACTTCGAGTCAGGCAAGGGATAACTATGCCGGAAATGCAAAATGGGTTATAATGTAGGCCCTATACGGTAACCGGACGATTCGGATTTTTATAAAAAAAATCATTAAAGCGGTTGTTGCATTCGATGGTACCATTGTTAGTTATTATGTGAGTATGGATCGTTTAGAAACGAATAATCGTACCTAGGTCCTCGCTATTTTCTTTGTATCACAAAACAAACTTCGGATTATAACGGCAGTAATGTGACAAAAATCTATTGTTTACAAATTGGGTCATAAAGTTACAGGGGAATGAAACGGCTTATTTGAAACGGCATGACAGATCTCACTTCGTCATCAATGACTCCAAAGCTAATACTAAATATACTGAAGACCAAATCTGTCACATGTTAGATTTTCTAATTGACAACATATTCGTCATGTTTGGAGGACATGTTTTTCAACAGACTGTTGGTATTCAAATGGGTACTAATTGTGCTCCTCTCCTCGCCGACCTGTTTTTGTACTCCTATGAGGCTGAGTTCCTAGAAGGCCTACTGAAGAAGAAAGAAAAGACTCTGGCCCAGACCTTTAATTTCACATTCCGCCATATTGATGATGTTTTGTCCCTCAATAATGCTAAATTTGGTGACTATTTACATTAGCGAGCTTGAAATTAAAGAAACCACCAATACACTAAGATCAGCCTCTTACTTAGACATACTTCTTGAACAATTAGCTGGTAGTGCTTGGTTTTCCACGTTAGATTTATGTGCAGGATACTGGCAAGTCGAGATGCATCCCGAAGACAAACATTCTCAGTCGGATGGTATCTATACCATCCTCAGTCGGATGGTATGGTAGAGAGATTTAACAGTACACTTGCCAAAATGCTAAGTGCATACGTAAATGAAAATCATGATGGCTGGGATTAGTACATACCTTACGTGATGATGGCATACCGCAGTGCTGAACATGAGACCACCGGATACACGCCAAACTACCTTATGCTGGGCAGAGAGGTCTCAACACCGGTTGATTTAATGTATGAAATGCCTCAGGCAATTACAACCACGCCTACTGATAAATGGGTTTGGAGTATGAAAGAGAAAATCGAAAAAACCCATTATACATTGCGCGATAATACCGGTGCTGCTATGAAAAGACAAAAGCGCTATCATGATAGAAAACTTTCTTGGGAAAATTTTGAAGAAGGAGATGATGTGTATGTATTTTTCCCTGTATGAAAATCCGGGTGTTCTGCAAAGTTTACATCTTTCTGGAGGGGTCCTTTTAAGATATTAGGACAGTGCTCAGATGTAACATATCGTGTAAATTGTGGGTTTAGAAACAAATGTCAAGTAGTGCACATTGATAGAATACGTCGGACAAATAGAATCTGAGTCTGACAAACAGGAAGTGATTGAGCATGAACCGGAGTTTAAGTGCGAAACGATGAAAGTCGATGATAACAATGATGGAATTGTGGTATAAAGTATAGAAGATATATGTGTAGAACAAGAAAAGCCATTTGTGAGCAAGAGACAGAGACGTGATTGTTTTTATAGTGTTTATCATGTTTGTCTATTTTAGTGAGAATGCCAAATACCAAGCAAACACCAAGGAATGTGGTACTAGGAAATGATGATAGATTTCCCTGTCCTTTTTGCACCCAGGAGTTAACTCTCAAGGGATGACATGAGGACGGTATTTGTGAAGATCATCACAACTTATGTTGACAAGGAAGGTCAAAACGTTAGGATCATTGAGAAGAAGGTGCCGAAATAGACAGTTAAATTTAAAGTTAAAAACATGTGAACAGTTTTCTTTTCTTGTATGTTGTTTTGCTATTTACGAGGAAGTGAAAAGACTAAATCATTTCAAATGTTGTTATTATTACATGTAAAAGTCCTTCGAATGAGACTATAAACCGATGTTCCGTGTTTAAGAATCGTCACAACTTTTGCACGTTAAAGATCCCTCTCAACAAGCTCTTTTGAGTGGTCCGTATGTGGCCGGTTGTTAGGCTAAATTTCTTTATACTAGATTTTTATCAAACTTTTCCAGTGACATTCTAAATTTTTATTTGGCTATAGTGCCGTTGGACAAAATTTCATTAAAAATATAGTTATCAGTTGCTTAAATTCTGTGGATTCTGTGCCCAGTTGTAAAATAAGTGATTCCTGTTCACAATGTGAAGATATAAGTGATAAAATTTAAGTTAAGGTTTATAAGTTGCTTGTCAGGAAGTAAGGTGCTTTTGAAGCCTCTTTTAGATATTTTTATGTTGATAGGGAACAGGTGCTGTTGATATTTTATAAAATAGTTCTTGACTTATTACGGTCATAGGAAAGACGGTAATGTCTAAATAAAGAGATTGGTAAAGAATCTCAATTGTTTTTATAATGTTCACTTTAGTAATATCTGCGTATACCTAAAGTGGGGTTTAGATGCAGCACCTTGAAGATCATTTCTCGGTATCGGGATTGGTACGAGTTTGTGTTTGAAAAAGTAACCATAGGTACTGATAAAATCAACATGTGTAGGCGTGGGTAATGTGACAAAAATCTATTGTTTACAAAGTTACAGGGGAATGAAACGGCTGGCTCGGACTTAAAATTCCATAATTTAACTATCTCGATTGGAGAAATCCTATAATCCACTTGTACCCATGTAAGATCCTATATATCTCAACCGGCTAAAAATAGGTACCACGCTGTCTCATTAGTGAAAAAGATTATTTGTTACATCTAGCAAATATTATCCTGAAATGCAAAATAAATTGCACGCGATATTGCTTGACGTATATAGGTTTGTTACTAAAGTGAAAAATAATACGATAACCTCTTTCCTACAACCATTTGTTCACAAGAAGAAGAGCGTAAAATTCGGTATCAGTTCTCAAAGGTGTTAGATAGTGTTTATCCGAAAGATAATTTAGCCAAGCCTTCGACGTGTTTAGTCTGAGAATCCTCTGCCGTCCAACTTTGTTTGCGTGGGAAGTCAGAGAGCTCTCCATTAGCAAAACAGTGGATTTTGCTACAGTCGGCATATTTCAGCGTGTCCACATGTTATACAACATTTTCGTTCAGTTAAACTATACCCAATTCGCTTTTTGATATTTTTCTCTTTGAAGATAACTTCAACCATGCAAGCTGATTTAGGTCCATTTCTAAGCCCGTTTCCACCAATACCCCTACATTCCGACATGCATTTTACTTTAATTTTTTTATAAGTCACGTGACAACAACGTTTTAAATAGAGTGTTTAAATCAGCTTGATTGAAAAAAAAACGCAAAAAGCCTTTGACGCCAGAGGTTTCTCAGACTAGGGAAAACGTATTGTTAACAATAAAATAAGTCCAGTTCAGTATCTAGACTCAGTACATCAAGCTGTGCATTAGAAGTTTCCAGAAGAAAAAACAGTAAAAAGTGTTATATATCACACTATTCTCTACCAAAAATAAAATCTTTATTTCATTTAAATCATGTAAATGTATCTGTTAATGTCAACTATTCTGCTTAAATCTGCTGACATTCTCTGGGAACTACGAAAACACTGCTGTTCTCTACACGTGGAACGGCGTTAGATGTAAAAGTAGTGCTTTGTGTCGGAACTGAAAATAAAACATTTAGTCAATCTCGGAATCGAAAGCATATTAATTTGTTTTTTATTACACATACACTATCTGAGAAAAAAATCATAGATTTTTCAGGCGTATACCCGGCTAAAGCTGTTCCATTCAAAGTAGTTTCCTATGATAAAACTTTTAATGTTAAAACATTAGTTCTCATTGAATTATAATTCATCTGAAAAAATAAAAGTGAAATAAATGTGTTTAAAATGACTAATGCTGTACTATTTGTGTGTTGTATATTTAAATTGGGAGTAAAAAATAATGCCTCCTTGAGCATATTTAATTGCCATGATATCCTGATGACAAAACTTATGCTGTTAAATACAAAATTATGTTTACGGGTATTTTTTTAATGGGGGTGATGGGAGTATGTCGACATACTTTAATGTATTGTTTATGTGTACGATTTACGATAGCTACACTGACATATAAGATATTCTGAGGCAATATATTTATATGAAGTTTTGTAAATTTTATTATAACAATTAGTTTAGATATCCAGTACATGTATTTAAATATACCGTATATGAATTTAAGTTAAGGTTCATAGCATTATTAAAGGATGGCTTCATACATAAACTATTACCTCCTTGAATACTTCCATAGTCCGTCTCTGACATAACCAAACAATCTTTAGCAGACACATGCATCACTGCCATAAACCCATGTGACTGTCTCAAGTCAGTCCTCCATACGTCTGTTAGAGTATCGCCTAATATTTCCCGTCCTATGTAGGAATTGCCAGCATTTGGGCCTGTAATTGGATGTGTTTTTTATTACTTTTTAAAATAAATTCATACTAATTCTTATTCTAATCTGCGCTATGCAACAATACTGAAAACATGCCATGCATTTGGAATATCTTTAGACTGTTATATCTTAATGTGATATGCAGGCGCGTAGCTACCCGGAGGCACGGCAGCATGTGCATCCACATCGTTTGCACAAAAAAGAAAAAAGAAAAAAATAACGGTCACGATTTATCGTAATTTTAGCCCTTCAAAATGCTATCTTTTTGCAGCTTACGGGGGTCTTTGCCCCCTTGGATCCCCTACCAAGGCTTTGCCCTGTACCCACTAGGGGCCTTAAGCGGCCCCCAGACTCCTCGCCGTTAGGTTTGTGCATCGACATCTTCCTTCGGGTAGCTACGCGCCTGATATATGGCAAGACGTTCATTTTTTTCTTGAAAAGTTTCTAGTCTAGATATTATAACGATTGATTATTTGTTCCCACTATGAAGACAAGAGAATCGAGATCAACTTTTTAAAACTGTTTTAAGAATCACTAAATTCATTCACACCGTGCATGGAAAGATTTTTCCATCTACTGGAAAACTAAGTATGGCAAGCTAAATCTGTATTTATATAAGAATCGCCACATCAACAATTTTTCAGCTATATCATGGCGTCCAGTTTTTATTGGGGGAGGAAGCCGTAGTTTATATAAGATAAATATCTAGTACAGTTTATAAGATATCGTAAATATATTTTGAGATATCATAGAATTTATATGAAACAATATAAATTGTGTCATGCCTTATACAATGCATATCTATTTTATGAGATATCTTGTAAAGAAAAATTTGTAAAATATCTTTTATTTGTAGACGTCCGTCTTTCACGGACGGATGTATTTATCAATTATGGACTTTTGACGAGGTCAATACATTATATATGGACCTGTTAGGCCTATATTGACCGAGAACGAATCCGAGGTCAATATATTCCTAACAGGTCCATATATAATGTATTGACAGAGTCAAAAGTGCATCATTTATATATTACATATGTAGACATATTATAATCTTTTTTAGGGTTGGTGCAAGGGTTGAGTTATTTTTTTTCACGATTTTGTTATGTACATATATCCGGATCTAAATTTAGTAAAATAGCGTCAATATAGGTAAAAATAGAAACATAGCGTCAATATACCAAACAAGGCAAGGCTTTGATTTCAAAGTAAAGAAATACACTAAATATCCTTAAAACCACGTGACTAAATAATCCAATGAAAATGTAAGAATCATAAACCATATGTAATATTATAATTTATCCCCGGCTTGCAACAAATGCGGACTATTGATTGGTTGGTTACACGTCGGTACAAATCCCATGCCCCCGTCTTCGTTGCTTATGTCGCAGGGTGTACTTCTGGACAGCCTTCGGAAAATCAAATTTCAGGAATAATACTGATAATATATGTACTGATACGGTGATAATAATATGGTATACAAACGTCCGTCTGTCAGTCTATCGTCCGCATGTCGCACTTGATCCGATCAAGAATGCTTCCACGGATTTTTATCAAACTGCACACAATTGTCAATAACCTTCTGGTCTACAATTTTGGTAACTTTGTGATTTTTAAAAAAAGGGGTTATGGGACTTTGTTGGTGAAAAGAGAGATTTTTTAGTTTTATACTCTAACTCAAAAAGCTTTGATCAATTTTCTTAAAAATGTGGGGCACAAATTTTATGGAAATTGTAATAATGATCCTTTTCGGTTCTGCATATGGCCATTGTGACAAACTGTTTCTAAACAGTGCAGATAGAGTTATGCAACTATAAAGCATATATAGAAGACGTATCAGGCAGGCGCAGCTTTTTATTTTAGCTTATATACAAACGGATATCTGGATATCTACTTATTTGCACCTAGGACACTGTTACTTACATCCTATAAAATATCCACGCGTTGTTTAACCTGCACCTCCCATCGACTATCTCACAAGCTTAACACAGTAGTCCGTAAAAATCGAACCATCCACTCAAAAAATAAACTAAAGTTTCGGACTTTTATGTAAAGTTTGCAAGTGTATAGTCCGATTCTGTACATAGATGAATTCTGGAAAATAGTGTCAAAAAATAATCTATCGGACTTTCTATGATAAGTTTGTAAGTGAATGATTCAATTTTTAAAATTGGATTGGATAGTACACAGTTGCAAAAAGTGGAATGCAAGAAGCTGTATGTAATAAACAACCAATAAAAACACAGTTAAAGATCCAATGCAAATTAGATTAATACTGTTATGATTTCTAAATATAGTTTCATCCCTTTACAAACAACTCTACATGTATATCCGCTTTATGATACATGGGAAACAGTTTGCGGCCATTGATCCATTGATAAGTAAAACATCTTTTATTGTACAATGCCCATCTACTACTTCATATGTTTTCCCCTGAAACAGATTAACACTATCAGAAGTTGATGAACAGATAAACTCATAATTAAAACTTGAAGTAAAACTTATAATGAGCTGACCATTGTCTAGACTATCCTCAATGATAATTTGACAACTATAGTTGAAATTCACGATGCCGCCGAACAATTCACAATTTTAGGTAGGTAAAGGTACATTTGTCATTAAAAGTTAACGAAACATTTTCTTCGCATGAACCTATTTTAAAGAAAAAAGGGTTCAGTATTCAAGACACGTGTTTCTTAAAAAATATATCAGTCGAATCTACTGGATTAAACTGTCAAGAAAAATGTACATCTTAGTACATGCTTACATTATTTATTTAGAAATAGTTGATATTTTTTATTATATCATATATTTATTTGAAATAGTGGGTTTGTTTATTATATCATATATTTATTTTATTTATTTTGAAACCGTGTAATTTTTACAAGTTATACATACAACATTATAATCCGTAAAGCTGATAACATGTTGACTCTGGTCTTTTTCGTCTGTTTTAGTTAAGATATTTAGCCTGACCTTCCTGTCGAAGTCAAAATACACCTTCCCTTTGCTCTGAAAATAAAAGAAAATGAAATAAACATATGAACCATGTCAATAATAAAGATAGGTCATGCGAGTGGTTTCAGAAGGATTGTATTGATTGTAATTGGTGGGCGATTGTGACGGGTTTTATTTGATACGGAAAACAGAAACTTAAGCCTTAACACGAAAAACAAATAGGTTTTTACGCCACCATCTGTTTCGCATAATGTCAAGTGTTTATTGCTGGGGAGGAGTGTGGGGGACTATCCGGGAGAACATCTTACCTCCAACAGGACAACAAGCAATCATTGTCATTAAGGTTACAGTTGACTAATAAGGCCGGAAGTCGGTCCGAACTCTTAACCTAGTGTTGACACGCCAGTGCTTATTTACGTCGAATACTTGCAAAATATACATGTATTCATTTCAAGTTCATTGATCTATTATCCAACGTATATATCAGCTTGAAAAATCAATAGATCGTGAAAACACTAGAATTTTGTTTACCCCGAAGAAAAAATATATCAGTCAAATCTACTGGATTAAACTGTCAAGAAAAATGTACATCTTTACCTCGAACGAATGTAATCTGCCATGCGAATCAACATTACTAGATACGGTAAACTCATCATACGTTGCCTGTCTTGGCATACAGCATGATGGTATGTTACCGACGCAGAATGGAACCAATAAAAGCAAAACGTACAGCTTCATCTTTTCATATTTTATAACCACAATTATTTGTTTATCTTCAAAACAAATAAAACAGACTGATAACCGACAAATCAACTTGTGTAATATGTTATTTATCGACTCTGAATTTTGTTATAATGCTCATGAACACAGCTTTAAAAAATATGATAAGAGACTATACATGTAATTACGCATTTTAGCTCTTCCAATAATAGTTAATAATATATCTGTCCAACTGTAATACACTAAGTTTACTAAATTTACAAGGACATTTGCACTTGTTTTTCCTTGACAATTGCAAATCACACCCCACTGTCGATGTGTTTGATAACGTACTTATTTTTATGAACGCTAGATCTAGCCATGGCTTTGCAGTGTACTATTAATAATTAAGGTCATCATTAAGGAACTAAGCAGAGTATCATTATCTGTAGTGGCCTGCACGTACTTATGACAATTAAACCGCTGTTGTATGTAGATTTTTCAAGAAAAAACTTATAAAGTGAATAAGACTTGTACGATATCTTATTTAATTTGAAGATAATAACATCTTAATAACTTGTTAATAAGATATCTTGAAGGCAGTGGTCGTCGAAACGTCGGAAAATATAGTTATAAGTACTAGAGCGGGTCCATTGTGGGGTTTCCCAATTCATGATTTTTGTCAAATTGATTTTGAGTTCAAGAGAGCAGCTGAAATTTACAACGTTTAATATTCCGTAGTTTTATTTTTTCAAACAAAAGTTTACATAATTTTTAATGCATGTTCTAAAAATTCATTGAGGTTAGCCACAACATGAGCTAAAGATTGGTTCACTTTTGAGATATTTTTTTTATGGTTAAAAAGTATTAAGAAGATTTATAACGAAATGGCTGTATATCCTCGGTATGTAATAACGGACCGCGGATAACGGAAATCGGAAATGGCCCTCGACGTTGCCTCGGGCCTTTGACAACTTTTTGCCGTTATTAAAGACCTTAGATATATAACCAGTCCATTAAATGGAAACATTTATCAATTATGTATTATAAATTGTGTAGGCATCTTTTATGATATATATAGATACCTTCACAATAAAATTACTGCAAAACGGTTTTCTGGACGAAGACAATTCTTGAAGCCAGTCACGCGATTCGACTATTTAAGACACAACCAAAAAATGTAGGAAGGCCAAATAATTAACATGTTACATAACCAGAATTCCAATAAACAGCTGCGCCATGAGCGCATGATATGCCAGTGTGAAGATAAACAAATATACTTACTGGAAGCGTAATTTTATAACATCTATCGATATCAACAAAGCCCAACAATTTCAAGAAAACCGATGACACCTTTTTGAATTTCTAGAGTCAAACATCCACCTTTTCACTGACGAACAAATCTCCGTTACTCAAAAATGATAATCAGAGTTTTACCCATCCTCCCAAGTCAGGGGTTCTGAGTCCGCGTTCGCTCCATCATCACGATGATGGAGCGAACGCGGACTCAGAACCCCTGACTTGGGAGGATGAGTTTTACCAAAAATGAAAAAGTTCACATCTATCCAAATAAACAACTTCAAAAAATTTCAAAAAGTTAATAAATTCGTTTTTTGATTCCCCTTTTCATGAACAAAAACCCATAACACTAAACAAAATCTGAATTACACAAAAAACGAAAGTTTAGTTTAAACATATTTTATTCGCAAAAAATCAGCAAAAAGGATAAGACTCAAGTTAAACAAACTTATGTAACAAAACCATGTTCGTGGATTATACTGTCAAGAATCTGTTTGACCCTCTAACAATTCCTTAATATGTCTATTTTCTTATAATGAAAAATTATCTGCTCCTGACACCAGTAAGCGTAGATCTATAATACATATATTTTGTACCTATTGAAGGTTTTGCATAGTCCTTGTTTGTGTAACGAGGACATTGAAGAAATAATGGAAGGCATTTTCTACTGGGACTTCACATTGACATTTAAGGTCAGTATTATGTTGACTATTTATAAGTCATAATTCAGAAATGACGCACAACATCTCAGTTGTGTACGAATAATATTTAACTTTCTTGGGCCGTATGAAAAAGTAGTTGGAAATTGATAAATCGTTGGAATTTTAAGTTCACGTTTAAATTTAGATGCTGAATCTGAAACAAAAAACGAAAGGAACCTCACATCTATTAAAGTTAACAATTCCCCCAAATTCAAGAAACTTTATAAAAGATTTTTTAGTAAGAATTTAAAAACAAACTAATCTCCCCCTTTTTATTAACAAAGTCTCATAACTTTGTAACGAAAAATCATAATTTATTTATGGAGCATCTAGACACTCAATTCTTTTAAGAATGTACTGGTATTTTACCCGATAAAATGTACCCCCAGGAGCACTGTTGAGTATAAATAAATAAGCTACGGTTACTAAAAACATAATCAAACCGAACTTGATTTTAGTATTTATAAAACACGGAAGTAAAAACAAACATTGCGCAATACTTGAGCAATTACAGGATAGGCCACTTACTTTTACTTAAATTCGTGATATGTATTAGTTTTGATTTGAATAAAATGACGTCTGAATTTATACCAGGTTTAGAAGATGACACTAATTCGGAAGGACAAATAGCATGTGATTTAGACAATGTCTTCAAAGTAATTTTTCCTTCAAGTTGGTCGGGCCATAATCGTAATTGTATAAGAAAGGAAAACATTTCTGACTTTGGAGACGAGGGATTCTTGTTATATGATGTTTTGTCAACGGAGGAAAATCAGTCAATAATTTCTGAAGGGGAAAAAATTGGATTTGAACAATTGAAAGGTGTTAAAGATTCGTATAGAAGTGCACAGAGAATTACTATTGACAGCTCAGAACTCGCTAATAAATTATTTGATAGAATAAAAAATTATTTGAATCCTATTGTGTTCACAGAAGGATCTGACCCCAAATCGCAACATATACACGGAATACCGTTCGTTCTAAAAGGGAACTGGAAGCCAACCGGTATTAATCAGGTAGGTAATGCGTATTTAAGACAACGTGATAGTAACTTTCGCCAGTTATATTGGGTGGATGCGGGAATTTTAAAAGGGCATGGGGTTCCAGCTAAAGTTTAAAGGTGTGTTATTTTAGGTTGACAAAAAAAAAAAAACAGATTCTCGATAACCTGATTCCAGTTGTACTCGAAGTTTATCTTCACCATCCAATAAATACTAATGTTAGTCACACACAAGCCTATATATCAGGGAGATCGAGTGGTTGGGATATTACCAACTACTAGTAAGTGTATTGCCATAATGCTTCTTTTAATTATTACAAAATGTACCTGTAGTTATTTTGACTAAAACATTGCTGTTGCATTTTTCTGTCTGCTCCTTATAATTTGAGTCTGGTTAATACGGTTTGTAAACAAAAATTTACTTAAAAAGTTATTATGGTACTTCATTATGAATATGCAGTGAACTTTTTTTACCAAACTTACCAGTCATTTTGTAGAATGTTCATCATATCATTTTACGAAAAACGTTAAACAACCAAAAAAAAAATGTAAACAAAGCCAATTACAACAATAAAAGTTTAAGGATTTTGCAGATTTTCAGATTGTGTCGGTACAACCCCGGAGGACACTTTGCACCCCATTATGATGGCTTTTATGTAAAGAACTCAATCGAACGATCTATGAAGACTTTTATGTTGTATCTCAATGACGACTTCCAGGATGGTTGTACCAATTTTGTCGACGAAAGACAAAGCTTATACAAGGTAAAGTAGTTCGTTTTCAGCATGCTTTCTATACATCCAGTAGGTGTAAGAAGCAATTTTTCGGATTTTTACGCTCTACAACAATCTACATTTTGACAGGTTACTCAGGTTGAACACTTTTCAGCCTGATATGACACAACATTCTTCAGAGAGGCCGAAAATGTTATTTTAATACAGTCATGTTGATCCGACAAGCAGTCATAAAAAATTAAAAGTTTACTTATCATGTAAATAATTTGCATACTACTACTTTCCTGATACATAATATATTTGTCAACTAATATTATTTACAAAATTTAATCAGAAAACTTGTATATGGGTATATGGCATGTGTGTATTTTGAAAACCATCAAAATTTAATTTAAGGATGAAAGTGGCAAATATTGTGCAGAAGAAAAAAACATATTACATAGAATCCGTCCACATCCAGGAATGGCCATATTGTTTAATCATCATAGACTTCATGAAGGACAACAAGTTAGGTTTGTCACTTTTAAACTAAGATCATCTACACAATACAATTGGGGTTCATCAGCATTAAATATGCACAGGTCCTTAATCAAAGGTGACACACCTGGACAAGGTAATAGTGGCCGGATTTAACAGAAACGGACAGTTAATATTTCTTACACCACAACAGTCCCAAGTTAATCATAGTATCAGTAAGATAATGTTTTTATGTTTTTGTTTGTTATGGAGAGGGTTATAATAATGTAGTTATCATCACAAGGTACACATTACAATGTTGATAATAAAAATTCATTCTACTAAGACCATGTAACATGATTCTTTTAATCAACATTCAAGTTTTAACTTGAGGTTAATACAGGTACGCATTCCATATAGATAGTTAGTTTGAGGAAAACAGCTTTAGATTGTTTTATTTTGTACCTCTTTTGATCATTCAATAGCCATTACAAAAGATCCAATGTCATGAAGAACTTTATTTAACAAAAACAACGTATTGCATTTAGAAGATGCAACACCGCCTTACTAATTACTTTTTGTGGAGTTGCTTACCATTTCGGAGCACATGGACTCACCCCCGGTTTTGGTGAGATTCGTGTTACTGAATTTTTCGTTTGTTATTTGTATGGTTGTCTATTTGTTTTGTTGTTGTCCTCCCTATTGTTTAACAGTAGTTTTGTCGGTCTTTGGCGTACCGTCTTATGGTCACTCCTAAGTATCTTCGAGTTTTTTTTCTTGTTTGCTTTATTGGGTTCGTGTTTTCTAAACTGTAGTATTTATTATAACGTACTATGTTTAACCAACAACAGGCAGAAATACGTCACTACTTAAATGTTTACGGATTTCAGGGATGGCGTTAAATATATCCTACGCTCTGATATAATGTACACGAAATATGATGGCGAAGCTCTGAATGAAGACGACGAGAAGGCATTACAGCTTTTACAGGAAGCTGAACGACTTGAGGTAAAATTATATTCAATGCAGTTTTATTTTGGATTGATAAATATTATTTAACATTTTTACATAAATATTTAATGACAAAACTTAACAGTGCCTTATTAATAGTTTCACAAAACTGATTGATGGATCAATGTGAAGATAGTGATCTCGACATACTTATAATATATTTCTACATCTTAAATTTATTTTTTTATTATAATATTCAATTAGGTTCGTATACATACATATCACTTCAATTCAATTATTTTCAGGCTTTAGGAGAATGCACGAAAGCGTCAGAGTTCTACAGAAAAGCATTTAAACTATCACCGTCATTAGAAAGCTCTTATTGAAAGTAGCAGACTATACCCAACTGATTTATCTATGATATGCATTGTTGAAGAAGATTCCAGAGAAAATGTAATGACACCGCAACCAACTAGTATTAAATCTTTTTACAAAAAGGTTTCTTACATTGAATGCATCATAAGAAAATAAAATATGTCAAGCCTTGAACAAGGTGAAAACTTATTTCTGAACATGCTGAAGGGTACACAAAACCGCAAAAATATCAAACAACCATATATAAAACAATAAAAAGTTAGAAACCCTTTCTTGGAACTAATAGTTGTGTTCAGATATTTACTTTTTTCGAAAGTAAAATGATCGTTGCTGGCTTTTTATTGCATTGACCGGAATTCGGTCCTTAAAGAATTAATAATTGGCAACGACTTATTAGCAACAACAAACAATCTCACTCAAATAAAGCATTAGCTACCATACCGGTTACGCAGCTCTTTCAAATTTTTTATCGCTACGAGATTGAAAAATAAATTATTGTAGGTTATAAAGCATCTGATAAATACAAAATTGCATATAATTTTTCTTTTTTAACTAAATAACATTCGTATTTAAACATTAAGTTAATTGTAATGATAAGTTCTGATCGACAACAAATTTGTAACTTTTGGAGAACGTGTATTCAGCAGGATTCCAATGGGTACAAACTGTGCTCAACTTTTTGCAGATTTGTTTCTGTATTCTGATGAAACTAAATTTATTCGACGTCTTGTTAAAGACAAAAAGATAGCAGAAGCTAGTTACTTTCAATTTTAAATAAATTTATATCTTGATGATGTCCTTTCAATTAATAATTCTCAATTTGCCGAGTTGCTTAAATTAGTATATCCATAAAGGAAACATAGAAAGAGCTTTATCTACATCCTTTTTTGACTAACACCTCGACCTGTGTTTTGGTTTTTGTATTGCTCTGTATATATGTTTGTCTATATACAGATTTTTAATTGTCCCTTGACTTTCGGCTCTCGTTGTTTAGTCGGTTTTCTTTGCTATTTTTTATCACACCAACGGTCATCTTTGCACAAGAGTTTGCGACAAACGAGACGATTTAAATTTTAAAATATATACTGACTTTTGCAAACGTCACCTATTTCTTCGGATAAACTTATAAACCAGGGTTACAAGAAAAAACGACTCGTCCGCGCTTTTGATTAGTTTTACTATAGATACCACGTCATTGTCAAAAAATGTTCGTTTAAAATATGGTTGCATATAGTTTCCCAATTTTTGAATTCAGTGTACAGGTGAATGTGCAACGATGATTGTTGGATACACCAATTACTGAATAGTGGCATATGATACCCATCCATTTTAATCAACTTACCAACTCCTACTACAGTAATGGAAGCGGAAGGCGTGGCATGCTAACCCACCATTTCTTTTGAAATGACTGTACCAAGTAAGGACCATTACTGCAGTTACTATATTTGTTGGTTCTGGAGTTTGCCGGTTTCTCTGGCTTTGATTTATGGAATGTCAAAGTTTTTGACAGTTTCCCCGGTATTTCGTTATTACCTTCATTAACAAATCAACAAGAACCACGAAATAGTAATTTGACGGGATGATTTTTTCTTAACATTTTTATTAACTGAAATGCAGATTTACAATGTAAAATAAAAAATTCTGTGAGACGAATTAAGTATAAAGAAAAAAAAGAGAATAAGCGAAAACTTGTCTTTGCATATGGACGAAAATTTACCAAGTTATGCAATTTGCTGTGTCAAGACTAAATATACAACCTTTATGTCATCTACTTATTCCTGACTATTGAAGCTATTATCCCGAATTTCAAAATTTTCATATGGAAACATAAAGTAAGTGTCAGTTAGCTTGACGTTTGGAATAAATGTTATTGCGGACGGAAGTGCTGATTGCCAAGAATGTGGTGTTACCTACCTTTACGGTGCAGATAACCGCGATTTATATGTATGACTTACACGGAGGTTTTAATATTTTGCAAAATTGTTTACCTCGTTACTATTACGACTCCAGTTTTAGTTGGAATATATTTCATATAATTATTATTGTAAAATTAAATAACTATCATACATTTAAGGACTGAGAAATCATCGGTCTTTTTGGAGGCATAACGAGACTGAATAAATTGACAAGTAGGTGGTCCTTTGTAAAAGAAATGTGTGTTCCCATTTCGCCTTAGCTGTAAAATACAGGTAAAAAGTACCAAAGTGAAGTCCACTGCAAAAACAAAATTGTAAACTGATTAGATGTTGTTTTTACTTAGAATACACTTTTTGCACTAGGGATGACACACCCAGGCACACAATCATCTTACTTGAAAAAATATGCCGATACATGATTATCATGGAAATTTACCCAACCAAACTGCACAGCCACTATTTTGACTTGGGATGACATACCCAGCCACACAATCATATTACTTGAAAAAATATACCGATACATAATTATCATGGAAATTAAAAAAACCAAACTACAGAGCTACCATTTGCTCTAGGGATGATTGATTGATTGATTGGATGTCTGTTTTACGCCCAGCGAGCAGTATTTCAGCTATATTCAGCACGGGAACAAGTTCACACACAATAAATCAACGGAAAATGGGGGTGGGATGGGTCACAGGGAATACAATTTTGACTGCCACTGGAAAAGTATGGAGTTTAGGGTAGGGGCGGAAAATTTAGCCTTTTGTAGCGGCTACAATGAGCCTACTCTTTTTCGAAATCTACAAAAGGGGTCTTTATCGTGCAAGGAGCGTGGCAATCTCCAAACACGTAAACCACTACGGTCCGCGGTCAGGCTATCCGTATTATGACCTGACAACCCCCAACGAGAGGGTCTCCCCCATCCGCCACCCGGGGACGCGCTGGGCTGCTCTGTGGATCGAGCACTGGGAACCCTCCCAGTATGGTCCCAGCACTAGGGATGACAAACCACGTGTGACAAACCCAGCCACACAATCATACTAATTGAAAAAATATGCCGATACATGATTATCATGGAAATTTACCCAACTAAACTACAGAGCCACTATTTGTACTAGGGATGACACACCTAGCCACACAATCATATTACTTGAAAAAATATGCCGATACATGATTATAATGGAAAATTTACCCAGCCAAACTGCACAGCCACTATTTGCACTAGGGATGACATACCCAGCCACACAATCGTATTACTTGAAAAAATATGCCGATACATTATTATCATGGAAATTTACCGAACCAAACTTCAGAGCCACCATTTGCACTAGGGATGATACACCCAGCCACACAATCACACTAAGAAATATGCCGACACCTTATCTGCTCCCGGGACTAAAGACCTCAGGTATATACGGAGGTGCGGGTTAATATACGGGATACGATATGCCATATAATAACCTCTTTTTTTATGATGATACTTTGTTATTATTTGATGGTATCTTGTCAATATATGATTATACTTACTCATTATACTAAAAGTTACTTTGTTGTGTTTGTTTTAATGGTGTTTAAACATGTCCGCAATTTTTTCAATATTGTCCAGTATTTATTGTAGGGCAAGCCGGAATACTAAGAAAAACTCCCAGACCTTATACTTTGTTTATATGTAACACAATGTCTGTACTTTTTCATACAAAAAATGTGAGCAGTTAAGGGCTTCCATAGAGATCCGTGCTGACACTTATATACGCATAAATCGGTCAATAAAACAACTTTAATCTTATATATTGGTCGTTCTGTTTGCATTTATGGACAGAAATTGAAAGGTATCAAACTGTTAACTGAGGGGATGACACCAATGTAATGCTTATTTTCCTAAATAAAGGTTGTTGTTGTTGTATTTATAATACACGGAAGTAAATACACATTCTACCTGTATTTACCTGGACTGTGCTGTGTAATTTTAGTAAAAAAGACTTTCTATAACAGCATCTGTATAAGTAACAAACGGTAGATAGCTTGACATGTGTTATTAGCTTTGTTTAAATAAATGACCTCGGAATTCGGGCAAGAAGGTAAAACTAATTCGGAATATTATTTGAGATTTAGACAATGTCAAAAAAGTATTTTAAGTTTCTATCGAGTTGGTCTGGTCATGTTCGCAGTTGTATAAGAAAGGAAGACATTGCTGACTTTGGAGACCAAGGATTCTTGTTATATAATGTTTTATCAATGGATGAAAATCAGTCAATAATTACTGAAGCAGAGAAAATAGGATTTAATAAAGTAAAAGGATTGAAAGACACCGTCAGAAGTGCACAGAGAATTGCTATCGACAGTTCAGATCTTGCTGATATTTTATTTGAAAGAATTAAAGATTATTTAAATCCTATTGTGTTTACAGAAGACGCTGACCCCAAATCACAGCATATACACGGATTACTATCAGTTCTGAAAGGGACCTGGAAGCCAAGCGGTTTGAATCAGGTAGGTGTAACAAAAACAAGTTTAATGAGCAGAGGCACCGAATGTCTAGGTAAATGATTAGGATTCATTTTAACAGGCGAAAGCTGAAATTTGCAAGGGAATGGGGTTAGAGTTATATTAATTTAGTGGGGGAATTAAGATGGACTAAATACTGATTTCCTTCGATAAACTAAAATAAATCGTTTCCAGAGATGATTTTCACTTTCGAGTCTATTTTAGGGTAGTTTAGCACACAAAAGTACACCTTGAAGCAAGTGAGCCTTCATATAGGTAAGGTTGAAGGGTTGGGATATCATCTACTGAATTTAATTCAAAACTACTTCTTTTAATCATTAGTTTTATTTTACTAAAAATATGTTTTATGTGTTCCTATGATATCAATCAATTCTGCTGGATACGATTGCTAGAAATTTTTTACACCAGTATTTACTATAATTTACAAAATTGAATACGATGTAAAAGTTGTTTGAGAAATCTGATCATTTTCGCATATTTTACCATGTAATTAGGTACCCCAAAATGTAAAACTACGATGAGTCAAAGAAAAATTAAATAATGTAAAAAATATGTTACAACAATAAATGTTTGAGGTTTTTGCAGAATTTAAGATTATGTCGGTATTACCCCGGAGGACATTTTGCACCCCATTATGATGGCAGTTATGTAAAGAACTCAATCGAACGATCTATGAAGACTTTCATGTTGTATCTTAATGATGAGTTCCAAGATGGTTGTACCAATTTTATCCAAACAGGACAAAGTCTATACAAGGTAAAACAGTAAGTGTAATGCTGTTTCAGGCAAAGACTAATCTTTTTAACGAGAAAATCTTAAAAATCCGAGATTTGTACAAGTGTTTATCTATCCAACAATGGGACCCTACTGATCATACATACTGGACCCACAGACCAATCCAGTGCTTTCAAAGATGGCGGATAGCAGAGAGCCTCTCGCTAGGTGTTGTCAGTTCATAATACGGAAAGCCCTTTCGCGGAATTTAGTGAGTGACGTGTTTAGAGAGTGCCACGCTCCTTGCACGATAAAGACCCCTTTTATAGATTTCGATAAAGATTAAGCTCTTTGTAGCCGCTACAAAAGGCTGAATTCTCCGAGTCTACCAAATGTTTCATACGTTTCCAGTGGCAGTCAAAATCTTGTTCCTTGGGCTCCGTTCTAACCCCTTTTCCGTTGATTTATTGTTAGTTGACTTGTTTCCGTCCCGAATATAGTTGAAATACTGGTCACTGTAAAGCAAACATCAAATCAACCAATCAATCAATCAATATTCTAATATGTGGCAACCTCAATTTTTTGGATTTTTAAGATAGAAAGCAATCTACTATTTGAAAGGTTACTTAGTTTTTTTGACACTTTACTTCTAACCCTGGTACTGCACAACATTGTTTAGAAAAATCAGAAAATGTCTTTAAAAATACATGATGCAATATGCTAGAAGCAATCATCCAAAAATTAAAGAAAGTATACTAGTAATTTATGTCACGTAGGAGTTAATCACGTTATGGATAAAATAAACATTCAAATAATATATCCGGTTAAAGGGAAAACAAGTTCATATGAAAATTTGCATAAAACTACATCTGTTTACCTGTAACGCAATATACCTTTCACCTAAATAATTTTATTGACAACATCCAAACAAAACTTAAGGATATGTGGTTTGTGTGTATTTCACAATCCGTCAAAATTTTGTTTAAGGATGAAAGTGGCAAATATTGCGCAAAAGAAGAAAACATATTACATAGAATCCGTCCACATCCAGGAATGGCCATATTGTTTAATCACCATAGACTTCATGAAGGACAACAAGTTAGGTTTGTCACCTTTTACTAAAATAACCAACAATACAGTTGATCTTTTATATTGGTGTCCAGCAGGTATTTAACAATAAACGTGACCATAATTAAAGGTCATGCATATGTAAGGACAATTTATACTCCTTACCATAACACTCGCAAATATGACTTAAGTCAGTGTCGGAAGAGATTTTATGTTCTTGTTTGTTATGGAGAATGTTACATGTATAATAGCCTTGTTGTAACCACATGAGTATTACCTAAATGTTGATTAAAAAAATATAATTCCTGCATCTTTAAATCACGCAGCATGATTTTTAATTTAATATTAAAGTCAAGCTATGTGGTTTAAACATTTCCAAATCCCTTTTGATATTTTAGTTATAGATATTGGTTGTTTCATTGAATAGGAATTACAAAGTTCTAGTGTCACAAACAACTTCGTTTTTGATAACCATAACTACGTATAGCATTGGGAAATATATCACTGCTACAGTCTCGTGTCAAAAGTATTCGCGGAAAAATGGCCGACGTCATCTTGGAGTTATCTCGCCTTGAATATTAAAACAAGCAAAAATATTAAAATAAAGCTGTGACTTACCTTAATATTTTGTTAGGTGTCCCTTGGATCTAATGCAAGCCAAAACTCTCCTTGGAATGGAATTATATAAGTTTTGTACATATTCAACCGTGAAGTTTTGCCATATGTCAAAAATTGCATCAAACAGTTCCTGGGGTTTTGTTATTGTCATAACACGTGTTTGTAGAGTTCTTTTAATTCTAAGCCAACAGTTTTCTATGATATTAATATCCGGAGATTGGGCCGGCCATACCATACCATGGATATTATTTTCATGCTTGTAACGTTCCACAATCCGAGCCCTATGGACGGGGGCGTTGTCATCTTGGAAAGTGTAGGAATCGTCGGGGAAATGACGGGCTATAACTGGCCATAGCTGATCGTCAAGTATTGAAATATATTTCTGGGCATTTATACTTCCATCGACCTTACAAAGAGTTCCGACACCAAACCAAGTGATGCAACCCCATACCATAACAGAAACCTTAGGCACACACTCTGCATACATGCATTCTGGACGATACGCTTCCTGGGACGATCTCCACACATATACACGGTTGTTTTGGCCTATAACTATTTGAGATTCATCACTAAATATAACATGTCTCCAGTTATCATTCACGGTCCATCTTCTTTTCTGTAAACACCATGTTATCCGCTTCCTTCTATTCGCCCCTTTGACAACCATCCGTTTTTTCACAACTCGCCGGTAAATCTGATTCCTGTGCAAAAATCTCTGGACAGTCCTCGCACTAACACGGTTTTCACCATTTCCAACATTAAATTCGGTGGTAATATCCTTTAGTGCTTTTCCGCGATGCCTTTTCACCAGACGCTTCAATCGGGATTCGCCCCGTTTTGACACTTTTCTTGGACGTCCAGAACGATGGCCTATTTCAAAACTTTTCCGTGCTTTGTAAGTTTTCAAAATCGATCTGCAGGTACTCTCAGGTATTCCCAACATCCTAGATATTTCACTTATTCTATATCCATCAGACTTTAAATTGACGATCACTTCTTTCTTGTCCGGTGACAATTCTTTTGATTTGCGACCCATGTTTATTTACATCAAAAATATTACAATGTAATAGTTTATTGCAGACGATTTTTACGTAATCGATTTGGAATGCTTTCAAGTACACGGGGAAGTTCTCAAAGTAAAAATCGCAAGATAATTGGTATCAAAAAATAAAATAAAAACAGCGCGAAGTGAAATATCTAAAAACGTCGGCCATTTTTCCGCGAATACTTTTGGCACGAGACTGTATACATTTTTGGGTTTTTTCGTTTGTTTGTTGGGTTTATGTTTTCTAAACTGTATTATTTATGTACTGTTTATTATTATATTACCTGTTTAACCGACAGAAGAAGGCAGAATTGAAATATTTCATGATTTCAGAGATGGTATAAAATATATCTTACGTTCTGATGTAATGTACAAAAAATGTGATGGAGAAGAAATAAATACAGATGAAGAAAAGGCATTATAGCTATTAAACGAAGCTCAACGACAAGAGGTAAATTTGTAAAAGCAGTTTTATTTTGGATTGACATTTTTGTATTTCTTAATGGCAAGAGTTTCTGTTCCAGTAGTATTCCATGTAATATTTACACAGAACTGATTGAAGGATCAATATATATGAGCATAACATATAGATATACTTTTAACATACTTCTATATCCTAACTGTATTTTCTTTATTAAAAATTTAATAAAAGTGAGATAAGTGAAGTATTTTTTGTTTACAATCACACAACTTAATTTCAATTATTTTCAGGCTTAAGGAGCATGCACGAAAGCATCCGAGTTATACAGAAAAGCATATAAACTGTTTTTATCAAGAGGAAGCTCTTATAAAAAATAGCAGACAATAACTGTTTTTTTATGTTCACCATTGATAGAAGATTTCAGAGAAACTGAATTGACACTGTCAGCAACCTTAAATTTTATTTTTATATAAGAAATCTTTGAGTTTTCTTACAACTAAATGAATCATACGTCAATAAAGCCAAGTAAAATTATGGATGAGGGAAGGACGTATATCTAAACATGCTGAAGAGCACCCAAATTGATCAAATTGCGATAAAGAAAACAATAAATAAAAATTGAATTCATGTGCTCCGGAATGTTAAGCATCTGTGTTTATGTGCCAATTGTGATAACAAATAACCACATATTTGGTTATTTTATAAACGCTTGTAATGTTAATTGGGCCACAATTTTAATCTACAAAAGTTAAAAGAGCTTTACATGGATACAGATGATGGCCGATCAAACACGTTTACCGCTTGTCCACAACAAACAAAATTGGCAAATTGGCTCTTCAACATCTTAATCAAATATTTTTAGGAATAAAGCGCCACCGATGAAGTAGAGTAAATAAGAAAAACGCGCGTCTTGCTTAGTTAATTTTATAACCTGTTGGTAAACTGTTGGTCCCCTAAAGTATCTCCAAGCCAGTAGTCACACATTTATATTTGCTGCCATAAAATCTTTAAAATGATTCAAATCTATGATTTTTCTATTCACAAGATGACCATAATGAACAAAGATAAATTTGGTATAGCGTTTTTGATTTTAAGAACGAATTTCAACATCGAAATCATTTGAATTTTAGTATTTCGGGTGTAGCGCCACTGATGTGCGTTGATTGATAAGTCGAACTGCGTGTCTGGCGTAGCTACGTTTTTTTAACTTGGCAACGTTAATCATACAAAAGCAAGCTGCTTGTTGCCACATTGGCTGATATTCGGTCCTTAAAGAATTAATAATTGACAATGACTAATAACAACAAACAATCTCGGGCAATAAAACAGCTGCATAAAGCATAATAATCTTTCTATAGTAAACTAAATCATATTCGTATTTACATGTAAAGTAAAATGAAATGATAAGATATGGTTTAAGGTGACAATGAAAACAAATGGACATACCTAATATGGATGAAGACAAACCAATTGTGTTTTCCAAATAATTACAGATGAACGATTGTTTAATAATAGTGATTGAATGTATCTTGTGTTCTGGGATTATATTGACCAAACTGGATTGCAGAAAGTTGGTGAAAAATATATGAGTAGACATTTTAGAAAAAGAGTACTGGATGCTTTAATATGGTATAAAAATCTTAAGATTTTATGGAGATCTATTTTTAGCCTTTGTTCTATATAGACAAAATAATTATGTTATTACCGGTAAACTGGCTCACTCTTACAAAGTTAAATAACTCAATCTGAGGCAGCCTGTGTATTTTTTAGAGGACACACATGGTTTCATGCATTGTATTTTCTGAGATAGCATTGTATTCGTGCACTTTTCATTATTCATATAAACTTTTCATAACCTTTATTTGCCCAAACAATGGCTTTATTACGATTTATTACGATATTGCCACCCAAAATGTGCAGCCAACACACCTGGAATAGAAAATGTAACTCCAACTCCTCTGAACAGCTGTCTATGTTAAACAGTTCAAGATGCTAACTAGATAACATAGATTTAAATTATAAATTTGGAATTTAATACCATTTTCAAATCTTAGCAATCTGAAAAACGAACACGCTGTCAAAACTGGCCAGGGGGAAGCATGAGATCTATGTTTTATAACATTGTGACATGATGAAAAATTTCATCCATATGTAACCTATTCATATGTCCTTTTAGTTGGTGCATATGTCGGTCTCTGATAGCTTCTAGTTTTTTCGTAAACAGAACTTTTGACTCTCTGTCCAGTTGATGTTTTGGTCCATTTGCATTATTCTATGGACATTTGTATTTTGACTGTTCGAGAATGCTGTTGTTTCACACTTGCTTTTCCTGGCTCTGCCACTGATAGCAACTTGCATAATGTTTTGTTACCTTTCCTGTTTGTTATTGGATGTTTTGAAGGAATAGTAAAATCCTAAAATAAAACAGATCAGACCCTGATACGCCAGCATTCAATGAACATAATATTAGACTTTTGTTTGACTTCAGACACTCACCGCATGTCTAATTAGAGGCAGGCACGAAGAATCTGAGTGCATCATGTTTTTATTGGGTTTCTGTGACTCATTTGTGTTTTTGAGTTTTTTTGTTTTATGTTGTTTATGTTAGTCAGCCTCTTACTAAGACTTACTTCTAGAAATAGACCCAGAAAAACTACAAACTAGACTCTACGACAAACGTCCTGTTCATCGACAGCAACATTCCAGCAGCTCCAGCGTATGGTGTGTACATTTCACAACTTATACGTTATTCTTTATCCTGCGATCGGTATTCCAATTTTCTAGACCGATCACTGCTGTTGACTGCTAAACTACTCAAACAAGGGTTTGCTGTACCTAGGTTGATTTTATCTCGGCAGTAGTTCTATGGTCATCATCATGACTTTATTGATTGTTTTGGAATATCAATCTTTTAAATACTATCGGACATTTTCGCAGTCATATGTAGTGTTTTCAATTCTTGGATTTGACTTTTTCCTAAACATGACAATGAGTAACTCGACGGGTGTCTTACTAGAGGCAGGCACTTTTTACTCGCCCGTAGCACCTGAGTGCACCCACGGTTTTTATTAGGTTCGAGTTACTCCCTTTCTGTTTTTGTGTTGCGTTTTGTATGTTTGTCTATGTCCGTATTTGTAACTCTCCATTGACTTTTGGCTCTTGTTGTTCGGTCGGATTTCTTTGCTATTTTTCTTATATAAAGTATTTTTATTGATGAAAGTTTGGCATTATACGCCTATTGTCATTAAAAGGTGTATCCAATAATCATCAGAGCACAGTCACTTTGTACTGAATTAAAAAAAAATGCAATATTTTTACTCGAGATAGAATATTTAAATATTGAAGGCTCGGAAAAGTACCTTTTCCTTGTGATCGTGGTTTATACATCTATCCCAAAGAAACTGATGACGTTTCCAAAAATCAGCATACTGACTTCAAGCTATTGCAAACTTGATCTATTGAGAAATGTAGATACCGCATGTAGTAGAAAGTGGAATATTACTGCACAAGTGAGGAAAATGTATAACTATAGATTAAAATCGTCTCGTTTCTTGTTCTCATATTTGTAAGTCTAATAATGACGAAAAGGAAGCTGTTTTTATGGTTTCTTCAATATCAAGTTCTGAAGGATATGTTAACAAATGCCACTATTAATTTAGGGTTCATCATCAACATATCTTTGCATGAAAGTAAAGGACCTGCTATCTTGTTGTCTTAAATAAGACGATGAAGAAATTTTCATAAGAATATAAGAGCAAATCGACAAGGGTTGAGTCAGTTTGTAGCCATTGGAGTTCCTGTTACTTACTGAAAAGCGCATTGTCCGAAAGTTACAAATGACCATAACAACATCTGGCATACTATGAACCTGTGGTCATGACTTATGACTAGGACACGTCCTAAGACCATCTTAAGTCAAATATTTATCCTAAGCCGTGTCACTGAAGATGTCGCAAGTAAGGACACGTAATAATTTTTATCCGAATTTTAGGACAACGAAAAAGGTGGTCTTGGGGTTTTCTTAATTTTAATTTGTTTAAAGTATTACATTTTTAAGTTTTAATCTTTAATATAATATATAAATATCACCCACTTATGCTTTTTAAACTTTGCCAACACAATTTGAAGCTTCGTTTTGTACAATTTGGACACATTTTCTTATTTATTATAATAAATTGTATAACAAGTTGAATGTTAGCTTTATTAACTTACAAATAGGTTACAGCACGAAATCAACCTTTGAACCAAAACAAAGAAGAGTCCATGCAGTCAAACGGGTTTTGTGAGTTATATACTCGTGCCGAATTATATCACATTGAAATGCACATAACAGAGACATTTTACGTTTTAATTAATAACATTTTTTTAAAAATATATATACACAGGTAATTATATATTTATTGATACACGTTTATAAAACGTTAATTTAATTTTTTAAGTGCAGTCCACATCGAAATTAGAGCGACTTTTAAAAGTTCCTTATTATTCACGCATGTATACATGAATACTTAAGACAGAGTTAGGATATCTCTGCTAGGACGGTCTAAGGATACCTTCGATGTGAGGTCTAAGACACGTCCTAAGTCAGTCCTAAATTATGTCCTAAGACTTGTCGTAAGACCTATTTTAGGATAGTTTCGAAATTATGGCACGAGTTCCTTCTTGTAGCATAACTTGTATTTTTGTTTTTCAGTAGCAAAATACGAATTGTTGTAACATTAAACGTCATATTACTATTAGTAGGCATATGTGCAAGCGAAGGCTTATAATCTTTTTAAGACAGTATATTAGTTAATCATGAGGCAAGGTTCTAACCGAAGAAATGTTAGATGGCGATCTTGATTTGAAATTGTCCAATATATCTGACTTATATTGCTTCGCGAATAAACACAATTTTGAGTTGCCCTGTCATCACAGACAATATCAGTCAACTCTTTAGTGGAGTACGTAAATTGGTCGGCTATATCTTACCTTGTAAAGATTCTCGTGTAGTTTTGGCATCCATTACTGGTATGGCAATCTTTCAGACTCTCAGTCGTAATGATTAATCAAAGAAGTCATTAAGTAAGATATTTTTCAAACTTTCATCCTAATTAAAGATAAATTAATAAAATATTGGAGCTAGAGGAGAGTTGGCAGATTCTTTTTTGTTTTCATTATAAGATGACAATAGAGGTAAAATAAGTTTGTTACGTACATGTTATTGAAGTGTGTTAAACAGATTTTGCCACACATTTATTCTTTTTGCATATAATAAGTTGTAGTAGTAAAAATCAGCCCCAGACGTCTTAGTTCATTGTACAATAGCATATCAATGTTGTGATTTCTGATTTAGCTACAAGGTGCTGATCTACAGCAAAATTAACGAAAGCCAGTAGTGGACACTAAACACGAAAGAAGAATGATAAAATAGCATGACGCAGAACAAAGCTAAGCTTGTCCTTCGCTTATATATTGAAACTGATTACCTTCAAATATAACTGTCATTTTTAAATTGAAACTTTGCATGCAAGTTCTACAACAATTTTTCAACATAAAATACTGGTTTGATTATAAATACATTCGATTATGCCAAATTTGCTAATAATATATAGAACTTTCGTTTTTATGGCGACCAGAATGACTATCTGATGGATGGACGTGGCGATTACGATTTTTCTGATAATATTTGGCGGGTGATAATTTTTTCAACATAATTTAGACTTTTTTGTAAAATATAAGAAATATAAAATTAAAGTACTAATAAGTTTAAGTTTAAGTTTAAGTGCCTGTCTCTCATTAGACACCCGTCGAGTTACTCATTGTCATGTCTATGAAAAATTAAAACTCAGGAATTGGAAACACTACCTATGACTCAGCGAAAATCGAATTTGAGAGATTGATTTCACTTCAATCAAGTCATGGTGACGACCATAGAACTTCCTGATATATCAACCTAGGTACAACGAACCCTTGTTTGAGTAGATTAGCAGTCGACAGCAGTGATCGGTCTAGAAAATCGGAATACCGATCGCAGGATCTAGAACAACGTATAAGTTGTGAAATGTACACACCATACGCTGGAGCACCTGGCATGTTGCTGTCGATGAACGGAAAGTTGACAATTGGAAAGTTGAAGTCATCACGATTGTCGTAGTGTCTAGTTTGTAGTTTTCCTGAGTCTAAGTAGAAGGCCGACCTTGGTCTATTGGTGCTGTCTTAAATTTAAAAACACCATAAACAATACTTGCGTAAATATCATATATACATATATTGGTATCAATATTACTAACATATTTATATTGGTGTATTGTTTATTTTGTAGCGTAGCATAACTTTTCATATAGTAAGTCTCTTAGCAAGCACCCTTTTTAGCTCTTGTTGTTCGGCAGGTTTCCTGCATATTTTTCTTACAGCCTAGCAAGAAATTTTGTTACTTATGGATTTGCATTGCACCGGCCCTACTCTCAATATTTTGATGGGTTTATTTACTTGTCTATAAACATCTTTCGAGAATCTATAAATTTATTAAGAGCGAGTTGTTTGTAAAAATAGTAGAACAGCTAATGTGTAAATTTGAACGATACGGACGCCGTCCAGTCGGAAAACTCACCTATTTGTCCCATTCAGGCTACACGACATCTGTCTTGAAATTTATATTTCTGTGTTTGTTTCAACGTTAATATTTGATTATACTATAATGAATATGATTCCAAAACGAAATCGTTCTTTTTATTTCATATTCTCGTCTTATCATTTACCATCTGGTTGGCGCATATACAGCACAGTGATACAATGCTTTGCCTGTACTCTAGCAGCAGCAAATTTGAACACCTGTGTGGTGTCTTCGAAGATCTTACGTGCATCAGATGTGTCCATTCCACATTCATTCATGTCTATGAGCATAGATTGAAGACCATCGATGGTGTTAGTAATTGCTTTCAGATGATGGTCAGATTCATCTTTTTCAGCAATTAAAGGTTCGTCTTGACAACCAATTGTACTTACAAAAATCGCAAGATAATGCGCAAATGCAAAAGATGAACATTTTAAACTTCCGTTTGTTTCTATATATTTATGGACTTCTTCCATACTAACGAACAGGGGCATTGCAGCAGCAAAATATTGTGAAACTGTACTGATATCTCCACTTGAACTGACCTTTCTAAACCATTTTGTAAATTCGTATCTATTTGCCTTCAAACAGAAAATCATATAGTTCACTATAGCGGATATGTCTTTTGTTTCCTCTTTTAGAGCTGTTTTGAACATTACGCTTGATTTGTACATTAGTAAAGCTTTTGGTTTTGTCTCACTTGCCAATTCCGCTTTTATGTGGAATAAATGTCCAAGCTGACCATACATTTTAACAATCAGCAGTGGATTCTGGGAAATTGGTGCCCCAGTGGAACGCTCAATCCATGTTTCTGAAGCTGCAATACTGCTGTCGATTTCATTGGCTCCAATCAACTCTGTAGCTGCAGCAGACAATATTCCAAGTGTAAAGTGTGGTTGTAGAAGCTCATCAAGGACAGACAAAGAAAAAGGAACTCCTACAGATGCAATACATTTCCATGTGTAATAAACAGCAAACTGGAAAGCGATATTTAGGTCAGTGTTTATATTTTGACACAAGGTCTTTAAATCGCTTTCAAGTTCCTTAACTGCTTCATAGTGATGAGATAATTTAGATGATTTCAGAAGCTTTACAAAATGATTCAAAGTTGCAATGTCTTTTATTGGCGCGGTAAGCTTCTGAAATACAATTGTTGCAACAACAAGATTGAAAACGTCTGTTCCAGCTTTCAGCATGGGTTCTTTGACCAGAGCTTTTATAACATGAAAAAATGTTTTTGCTTCGTCATAGTGATTTACTTGAAGTACGTGAGTTCTTGTCTCCGTGAGTTCTTGCGTCTTTGTTTGGTTTTTTGTCTGTTGGTCTCCAATATCTGAAAATAGTAACTCTGTCTTGTGGCCCTCCTTCAGGTAAATAAACAAGGCATATGTCAAATGTTTCAAAACGTTTTTTATATCGGCTTTCCCTATAATGTCAAATAAAACTAAAAGTGACTGAATGCTTTCTTTTGAACTGTGCAAGCGCATCATAGTAGCCATTCCCACCTCTATTTGTTTCGCAGAAATTTTAAAAACATTAACAACTGCGACCAGACATGCCAGAACATAATCACTATTGTTACCATACCTCTCTGAATCCAAAGCCAAACAGATTTTCTTCAATGTTAGCATGAAAATACTATCTACCGCACCAACACTTGCCAGGCTTTCTCCTAAAACTAGGCAGCTTTTCTCGGTTGCAGACACTCCGAATTGAAAACTTAATGTTCCGATTACTATTGACGCACAGTTTGCAATAAGCAAGCGATCATTTAGTACTGTGGTTACCTTTTTGAGAAGTGATTTCACAAGCTCTATATGTGGCGAAATTTTAAACTCTGCTAAACAACTAGCCATCATGACAATTTCAATAAATTCGTTTCCTAATACTTCTAGTGCTATTTTTACAATGTCGCTGTCTTTGTTTATGATTTGGTTTATATTTGTTAAATTATGTTCAACATTTCCTATGTCAAGCATACTTTTAAGAACTGGAATACAACTGATAAACATCCAAACACTGCTTGAATTAGGCAGGTGTATTGATGTCAGTTGATTAATTGTGGCTTCTATGAAGTTACTTCTAAGCCACTGAATACTTTCTGAGAATTTGGATTCTCGTACTCCGACAGCAATATCAGCAACTTTAAAAGGATAAGATTTTCCAGTCTTTATTGCAGGAATTATTTCAATCAAATTACCTGCAAGATTCATAATTTTATTCTTTGCAACTTCTACTTCAGTTGCTTCTTTGTGAGCGATCATGTTGTTACTTGGTATGAAATAGTTTGGAAAACTATGCTGATCTAAATGTTGTATAACAAAAGAAAGAAACGCTGTAACATTTTCCTCTAAGTATTGGACAGCAAAACGGTCAAGAGGTACTTGTTCGCAATACCACAGAAAGAGTGTTTTTAAATGGTATGTGCTAAGAACCCCTTCTTTCAATGCTAGCTGCTTTAATAGAATCTTGCTCAGAGTGTAGATCATTTTAACGTCAAATGGTAACGCTCGTAATAACAATCCCTCGTGTCTGGCAAAAGAATACCTCCATTCGTTGCGGTCATTTGGGTTCAGAGCATGTGATTTGCACACAATACTGCAAGGAATTTTTATACATTCATTAATTAATACCAAGTGCGGCCAGCCTGATGGTCTTTCGCGTGAATCCCAGCCGTACGCATCCAGAGGCCATTCGTCACACTCGACTGCTATAGCATGATCAAAATCAAATTCGTGAGCCAACAAATATTCAGACTTCACCGTACGAATCACAGGTCCGTAATTTAACGATGCTGTGATTTTCAGTAAATCTCTAGCTTCAACTGTGTCAGGTAGTTTAACATATCCAGAATACGATCCTTTCGATAATTTCACGACCTTAACATTCGTGGAGTTAGTTGATGATTCGGCATATTGGTCTTTAACAGCTAGCTTTACATATATATTGTCACTTGATCCTCTTGACTGATATTTACAACTGATTTCCTCTTGTACAGATGTCGCACGCTGCTTGCCAATATTGTAAACGAGTCCAGTGGTATTATCGGTTTGTTTACAAGTTTCGATTAACTTGTTCTTTAATTGGCCACGTGTTTGCTCAGTTAAATCGGGTAAAGAAACTGGTAAAACTAATTGATTAGATTTTATAGCAGAACTATCAGTCGGGGAATAATTTGGCGCAATAGTGTCATCTGGCGTCATTGCAACTAGAGAATCATCATTTGATATACCGGGAATGGATGAAGTGACGTAAGCAATTTCAGGTAGGATGCATACATCGGATTTGAGTGAGACGTCTGCGATGAGCGTACGAGCCTCTACGGGTGTTAGACGAGCTTGAGTTACAAATTCCGGTAAAGTTTCCTTACTACACACTAAAGCTTTGTATTTTGTTAACACGTTCATTGTGTCGAAGTCAGAATATTCTTTAGAGCTAGCGCATCCAGTTCCTTCAAAAGAACTTCCTGTGTAATACATCACACATGGCTCCCCGGCAATTGTTGAACGCTTTGAGTTCGTTTCTATACATGACTTTCCTGCAAAAGCCTGATAGGTCATGGCGCAACCATCAAACAGATTCAGAAGGAGCATTCGTAATATTTCCTTTTCTGTGGTTGGATTTTTACAATCGAGTACAGGTAGGTTTATTTGTGGTTTAGGTTTGAGACCCATATGATGAATGACAAAGGCCAGAAGTCTGGTTGTTAAATCGTTTACGTCTTCTAAATGCTCCTGTGATACATTTGCGGACGGTTTTGAGTGCACGTTTGAAAACATTGTTTTGGTACTCTGCAAAACAACCAAAACGGATTTCAATAGCAAAAATTTTAAATAACATGCATGCAGGGCCGTAAATTATATGTAGGCATGTAGGCAACTGCCTCCTATTGCAAACTGTCAAAAAAAATTTGTGACAAAAAATAAAATAAAATGAAATAAAAATAAAAAAGTGAACCAATGGAAAGCACCGCAGAATTTGCCAGATAGCAGGATTTTGCACAAAAATATGCTCAGCTTCTGGGGGGCTAGGCGCCCCAGGACCCCCACCTTTACTGCCTCCCCTTAATCCAAACACAATTTACGGCCCTGGCATGACTGGTTTAAATACGAAAACAACAGTTCTTAACGTTTTAATAATTTTGCGTTGTATCATGGGTATTTATATAACAGCTGATTTAAACAGTATTACAGAATGTAATAACTTGAAGTCAAAAATAAACTCGAGTTACGTATCCCGCATCAATCTTTAAATAATGGATTAAAAAGAGCGTCACCGTCATGAAATATGATACCAAGTAAATTGACCGAAGTAAGACAACTAAACTGTAAACAAGAATCGAAAACCGTAACGTCGAAATTCGGAATATTAAAAAGACCAACAACACACACATAACATAAACAAAAAACGAAAAAGAACAACAACAAATGCAGAGTAAGTAACCGTTACCAATAAAGAACGTAGTTGTACTCATTTTCCCGAACTAGTAAGCAGTGCTGGCATCTAATGGACAGCCATCGAGTCATGCATAGCCATTTCTGTAAAAAAGTTAAATCAAGGAAAAGGAAAAACTACCTATGACTCACACAAATGTATGATTGTATTAGTGAGATGGATTTCCATAACGATCAATTAAATTGTTAAGACGGCCATAGAACTTCCGACGATGTTTTAATATCCACATCCGATTTATGCAATTCCTGGAATAGCAGAAATAACAGTATTTTTGAAAGCCTGTTTTATAAAATTGTTGTCATGAATTTAGTGTTGGTAGATCCATTGTCAGATTTTGCTATGTAGCAATGTTTGCTCTGATTTGTTAGGTATTCAGTAAAGATATTCTGTTATCTTCTCGAATAGTGGAGACCAAAGAGTAGTTAGTATGTAAGTATAATTCCCTTGTGAGCTATCAAATTCTTTGACAAAACAATCTATATAATTCTATTTTCAAATGAAAAGGGATATTATTAAGGGCTTTACCTTTGTAGACAACATATTTGTAATGAATGTCAAACATGGTTTTAATCACAACAGGATCTTGAAAAGTCTGGCGAGGCTTTAAATGTCTGATTCTGTCTGACTCTAGAGTCAAAGACCTCACATAATTGATCCATTCAGACAAGGTACAGATATCTTCGTCCTCTTGCTTAACTTTTCAGGCATAATCCTCTAGCGAGGTCATCAAATAGTTTGTAGTAGCTCCAGTTGATGGACGTCGGCCCACAGTATTTTGGTCCTTTGGATTGTATTATTTTTGACGATGTTCAATTCTTCCGTAAATGGACGATTTCTGGTACAGATGACCCAGTACAGATGAGCTCACTCGCACACATCTGTACTTGTTGTGTCATCCAATAAAAACGACAGAAACAAGAACGTTGCTATGAAAGCATAACAACGTTCATGTGTGACGTTCTTGTTTCCGGCGTTCTGATTGGACGTCAGAGACAATGGAATCTAAAACAATGGACAGTCTATAGGTTATAGCGATGTGAAAGTTGTTGGTTTACGGAAGAAATAGGTACTTACATATGTTTTTGGGAAAGTCCGTGTGATTTATCACTCGTGATAGAAATTTTTATGTCTTTTGGCTCGTTCTGCTGCGCTCCACTCGCGAAAAGACATAAAATTTCTATCACTCGTGAAAGATCAACCGGTCTTTCCCAAAAACGTATAAAAGAACCTATTAATCTCTGGGTATTAAGTGACCTTAAGGACTATAATTGAGTATCTGTCACCTTCACATATATACATTTCATTTCATGTTTTCCAGCGCAGTCCAAATTTGTAATATTAATATAAATACAAATATTAGGCGTATTAGATTGAAAACAAATACAGCAGATCAAAACACACTGATTGAAAATGGTACATATGACAACTGATCAGGTAAACGGCCTGATTAACGACCTTTGTAACATTTTACTGCAAGCGTGTGCTAATATCGTATATGGCGTAAATAATGGACGTAGACCGCAAATAAACAGAATGTATTAATGAGAAAAGAAAACCTAAGTGACAATCAATTCTCGGAATCTAATAACTAATACAAAACCATAGAACACACAACACCAAACACAAAACAAAACTACAAACAAACAATACCCAGCGACAACTATCAAGAAAATGAAATGAGAGGGTGCTCCGGAAGAGTAAGCAGTTTCTACTTGTTGCAACATATCCGTCGTGTCGTGTCGTTTTCATAAGGATACGTCAATTCCCATCACATGAAAAATATACTACACGAACTCTACGACAAACCTAAAGCATATATACTCATTAAAAAAGATGACGTTTTGAAAAAAAAACTTCATCAACGATAACAACCTTTGACCAACAAAAGCCTGGGTTTGCAGTTGTGTAAATCGTAGCCCGTTACCACAACAAGGAAATCGGTATTCTCTAATTTTCCGTTATATTCAATCCACTTGACCGGTGTGGAGAAAAAAATTCTCGCCAAGCCCCTAGTGAAAATGTCTATTAACGTAAATTTAGTAATTTTTAAAATAAAAGAAACGGAATCTTACATTTCTACGAAAGCCCATTATGCTCATTTCGGTAGACTAACAAAAACTTTTTTCGCGTAACAACGCGTAACTTTCACGTAATTACGCGTAAATTTTCGCGTAATAACGCAGAACATTCGCGTAATAACGCGAAAAATATCGTGTAATAATGCGAAACTATCGCGTAATAACGCGATACTATAGCATAATAACGCGAAAAAATACTATATAATGAATGTTTATATTTATTTTCAATCATTTTTAACAAAATGGAAAAGAAAAAAGATTTTTATACATTCTTTTCTTCTCGTCAATCGTAATTTTTACAATATACTTTTAAGTGTTGAATTGCTTATTATGATTCTATTCAAAACAGCTAGAAAACTTACAATCTCAGTGTTCGCATGTCCAAGCTCAAAATAAAGCTGTATTAGTTTTTCGGTTTCATACTTTATTTTATAAAACAAAAACTCAGATACCTATCTAACTTTTAAGATATAGTTACGCATTGCGAAGAAAAAGTTCTGCGCAACATATTATAAGAATTTTTCGCGTTACTACGCTATATTTTTTGCGTTATTACGCGATAGTTTCGCATTATGCGATAGTTCCGCATTATTACGCGATATTTTCTAATTATTACGCGAAAGTTACGCGTTATTACGCTAAAAAAAATTTTGTAGTCTACCAAAATGAGCCTAATGGGCTTTCGTACGTTACTACTCTTGGATTATTGTATTCTTAAATCACGATAGTTAAATTATGGCTCGGACTTGCAATACCGTCATTTCACTATCTCGATTGGAGAAATCCTATCATCCACTCGTACTTATGTAAGATCCTTTATTTCTAAAAAAATCAGGAGTAACTTCTCAGTTGTGAAAAATAAATTCTATATACAAGAGCCGATAATACTACCCGGGCATCATCAACTACAGCAATTGCAGCATTCTCCAAATAGTTGAAGAGCCCTGAAACTTCCCAATATGGCAAAAACATTATAGTCTTGTGTTTCTTTTGATAATCTTAAATCTTGTGGATACTAACAGCAGTGTATATTTGGTAAGGTGACCCTTTGCGGCAATAGTGAGATGGTTCCTATTGTTCGACCCACATAATTGCCTAGCGCGTCCTCATGTTGCGAATATTAGAGGCTCTGTTGTTGGGAGTTAGTCAAGTTACACTACGAAAAGATAGTTCGTGGACGACAGCGGGTAATATGGCACGCCGTTCTCGTCAAAAGTATGATTCAAAATATCATCACAAATTACACACTCAAAATTTTAAATTACACACTCAAAATTAAAAATATGCACTCAAAATTTGAAATTTCGCACTCAAAATTAAAATATGCACTCAAAATTTTACGAAAACACACTCAAAAGATAGATTGAAATTACACACTCAAAATTTTCATTCATGCACTCAAAACTGAAGATTACGCACTCAAACAGAAAACATATACACTCAAAATTGTGCGCACCTTTTTTACGCAGGACTTATAAATATTCATCAAATCGATTTGAATATTTCAATCCTTGTTTTTTGAAGCTTGAAACGGGTCCCGGTAAAGCAACGAACGAAACAGACGAAACAATTTATTATTTTTTTTACCTCATACCCTCGGCCTTGTATCTCAGACTCATATTAACTATAGAGTGTGATTTATTCCATTATTGAATTATGTTTTATGGTAAAACAAATAGTTTTATCAACGGGTTGATCAAAATAGGTGATTTACAGCTATATCATGCAGATTGAATAAAAAAGAGTATAAATTTGTTCTAGTTTCTGATATAATTGAATTTCAACAGGAACTCTTGTAGCCATTACATACAATACTTCTATACAGCTTGAAAGCTTTCGAACAGTATGTTCTAAAGCGTTGTTGTCTCGTGTTAAGGGGTGTAAAAGTTGCATTGTATTTTTATACACGTGCAACAAGGATTGAAAAAACTCGAGCAAATCTTCTGTGTGGTGGATTGACATTTGGATTTCAGCACTTTCGGTTCGCTTTAAACTCAAAAACCACCCAGATGAAATTTTATTTATTTATATCTGTATGAATATTTATGATTTTTGCGCGAAAACAATGCGCACAAATTTGAGTGCGTAATATTCAGTGCATGAATAAAAATTTCGATTGTGTAATTTCAATCTATCTTTTGAGTGTGTTTTCCTAAAATTTTGAGTGCATATTTTTAATTTTGAGTGCATATTTTTAATTTTGAGTGTGTAATTTGAAATTTTGAGTGTGTAATTTGTGATGATATTTTGAAGCATACTTTTGACGAGAACGGCGTGCGATAGGGTAACGTGTTTGCAGAGTGATCATGCATCTTTTACGATAAGGATCCCTTTTGCAGATTTAAATAATCTAAATTCTATATTTCCAAAAAAAACTCTGGAGTAACGTATTAGTTGTGAAAAGTAAATTCTATATGCTAGATCTGATATATCTTGTCGTAAAGCTCAGTAAAAAAATCCTCTTTGAGGGTTGATTTCGAGATTAAAATCTAGATATCAATCGGTTTTGAATGAAAAGAAAATTAAGTAACAATTACTTTAGAGAAAAGTTTCATTTGAATGTCTAAATAAGTGTATGCTTACTATATAAAAAAATAATATCAACTACAGAAAAAATTCTGGTTAAATATTGTGTAAAGTTGATTTATACATGCGGCTACAGATGTTTTTAAAAGTTGTTTATTATATAAAAACAAGGTTATTATATAACACGTTGAATCGGTCGTTTTCTTCACTGTTTTATTTTGAGTACATAATACATCTAAATCAGGCTATGTTTTTCATTAGATAATTTGCCTTGACTACTTTTGAACAGTACTGCCTTTATATAACCAATGGGCGAATTACCTTTCGACGGGGAATATGCTAGATTTCTCGCGGGCACTACAAAACTGTGCCCCCCCCCCCCCCCAAAAAAAAAAAACCAAACACAACTAATTTTATAGTTCATAAATTCCCGCGTTTTTATGGTCGATTCAGCTACAATTATCTCCCTTTAAATTTTATTACATTTACTTTGTTGTTATTTTATGGACTTCTCCCTTTCCTCGGGAACAGTTTCCCTATAGTGTTATTGGAGAGGTATATTTAGCGCTTGCTTGTGGCTCGTGCACTATAATCACCGACCAACACAATAGGACAAAATTTCCCTCTTGACAAGCCCATAATTAGACACCGTAGTACGAATGACTTCATTTACATTTTTGTGTTTGAGCGTTGATGTTTGAAATCTTGAAATTTTAAAATCTTGTTCATAAGGAATCATTGGGATGATTATAAACTAAAAGGAACTTATACTTACCGATTTCTTATTTAAAATAAAATAAAATAAAATGGCCGATTATTGCAGGAATCACATCACAACATCGAGAGTACGCGGAAGTTTAATTCCAACAGGATCGAGTTTAATATTACGATCATTGTCTACGCATATTATTGTAATTTAAAGAAAGTGTTTTATAGTTATCGACTTAACTTATGCAGCCGTGGGCTTCGGATAATAATGCAATAATCAAAACTAGTCGAACAGTGTTAGTCATTGCTTATAAATTACGGGATTGTGTCATTTAAAAATATATTTAGCATTACTGCAAAATTGTTTGCATTTTTTAAATAAATAAGTATAGTGAAATGAATTATAGACAAAATATAAGTTCAGCATGTTCATAGAACAACCGATCGAGAACTGCTGCTGCATCGATCATCATCTACACCTAGTTCAGCATTCTCCAAATCGTTGAGGAGCACTAAAACTTACCCAATTGTCAAATACATTATAGTCTTGTGTTTCTTTTGATAACATTAAATCTTGTGGACCCTAGCATTAGTGTACATTTTCTATCAGTGCACCCTTTTGGACAATTAAGTGGGAGGGTTCCTATTATTCGTCACACAGATGCATAGCGCGTCCTCGAGTGACGAATATTGGTTGGTTGATTGATTGGATGTCTGCTTTACGCCCAGCGAGCAGTATTTCAGCTATATTCAGGACGGGAACAAGTTAACAAACAATAAATCAACGGAAAATTAGGGTGGGATAGGTCACAGGGAATACAATTTTGACTGCCACTGGAAAAGTATGCAGTTTTGGGTATAGGGGCGGAAATTTTAGCCTTTTGTAGCGGCTACAATGAGGCTACTCTTGTTCGAAATCTACAAAAGGGGTCTTTATCGTGCAAGGAGCGTGGCACTCTCCAAACACGTTATCCACTACGGTCCGCGGTCAGGCTTTCTGTATTATGACCTGACAACCCCCCAACGAGAGGGTCTCCCCTATCCGCCACCCGGGGACGCGCTGGGCTGCTCTGTGGGTCGAGCACTGGGAACCCTCCCAGTATGTTCCCAGGACGAATATCGGAGGCTATGTTGTTGAGAGTTAGTCAAGTTACAATACGGACAGTCTAATTAAAATTAGCCCATGCGTGTTTACTATTTAGTGTCGCGACACAACGTAAATAGTAAACACGCATGGGTTAATTTTAATTAGACTGAGTAAGGACGAGTTGGACACTTTGAAAATGTTTGTTTTATCATAAATCATAAGTGCAAAGATGACAACTGCAATAAACTAATTTAAAGACAAAGCATGATTTTTCATAGTTTTAATGATAAAATGTATGAAAATATATTTCAACAATGACAAATGATCAGAAAATAGATATGAATACACTAATAACAATATTACATTGTAAACACCAAAAAAATATATCATGATAAGTGTTTAATTGGGGTTTTACCCCAATTTCAGCCATTTTTAGCTATGCCATGCATCTAGTTTTATTGGGGAGGAAGCTGCAATCCCAAGGAAGAACCCACCTTTCCTTGTCAACTTAAAGTTGGGGTTTAGCAAACCTTGCCGGACGTTGGGCTCGAACTTACAAACCCATTGTTGACATGGTGGTGATCGATTGTACATGACTTAACATAGACTACTCGGACACAGCCAGCAAGGCCCCACTTGAAAGACATAAGCAAGTTATGATTAAACTAGAGGATCCCAGGAGCCTATATCACTCACCTGAACCTAAAACCAAGCAACTCTTTTTTATCCAGTTTTTCTTTCCTATAAGGAATTGTCTAACATTTCTGCTAAAATCAATAATTTTGACATTTTAAGGGAAATAACTCCTATAAGGTGGAACTTTTGATGCTTAGGAGAGAGGTATTTTTTAACTATCAGCTATCAGCCAAAAACTATCTTGACCCTCACCCCCCCCCCCCTTTCCTCCCTGTTCTAATTTTAGCCATGGTGGCCATGTGGTTTCAGGGGAGAAGATTTTTAAAAATAAATTAAAACTTATTTAAAAACCATTCAAGGAGAATAACTCTTAAACGATTCATCAGACAATCTTGACCCAGAGGCATTTTTGTAGCTCTCATAAAGCAGAGCAATTAAGCAATGCTAACTTTTTCTCTAGTTCTAATAATTTTAAAGCCATGTTGTTTAATTTGCGGCCAAAATTTGTGCAAACTTTTACTGCTGATGTGTGCAAAGTTTCAAAGCAATCCGTTCAGTGATTTTGGAGATTTTTAAAGAAAAGTTAATGATAACAAATGATGATGACTGACTGAGTGATGGCAATACCTCTTCGGGTCAGGCGAGCTAAAAAAAAGAACTGTGATATGGTTGCAATATATTAGGGAGCAAGTTTATTATATGTCATATGCAGAGAGGATAAAGAATGACAAAAAACTAAAATTTCGAAAAATATGATGGTTAATGTTCCCTCATCCAAGCATATCTTTAGAATGTGAAGGATGAGGATCATTCTTAGAAAAGAGCCTGAGGCTCTGGAAGTACTAAGGTCAATAATTAGCACATCTTGACAACGTAGTAGATGTCCCCAATTTTATAATTCTAAATAAAACGGAGTGCCAAAAAGGCGAATATGAATAAGTATAAACAATTATTCGTAATGAAAAAACATTTTTTATTGGGTTTTTACAGTTATTAATAGGCCAAATGATTAATGTATAAATTTACACCAATTAAAAAAAGTACTACACTGACAAGTAATGCCTACAAGCCAAAAATTATAACATTATTTGTATGAAAAACAATAATAAAAGGAATTAAAAAACAAACAATGGCCATAAACAAAACAAATAAACAATGGGTATACCATGCTTAATTGTAGTAAAACTAGGTGGGTTAAAACTGACCTAGTTTACTTCTAATAGAAGGTGTTACTTTTACAGCAGCATTTATATTTTTAAAACAATGTGATAAGAAACAAGCTTCTTACAAATTAATTTCAAGTGACTTCTAAGATCATGTTATGTTTTTTTAAGCTCAAGGTCTAGAGTGAACTCTTAAAATTAACATTTTACATTGTTTTTCAGGCATAAATAATTAGCTGCTATCAAGCTGTTTGCTAAAGAATGTATAACAGAATGCTACATCACAGTCATAAACACAGAACGGATTTCAGATAAGCAATATACAAAGCTGCTTGTCCACAAAAAGACCATATGAAGTTTATGTACATATTGCACTACAAGCATTAATTTTTGGTTTTCAGACATGTAGACGTGATCATTACCAATTGACCAAATAAGGATGCATTGCATCAAGGACATATGTCGCCATTTTGAATATGCTAAATCAGGCTTTAATGACTATTTTTATTTCCTTAACAACATATTGTGTCAATTTTGTGGCCAGCAAGTCTGATGATTGAATTAAACTATAAAAAAAATTTAATTAAAAAAGTTAAAAGTTTTCAAAAGATTAAGAAAATATAACAGATCCATCTTTTAGTTGAAAAAAATGTTTTGCATCTAGTTTTACATATATTCTTTCATAAGTAGATCATTACTATCTAATATTACTGGCATTTCATTTATCTGAACAATAAAGCCAAATCTGTAACATCTTCAATACATTTGAGATTCAATGTAGATACATACTAGAGAAGCCTGAGTTTCTAATGATATATAATAAATGAAGTCCAATTATCTCCCTGAATAATATCCGACAGCAATGAAAATTCTTCATGCACATCTACATATGATGTACTTCCTTCATGTAAAGTTTCATCAAAATCTGTCTAGCGGTTTAGGATGAGTTGCGCTTATGAGGTCTCCCACTGAATACTATATTTTAAAAGTCTAAGTCCAATTATCTCCCCTGAATAATATCCGACAGCGGCGAAAATTCTTCATGCACATCTACATATGATGTACTTTCTTCATGTAAAGTTTCATCAAAATCTGTCAGGTGGTTTAGGAGGAGAAGCGCTTACAAGGGATGTGGACAGACGGACAGACAGATGGACAGACAGACAGCACGACTCGGCACCAGCATATCTCTGCAACTTAATCCCCCCTACAATACAAAGCACGATAGTGTATCCCTTGCGTAATGGTAACAATATTATGACTCCGTTCTGTAGACTATCCCTGACTGAAGAATCATTCATACCATCAACTATACGACAGTGGAACCGTTTAGATCTATCAATCCGCAATGTTAACTCTACTTTTAAGTTTAAATCTGAACTAAAGAACTTGAACCCACAAAGAAGAGTTCCAAAACACTATGAATATGGTCATCGAAAACTTAACATTGTTCTATCCCAATTAAGATGTTCAGCATCAATATTGAATTATGACCTATACAAGGTAAATATTATATCTGATCCATCTTGTCGCTGTGGATCCGACCGCGAAGATTCAAATCATTACTTCTTTGAATGTTCGAAATATGCTAATATTAGAAATAGATTATTCGAACACCTTCATTGCTTGCCAATCTATTGTCCAGTAAATCTAGAACTTCTTACATCTGGTAATTCGCAATTGTCTAATGATCAGAATGAACAAGTCATTAAGCATGTATTTGAGTATATCAAAAGGTCAGAAAGGTTCCCAATAGTTTGATCATTACTCACAAGGATTTGAAACCACACTCATCATCACGTCCATCACATCATTTTTTTCTTTATTTAATTTTCTTCTTCTCTCTATTTTTCGTTTAATATTTGTCAGACAAAATTTTGATATGTCTCCAACAAACATAATATAATTTGTATTGTATTACAATGTACGCTGCTCTATCAATATTTTTGTAACATACTGTATACTGGAGAAGACTTCATAAGTTTGATTAACTTGTGTCTTATCCAATTTGCATATTTGAGCAAATAAAATATGTTTGAACTAAACAGACAGACAGGGTGATTCCTATATACCCCACAAACAAGTTTGCGGGGGTATAAAAAACAGCACACTGCAGAATTATAAAGTGCTGCAATTTAATAAATTTATCTTTAAATCCCTTACAGATGGAATACATTTTAGTGAGTGAAAAAAATATAGTGTTTTCTCTGTTTTTAATTTTTGTCCATTGGGTAAAAACCAATCAAAACTGGCCAAAAACTGAACAAACCTGGATTTTTTGACAGCATTTCTTCAAATTTATGTTTACTATTTCCCCTTTACTAAACATACTCACAGAGTATAACTCAAATTTAAAATGTGAATTATAACATAATTTTAATTATAATACTTAACAATTTTAACAATAAAAACAATGATGAGTTCACAGAACTATCATAGGAATACATAATGTGACCAACCCAAGTTATTTTGTATGCCCTGCATTGCTCTATTTGGTCAATCAGATTTAAGCTTATATTTCAATTACTGTTAAATATTAAAAATGTTAAGGGATTTTAAAATATATAATAAAGAAATTTTATCTGTAAGTTGTCCTAAGCCTCTGTAATCCTAATCTTGACTATTTTAATTTGTTAAACTATATACAATATAAGTACAATGGCTCAATAAAACTTTTAATGTATGTTTCAGTTAAAACACTAAAACACTACCTAACTGGTTATTCCCAACCACTGGTTATTATATAGTCATTGACTGCTATGCTGCAGCAGATAATGCTATTTATTTACAGTAGTACTGGCCTAGTACTTATCCCAGTTTGTAAATTCTATCAGACTTAAACGAAAACAAATTTGAAACTAATTTTGCAAATTAAAAAAAAATAGCAATAATTTTCAAGTGACTTTCCTATATTTTGGAAGATTTTTCTGTTCATTCATGTCAAATTTTATTTTAAAAAATTGAAGAATGTGTCCATGGGACACAGATGCCCCGCTAAATGAAGTCCCAAACAGGAAATAGTTGTCCGACATGTATTAAAGTTGCTTAGGATGTACAAATTGTGATACTGAACCACCCTGCCAAATTTCAAATTGTTCTCATGTAAGGTTTCTGAGAAAAGCTTGATGGAAATTCGTACGGACGGACGTCCATGAATAAAACTTAATCAGCCATCGCGGGGGCATACAAATAAATTACATTTAGAAAGCATGTTCTCAGATTTTTCTTACTACTGAATTTTTTTTAAAGAAGATAACATTTACACAGTTTATAATTAATAAATTAATGTTCACAATACAAAGGGAAAATTACTTAAAACATTTAAAATGAGGTAGGTTAGTCAATATGGTGGAACAGCTGCAGATAGAAAATTTGTCTTGGCAAAACCATGTACGTTTTGCCATACTTTGGTAAACTCCTTTTTTTCTAAGTTCACTCAAGCGTTAAGTATTGGTCACAGTCCTACAGAATTTCGCCAGTCAGGAGATCTTATTATGTGGTGGATACCTAGTTCCATGAAGATGTGAAGTCATCTCCATAAAAAAAAGCTTCAATGCAAAGGTAAACCTAATTTGGGAAGGGAGAATGAACGAACACACCAAAAATTTACGTCTCCAAAATTGTGTTGACGGGACATTTAAATTAAGGAGGGTGTAGTTTCAGGGCCGGTACCACAAGTTTAAATGATAATTAATGATAAGAAACATGATAAATTTTATACATCAAGTGCAACCAGTATCTAAAAGTAATGTGCATTTAAAAATAAAGCCAAATGTAGCTTGCAACACAAAATTTCTTTTAGTTTATAAATACCATAAACAGTATTGATGGAATGGGAAAATATATAATGGTAAAGCAGAATCTATTTTCCTATTCCTATAGAAGTGGTCATGTCTTGATAATTTTGCAAAATAACTTTATGTTTGTTTGTTTGAATTAGTTTTTATGCCTTCAGTAATTTTCCAGCTAAATTGTATTAAAGGGTGAAGCATTGATAGAAAAAATTGAAAACAGATATTAATAACATTCAAATGGAACAATATATTTGTGTAAACCCACAGCTCTTGTGTCAGTTCGGAGACCGTTGAAAGGAAATAACCCCAAAGCTTTACTTTGTTTCTGATCCTATTACTATAAGAATATCATTTTCCTAGTCATAATGTTTTAAATCTATGAATATTTCTCAATTATCTGCAAAACCTTACCTTTAATTGAAAGAAATCTAATAATAAGATTGTCATAAAAAAACCAATTCAGAAAAATAAATGTTTTAAATATTAAATAGAATTAACAAACAATACACATAAACAGAAAATACTGATAAGATAACAGTAATAAAACCACTGATTTCAACAACACTAAACATTTCATTTTATAACAACATTAAATTATATAATCTAATATAAAATTTATTTAAAAAACCTCAAATTTGAGAATTTCTGCTAATTATTGTTTAACAAAAATACTGACCAATTAGACTGCTGTAAAGTTCAAATTTGAGGAAAAAAAGTTCTATGAAACTGAGGTCTGAAAATTTCCCACAACACCTTAAAGTAATTCATTGCTGCAACCATGTTGGAAATTTACTCAATTTTAAAGGTGGGCAATGAGAAAATTCTTCCATAGTAGTCATCTTGCTGCTGATGACATCTTGATTAATCTTGCCGAGTTTCTAGTGACAAAAATATGAACCCACGTTTCTTAACATGTGTGACTAATCTAATATTAATATCTTAAGAGAATCAAAGAATATTAAACACTAGTAGCATGATGAAGCCATTGACAATCAGAAAGTGAGCAAAAAATATAGTTTTACATTATTTTGGTATATATTACAAATGTACAACCATGCATAATGAATATTGTTATCTGGCAGTTCAGGTTCTGATACAGGAAAGGTATAATTTGACCTTTTAAACAAAAAATAATACATTAAAATAAAATTAAGTTATTGACTCCAGAAATATAACTTTCGTAGTAATTAAAGCATCATAAATATGTCCATGCACACAACAAAGTACTAATGAATAGTTGCAATGTCAAAGAAGTCACATAATTAAAACAAAAAGATAAACTGTTTGTTTGTAGGTTTAAAAACACCTTGACAGAAGCACATTTATATTGTATTCTCTATTGCAATGAAACTATGACGAGATGTTTTTAACTTTAGAAAAAGTTTTCCCATAACCTTTTAAGATTAAAAAATAGCAAAACTTAGTCACAAGTTATATTATACATTAAATGTTAGAATTAAATGAGAAAACTCCATTCTATTGAATAGCATAAAAATCTATACTTATTAGCATATGGAATGTTTTATTATAATTATAGTGATTTCACATAGATCTCACAACCAATGTAACATGAACACAACAAACACACAATGTTAAGATAAAATTTCATTTTACCTCAAATCTTTTTATGACAGCATATATTAACATATAAATTGAAATAACAATTTTGCTTTTGCGTCACACTGCCACCTAACAGTGTATTTAAAGTTTAAAGAATATATTCAAAGTTCGACGTATGCACAACTTGTGAGATAAGCACCGCGAATTTTCTGCGATTTGACAACTATAAATAACATTTTAAGGAAATTTAAGTATCTAAAATTCACTTGAACAACCTCACAAAATGCATGCTTTTGTAAAATACTAAATTGTCTACAAAGGATCATATATTTTCATACTGACCCCACAGAGTACTAGTATAAGGTACTAGAAAAGATTTGAGTCAGCTATAAAGAAAAGAAAGGCTACAAAATTACATGGTTCTTGACACTGACATTACAAACTGACATGATAGGTCAAAATGTAGAACAACTATGGTGGGAAAAGATCAAAGGAGATAATCTATGTGGTCCCCTTCTGTCAGCTTAGAAGCTTACGGAATTTTTCAACAGTGTGAACACTGCTAGACAACCTGAAACATACAATTGATACATTAATTATTGGTATACTGTGTTCATTGTTACAAAGAATGTTGACAAATACATGTACATCTAATACTAACAGATGCTTATGTATCATTTAAAATATTTTGAATCTTACATGCATATCTGTATCAATAGCCATGAACATTAATTAGTGTGTGGAGATTTTATAGGTGTAGCACCCAAAAAAATAGTGGTACGGTTTTCCATGTGCAATTATTTGTCACTTACCAAATTGCACTGGAGATCGTAATGGTTGCTGTTTTATATTGAAGTTATTTTTAAAAATTAGATTTATGTTGAATGTTTCATAAATTAAACAGTATATGTAATGAAATTCTATAATTTTTTACTTCAATTTACAAAAAACTGGTAGGGTCCAAATCATAATGGCTGTACCGCTTTCTACGCCTATGGATTTAATATAAAAATATTGTACCACTTCTTCACACAGAGAATATTAGTACTACCTATTACTATAAAACTGAATGCATGACAAAAGAATTAATCTGGTAGTTACAGCGTTTTATTGTTTATTCAAGATAATTTACACAACACTACACAAGTTTATGTTATAAATTATATAACTTTCATCAGTTGTCATTTTGTCCTCCATCCACTTACAAAAGATGAAAATTAAACATTTGAAATACTCTGTTCATGATGCCTAAGGTTAATTTTGTCCCAAAAAAGATTTTTCCACTTAAAAAAAACAGTTTCTATAAATATTTATTAATTCTGTTTAAGTGTTTAGTTACTCGACACAACTAAAAACAGACCATGTTTGGTTACAAAATCCCAAGCCATTTAAATTTCCTTTTTTCAGTGTGTAGTTTTTATTGGAGGAAGAAACCAAATTACCTGGAGAAAAACACCTGACCATCAAAAGGAAAACTGGAAATTATTGATAATTAACACCCTTTCAGCAATTATACCACTAATTCGCATAATTTGCAAGTTGATTCACTTTCAAGGCCAATTATCTCCCCTTAATGATATCCGAGGTCAATAAAAATTCTTCATGCACATCTAATTATAATGTACTTCCTTTATGCTAAGTTTCATTAAATTTCATCAAGCGGTTTAGGAGGAATTGCACTTACAAGGGATTTGGACAAACCGACGGACAGACAGACAGATCTGACAGGGTGATTCCTATATACCCCCCCACCCCCAAAAAAAAAGATTGCAAAGGGGGGGGGGGGATATAAAAAATTTCTAGGAAACGTGAGCAAAAGACCACTTTTCCACTTTCAACAAATTATACAGAAATCCGTGTGATATTTTTATTCCTTTTACTCACAAACTAATATATAGTATAGTAGATAATAACATACCTTCCAAATGAATTGAAAAGTGAGACAATTTCTGTACGCCTTAGCTGGAATTTTCTTTTATGACTGGCATTGACAGTGGAATGTGGTCCTATCTGATCACCAGAAAACAAAATTTTTAAAGCTGTTCCCATGCCTTGAGTCTGAAATACATGTACAGAAAAGTAATATTTGAATTACATACATTTTCAATGGGTTACTTCATTTATAGTTCAAGACTCCAAATACATAAAAATGTAACACCTATTTTTTTATGAATATTAATTGAATGGTGTTTAAGGCCACTTACAGTAAATTTTCAGCTTTATCAAGGCATCTAAAATTTAATTTGGACAGGAAGCCAGAGTACCCAGAGAAAACCCTTGACCTTTGGTAGGAAAACTGGCAATCCTTGTCCATGAAGATTTAAGTCGAGCATGCCCAACCCACAGTGAGACTCAAACCTGCAATTACAGTGTTGACAGACCACATGATCAATAGTTGACGAACTACCTTAACCACTCTGCCACCGAGGTCCTGATCAAACAAACAAACAAAATGATGAATATGCATAAACTAGCTGTGTTTTTTTTGAACATTTTGAATTTTAAATTACCTGTAACTTTCCCCACAGTTTACATTTGTCACAACCAACACAGTCCATAATACGTGACACATTTAGGAAATGCTGACGAAATTCTTCCTACAATAGAAGTCCAAGTTACAGATAACTGAACGATTCCAAGGAATTAAACAGTAATTTTATACATTTTCTCCCAACATTTACCTGTTTTTTTTCACATAAAATAAATTTAGTGCATATTGTAATTAACTGTTGATTTTAAAATAACAACAGGTCTAAATTTTAACACAAAAATTTAATAATGAGACACATTTTCACATATTGAATGCAGTTTAATGCAGACAGTAATTTAATACTTAAGAACCTTTTTTTATCTTGTTTTTAAATAATACATTTGAAATTATCATTACTGATCCAAGTTTAAATTTGCTGAAAAAATTCCATTAACATTTTTTAAGAAGGCATTTTTACATTTTACCTTGTTGTCTCATGTCCTACTTTTACACTAAGTATAAAAGCTTATGGGTGATGATTATAAAACAGGGGTGATGATTATAAAACAGCCACAAAATGATGAGACTAATGGTTGGTGAGCTAACAGAAAGATAAATTACATAATAATCCATTTAATACTCAAAAGACTTGCGATCCAAAGGTCAGATTAACTAAAAAAAGACAACAAATTAAAAATGTTTATTTCTAATACATAAATGCTTAAGAAATAATGAAAGAAAGTAACAAGACACTTAATTAACTATACCTTTAATTTTTTTGCTTCTTTGGGATTTCCTTGAAATAACTTGCTTTCGTCAAATTGGTCAGGTGCTTGTCTGAAATACATAGGGACACATTAACTGTAATTTCTTGTAATATATAACAGATAGATGAAATGGGTGTTACTTTCTGCAACTTCCAACAGAGGAAACTGGCCATTATTAAAAGCAAGTTAACATAAGGGTGTGAGTGGGTGACCACTTCTAGTAAATATATAATTTTAATGTAACACAAAAACTAAACATGTGAATACATCTTCCATGCACATACTGTATAACTGTCAACAGGTCTCTGATACCATTTTTCACATCCTGATCCTCTTCGTCATTCCCTGTGTAAAACTCTTCCTAAAATTAATAACAGCCCCACAGTTAACACAATTTTGTACAAAAGTTACTGAAGCCAATGCCATGTAATACTCAAAGTTAATAGTTCAAAATTGATGTCTTTCGCGTGTCAAAATGAAAACTGATCAGGGATCATATATAATTGTCAACTATTTTTAAAAGCATGCAAACTGAGTAAAATATTACAATATTTTTGTTTGGTCAAACTCTGGCCAATTTGGTAGATCCACAGAGGTGCAAATTGAAATCAACAATAATTTTTCACTGATATTTAATTCACATTTTGAAATTTGGTGGTTTTTAATTTTAATAGGGGATATCCATTGTTAATTTTGACCTTGTTTTGAACAGATATGTAAAATGGGATTAGTTGATTTTGTCTGTTCAAAACCCTTCAAGCACTGTAAACTGCAGTTAATGTGGGGGAAAGATGGCTAAATTAATTAGAATGTGGAAGTTGAGGATGATTCGTGACATGTAAATAACTGAGGCATAGTATGAAATATGGACAGTTTATTGTGGAGAAATTTTTACTCATTGATTTTCAACTAGAAAAACTGTGAGCAATGCTCACTAATTGATACCCCATTTCCCAATTTTCAAAACATCCCAAATATTAATCTGATTAAAATGTTTAATATCAGGGACTATGTGACAAAGAATCTGTGAAAGTTTCATCAATGACAAAGTCCATGTTTTTTATGGGAAACCCCAAATATCTTTCGATCATAATGTAAAACATCAGGTGCACAGTGGTACTATGTGACAAAGATTCTGTGAAAGTTTTATCAAATTCCATTCAGTGGTGTAGGTGGAGTTGGGGATAAGAGAAAGTGTAACAGACAGATTGAGAGACGGATATTGTACTTTTTATACTCCCTGCTAGGAATAAATAATACAAAATTGCCATTATAAAAACTGGACTCCATGAGTATGAGTCTACAAATTTCTTCTCAATATCTTCCAGAAGATTTCATAAATACAATTTAGAATTTGTTTGGGTCAGTTTATAAATAATCTATATACAGAGGGTAATGACATAAACAAACCTCCAGAAGATACGGAGCTGCTTTTATCAATGCTCTCAACTCTACAAGATATGCAAAGTATAGATTTTTTAGTCGCTGAGGTCCCTGTGGCTCAGACCCTGGATCAAATCTGTTTAAAAATTCCTCAATGTTTGGTCCCCAAGTACCTTCACCAAAGCCTATCTTATCTGAAATAAAAGATAATGAAATATTGTAATTGAATTGCAAAACTGAAAATGTGTAAAAATAAAAATATAAGATTGCCATGCACAAAAGTAAACTTTTTCAGACAATAAATCTACATCCTGTCAGAAGCTTATAAAGAACAATTTCCAATGACTGATTTTTTTATTTTTATGAGCATGATTGGTATAATGGCATAACTATTCAGTATGAACTAAGAAATATTATTCGGAGTAAGTCTTTGTCCTATTTTGAACCATTTGAAAACTAGTATAGCAAGAGCAACAATCTTTTGTTTGAACTAAACTGACTGGAATCAATCCAAGATCCTCCTGCATGCTACCTATTACACAATGAGGGTGGCCATTTATCTACTGATTTCATTTAAATTGTACTAAATAAATTTCTTTTGAAAAGATAATATAGCCAGATTCTCGTTCGTGCTGCTTTCACCAACGAGGATGAAAAATTAATACGCGGTATATGAAATGCTTATTTTATGTGCTAAATACATTACCTTGGAATAAATAATTTGCTGACAGATGAAGATTAATAGATGTATGAAGACCTGAGATCATTCTGTAGAATGTCCTCTGTTCTAAGCATAGACCTGCAAAATATGGTCAACAGCTTATTTTGAGAAGCTCAGCAAGATGATGTTCATAATATTCATTAATCTTTTAAATAAACAATTAAACTGAAAACTTACTATAATATTGAACTTTTTCTGATATTATAATGAAGCTGATTTGATACAATTTAAATCTCTTGCGTGATATAAAAATAGTCTGTGAAAGATTGCAATATTTTTAAGCCTTTAATCTTTTGGGATATAGTTTAGTAGCTCAATTCTTTATACAATAGATTTAAACAAATTAGAATGTACATGAGTTTCTTTGAAGTCATAAATTAGGGAAATTTAGATCTTGCTCACCTATTTAATCAATTTCAAAATATTACCTGCAAAACTAAACTACTATTGTACAATATTGCCTAGTGACAATTTATTTATTCAATAATCAAAAGTAATAAAGTGTCACCTGTCAATGCATATAAACATGAAGTGCAGTGTGTGCATACATGTACCTGAAAGCTGAATCTTAAAATTAAATCAAATTGTCTTGAGAATTCAAATACAGCAACAAGTTCAAAAGTATTATCCAGAACATTTTACAGGTACATGTCATTTATTCCAATATTGTCCCCTCACTTAGGATCACATCATCCTTATTTTTACTCAACTTTCATCTTTTTCTATCATGTCATTTATCAAAAAAAAAAACATTTGTAAGAAGAACATAAAATTTTGTTACCATTAAAAAATCACAAATTATACATCAGGATTAGAAGCTCCCTTTGTTTCCAGTTTTTTCATGCAATATTAATCAGGGAATAATGGTTTAATATCTTGCTAAAAAAATAATGATATGGGATCTCTGATTTTCACTCTCTTGCAAATAAAAGAAAGCCTTATATTAAACATTCATGAACCAAGACAATGAACATCTATAAAATGAAAAAGAATTAGACGCAACATATTTTTTGTATTAAAAAGTAGTATACAAACAAATAATTGAAACCAAAACTTTTATCCTTTATTTCAGAACGTGTACATCAAAATTCTTACAACAATCTTTGCAATCGTTCTCATCTAAAATGTTCAATTTACATCTACTTATAAATATCAATAATGAAAATGAAGTTAACAAAAAGTAGCTACAGGACAGACTGTATCACTTAACTGATTAACAGATACAACAAACATTTATATTGCTGCCAACCTTGAAAATTCAACTGACAAGAAATGAGGGATTGTTTAATTGCCCTCTCCCATGCATTTCACCTTATTTAGCCTTGTATTGATGGAGACAAGTTTTTGTCCTTCAATGCTGTAGTTTATTTTGCTTTATGTTTCATCAAAACAAATCTGAAAATGCTCTATACAATCAGAACAAAAAAGTACTTCAAGCTTAGTCTGACCAGTAAAAAATGAGGTATCTTTTTTATTTTATTTACCAAAGTCTTATTTTCAATCCAATCATGTCAAAACCCATTACTGGTTGTAGTTTCATAGAAGTCATTGTTAATTTCAAAAATAAGAATCGCCCATGGCCAAAATGGTGGATGTTATTTGTCATTTTGTCTGATCGTGACAAAATTAGAAAATGTCCTAGAGTTACAAAACATTTGGATCTGTACTTTAAAAGGGGACAATAATTTCAGCCAACCAGAAGTAAGGATTGACCATAGCACCCCTGTTTTAAGATAAATAATGTCTCAATAAGAACTTTATAGTGCACCACACAAACATCGTTTGTACCAAGTTACATAACATTTAAGGGAAATTCTTTGTACAGGACCTAACATGAACATTTTTACACAGTTGTAAAACATTTGAAAATGTACTGTTAGAGAAGTATATAAGAATTTAATCAGAAACACAGATTGAACACCATATCAATATAAAATGAGGATTTTTTCTGGGACCCAACATACATGTACCTCATCTTTACCCAATTAAAAAACATTTGGAACTGTACTTAAGTCAATCAGAAACAAGAATATGCTTTCTTGGCTATATTTTTCTACCATTACCATGAAATGAGAAATATTTTTGTAAAGGACCTCAAGAACAACCTTCCTGTGAACTTTGGCTTCAACTGGCCAACTGGTTTTAAAAGAAAGAGTACAATATGTTTATGGACGACTGATGAAAAGTAATGGCAACAGCTCTGTGGACTTTAAAACAAGCTAATAAAAAGAAAAAAAAATGGAGTATGAATGATTGAAGGTTGACTATAGAGGGAACTAACCCAAAACTGGGTAACAGAAATAAAAATTAGGTAAGGTGCAAAGTGGAGAAATTATTAAAAATCCTTTAAATATGTATAAATCTTTTACCAAAGCCTACTCCTTTAAAAACTAAACAAATACGAAAATATAAGAGTTTAGTAGTACTATAAACAAATATCCAACACTAATACTCGTCATATATATAATGGTGATATTTAAGCTGGTTAATAATATGCTACGTTTCTATTGGCTGGTAGCTAACCTCACCTGTCATATCTGATTTTTTATAGAGTGCTTAAACAAGAGAAAACAGATATTTGGAACTTAAATTATGTAAACATTAATTTTACATGACAAAACTGTTGATTAGTGAAAAGTTTTTGCAACTAAAAAAGATAATGTTTTCAAAAACTATTCACTTGAATATATCTATTTTCAATATATTATACATGTATTTACTTTTAATTGCTAAAATACACAGTATAGTAGCTGAAAAATTACACTGAAATCAAAAAAGAATTATGACCACTTGAAAGCAAAGGCCTAGAAGTAACTGTTTTCTAGGAACGAAAAGCTGGAAAAAGGGATAATTCCCAGTGATACAAATAGGACAATTTGAATTAGTTTTGGAAAATGTTTCCTATTTCATAGACCTATTCTTATTGTTACCACATTAGTTGTTAAAATATGTGAACAACCAGATGTTGTAGGTAAGCAATACAATTATTATGGACAAGTACAGCAATATAAAGCTTGCTGTGTAAGTACTGCAAATACTCGATACAAAACGCAACAAAGATTCCCATGTCTGAACCAGCCAAAAGAATATAACATTGTTATACAAGGTGAGTTGAGAAGTGCTGTATATTAGCCTACCTTTGACATATGATGCTATATAAAACATATTGTTATACACAATTAAATAGATTAAAACAAAAACTAAATACAACAAAGTTGAACTTGCAAAAGTGCATATCATAAAGGCAGAACAAACATGAAAATTAGACAAAATATGTGCTGTTATATAACAGATAATATCAGAAATTAAAAGGTAAGCAGAAATATAGTAACTTTTTAATATTAACTTGGTGTTTTAGTACAAAAATTTGCATAATGAATACTGTAACAGAAGATATAGTCAGCTAGCTAGAGCTACAAATATTGAATAAATATATGCACCAATCATAATTGATTATGGATATCTGTGACATATTGACACAGCATTATTATACAAGTGTATTTTGTATATGTATATTTCTAATTATTTAATTGGCTTAAAACTATCATGTGACTATAAAACAATAGAAAAGTTTTCTAACAAAAAAGTAACTAATGAGGGAAACAATCCTATTCTATCCTGCCCTATATAACCCCATATTTACCACCATTATAAACAACCCTATTTTTTTCTTGGTAAATAACCTTATTACACTCAACAAAGCAGGAAACAATCTAATTGTTCCATGGTAAATAAATAACCTTAAAATTAAAACACAAATATAGAATTCAACATTGCAGGCTTTAAATGAAAACATCCAAAATTTTATTAATTGTAACCCATTAAACAATACATGATTGGTGATTGCCAAAATGCAATTAAACAATTAACACCCTCTCTAAATGGGAAACAACCCATCCACTCTGAATGTTTTCCTCAGAAAAGGGTGGTAATTGTGTAGTTTTGGTTTGATTATTATTTTAATGATAAATTACAGTATTCATTTTAAAATACAAAACATCTATTCCTGAAGTCTCTTTACAAAATACATACCTGCTAAAGACTGTTGAGAACCATAATTTGAATTTCCCGGATCAGCTGGCCTACAAAATATATGTCACCATGTAAAACTGTAAAATTCTAAAAAAATTCTTAGAGTTTTCTAATTAAATGTCATCCAAAAACTTTTTGCTTTTGACCAATGTTAATTGATAAAAGTCTATTGCTGAGCATAATATTTTTACTTTAAAAGGGTTTTTAGAAAAAATAAAAATATATGAAAAATTGTATATTATGCACATTGCCTATATGACAGAATACTTCTAAATAAAACAACAAATTAAAACAAAGACTGAAAGAGTAAGTTTGTGTATTAGTACCATCTCAAGACTGAAAGAGTAAGTTTGTGTATTAGTACCATCTCAAGACTGAAAGAGTAAGTTTGTGTATTAGTACCATCTCAAGACTGAAAGAGTAAGTTTGTGTATTAGTACCATCTCAAGACTGAAAGAGTAAGTTTGTGTATTAGTACCATCTCAAGACTGAAAGAGTAAGTTTGTGTATTAGTACCATCTCAAGACTGAAAGAGTAAGTTTGTGTATTAGTACCATCTCAAGACTGAAAGAGTAAGTTTGTGTATTAGTACCATCTCAAGACTGAAAGAGTAAGTTTGTGTATTAGTACCATCTCAAGACTGAAAGAGTAAGTTTGTGTATTAGTACCATCTCAAGACTGAAAGAGTAAGTTTGTGTATTAGTACCATCTCAAGACTGAAAGAGTAAGTTTGTGTATTAGTACCATCTCAAGACTGAAAGAGTAAGTTTGTGTATTAGTACCATCTCAAGACTGAAAGAGTAAGTTTGTGTATTAGTACCATCTCAAGACTGAAAGAGTAAGTTTGTGTATTAGTACCATCTCAAGACTGAAAGAGTAAGTTTGTGTATTAGTACCATCTCAAGACTGAAAGAGTAAGTTTGTGTATTAGTACCATCTCAAGACTGAAAGAGTAAGTTTGTGTATTAGTACCATCTCAAGACTGAAAGAGTAAGTTTGTGTATTAGTACCATCTCAAGACTGAAAGAGTAAGTTTGTGTATTAGTACCATCTCAAGACTGAAAGAGTAAGTTTGTGTATTAGTACCATCTCAATAACAACTGCCAATGCACTTTTTATAACTCTAGTAATCTGGAACCAATCAAGCTATTTATATCACAATTTTGACGGGATGAGGCTTTATTTCTTTAAAAAAACATGCTAATTTTTAATGTTAAGATGGTAAAAAAATATCAAACATATTGAGAAAAAATTCTGACTTTAGTGCAAGATTTGAATTATATTGGTTTTAATTAATCCAGGATGACGTTTTAATTTGCGTTATTGCAATGTATCTAATTATTAGACGAGCCAAACATCTTGTCTATGGCACTGTAAATAATTAAGGTTATTATAATAATTTCATACTTAAAGCAGTTTTCTTGATAGATACTGTTCCAGATTCTATGAGGTGATGCTCCTTTGTACCCTGTATATCTCTCTGGATTAAGAAGTAGGTCAACGTAGTCAAGATCCGAGGCATTATCATCTTCAAAGCAAAATACAGATCAATAGAAATAATCAACACAAAATCCCATTCAAATCTAAATCAGATTATGCATTATTCATTTTAAACAATGTTTTATTTTCTGTCTTACAATCACAAATATTTTTATTATCAAACTTTAGACAAAAAATACCAGGCATAGGATTTTCCTACCTATTTGTCATATGGGGTGTGGGCCCCTGTTAATTGTGATGTAAACTCCACAATTGGAAAAAATGTTTAAAATCTGAATAAAGTAGAAAACATTGCTATTTAAGACCAGTAATTATAATGAGAATTTTTCCTGTCTGTCAATATTTAAATAGATCAACTAATTTTATCAAGTTGTCAAGAATGACAAAGGTCTATAGGCCTGACCATAATACTGACAAATTCCAAACAATTTCAAAATAGAGTTGCAGTGTCCGAAACTTTTTTTTTATGGTCTTCATTTTGACTACCTGGACAAAATTTCAGTTAGTACAAACTGAACTTCACTTGTCTGAAAAAATGTGCAGTTTCTACTTATGATTTAATTTAGACAACATTGTAATAAACACAGGGACACTAACATTCATACTTAAATGTGGCAAAAGGTCAAAATGACTGGATTAGAACTAAATCAGATATAAAAAACTCTGGATTTACATTGCTTTTGCTTAAGTTAACTCTTATTTGTATGCTAAGGAACAAGCGTCAGCAGAAAGTTTTGGTTAAATGCTCCATTTAAAATATTCTTCTCAGACTTATTCTTTGCAAGACAATGCGTCCATAATTCTGGTAATAAAGATTGTAAATATAAAGAAATTTGTAAATTATGAGATACAATTATTTTTAATAATATTGCTGAAAATTCTGCAAACAAGCATGCTTTATTATAAACTGGTTACCGTAAAGGTACTTGTATATCAAAATATATACATGAAACAGTAATAAGTGTGGACTGTGAGCATGCTCACAAAGTGATACCACCCGCTTCGCGTTCAAGTCCAATTATCTCCCCTCAACAAAATCTGAGGTCAATAAAAATCCTTCATGCACATCTACATATAATGTACTTCTTTTATGCTACCGGATAAGTTTCATTAAATTTCATCAAGCGGTTTAGGAGGAGTTGCGCTTACAAGGGATGTGGACAGATGGACAGACAGACAGGGTGATTCCTATATACCCCCAAACAAGTTTGTGGAATAATAATAACGTTATCTGCATTTGACATCTTTGTAATATTTTGGCTTTGCATGATTGAATTTAAAAATATACCGTATAACTGGTAATTTTTGCGTTATTTCGTGGTTGACACTCGACCGCAAAATTTAAAATCGCATAAAAAATTATGAAGTATTCCTATCTGTAAATAACGGTAAAGTTTCACAAACTTGTGTCGATCGATATTTTGTTACCCTTCGGGTTATTAATTATATTAATTATCTCGGTGGTAAATAAAAATCATCGAAGCAAAGTGAATAGTTTTCTTGTTTTCGGAGTTTTTATAAAATATTCACTATAAAAACACTAATAAATTTGTCCTTTATTGTTATTGTCCATCAGATAGATACAAAATAAAGGATGTTTTTACAAGAAACAAAAACACTTACAAATTTTCCTTTATTGTTATTGTCTACCGGTATAAAACAAAGAATGTTTATACAAGAAACTGTGATTAATCGTTAATATCACCTGTAAATATTGATTTCCAATTAAAACACCTACCTGTCATTTGTCTGCGTGTATTAACCAAGTTCTATCAGAATTTGATTGTCAATATTAATGCAATCCCAATTAATAAAAAACTCACTTTATTTTACCTGTTTTGCCGATTTTTTTCTGCACTTTTTTTCTTCATTATTTTAGGTACACTTACAGGTGAATTTATTCCACAAGTCATATATCAGGGAACAACAGAAACTTGCCATCTCAATATGATTTTCCTTTACATTTTTTGTTGTTAAAGATGTAAAACCGCAAAAATTGAAATCAGCAAAAATAAAATATCAGAATTTCAATCCTAATCCGCAAAAATTATTGGTTATACGGTAACTGATAATTTAACTTGCTTAAAAAGAGCCAACTTCTAAATTATTTCAAAGTTTAAAAATTAACAAATATTAAAACAAGGCAACTGTACTTTAACATTTTTTTTTAATTTAAAAAAAAAATACCAGTATACTCCTAGAAGACAATTTAGTAAAAAAAAATTGTGCAATACTGACCATCTAATTCACAAAATGTTTCCTGAGCATCATCATACTTGGTCCAGTTCTGTAAGACTTCCTTAGTAGCTGCACTGGAAGACAAAAAATATCCATTGTTTTAACAATTTTATGTAACTTTTTAAATAATGCATCTTATATATACAGAAGATTGTTTGAAAGGTGTTTAATGACACTTTCAGCTATATCATGGCGACCAGTTTTTCTTTGTGGAGGCAGCCAGAGTACTGAGAAAACCACCATCCTTCAGTAGGAAAACTGGCAATCCTTGTCAAATACAACTGGAGTCGAGCACACCGTGCAAGCAGTGAGCATCAAACGGGCATCCTCCGTGCTGACAGACCATGTAGATGAACTACCTTAACCATATATATAGAAGAACACAAATGTATTTAGTCAATAATTTGTAAACCATGAACATGATCTTCTGCAATAAATTGTGTATTATTGTAGAACAAGAAACGAGCATTGCACATTTGTTCGACAAGTTAATTAGTAAGAAAACAATTATGGACAAAGAAAAAGTCTTGCCAGCATTCCACATCATAAGTGAAACAAATTACTTCATGAGTAACATATAAACATTGTTTTATTGTCATCATATAAAATATATTTTACTTAGTTCTGATGCAGTTCTGATATAAAGGTAAAATGGCAACTACCAGACTGTCATGTACTGATGACAAGCAACCAAATCACTGAACTGAACTACAATAACTTTAATATAGTAATCTTACCATGAAATTAAAGTCAGGGTCATGATCAGGTGACAGGTTAACAACTGACAAGAATTTATTATAAGCTTCCACTGGAAAATAAATGGTGGACAGGCCAGGCTAGACAAACATAAACCAAAATGAATTATATACCACAGGTTATTGTATCTTGAAACCATACTCTGAGACTTAAAAAATGTTTTTACTGTAATATAAAAGGTAAAAGGTCTGGAAAAATCTGGAACTTAATACAGCCATTCAGACACTGAGCCTGTTTCTTACCTTATGGTGGTATCTAAGGCACCAAGTTCTTCTTGTTCTTCACAAGATCCTCCTTGAGCTTCCTTGGTATACTTAAATAATATAAATTTAATATACTATGTAACAGTTTTTCATGTATCTGTTGATTTGGTAAAGTGGTCACATCATTTACACAAATATTAACAGCACTTAACATTACTGTTAAGAATATGTATATATTTCTGAATTTACATATTTTCCTGAAACTTTCATTAAAATAACATGAAAAAGAAATCTAATAGACAGTTATTTTCAAGTTTTTATCCAAACAACACTACTGTACAGGCCTCGCGAATTTTAATTTCTCCGCGCATCCCGGTGGAGCAAATTCGGGTCTCCGCGACCTCTCCGCGGTCATCTCCACCGCGACTCGCGATCGCGAGTTGCCGGCGGAGAGCCGGTATCGGGTGGAGAGCCGACGACTCCACCGTGTATTCGCGGTGTATCCACTCTGCAAACATTTGAGGATATATTGGCACATTCGGTAACTGTGCATATTATCGTATAAATGACGTGAAATTATCGCGCAAGTCTAATCTTTCACCTTTTAAAATATATGACACTTTTGTGAACCTGTTTCAGATCAGTTTCATGTGTTATCCTGCAAAAACATAGAACAGTAAGATCGTGTAGAATACTATTTCTAACAATAGTTAACAAAGTTGTGTTAAGATTATTTATTGTATGTATGTTTGTATTAATTTATTAATCTTGCATCGTTTTATTTATATTTCAGGTTGTCTGTGAAGATTTATTACTTATCTATATTATCAATTCATGTAGCTAAAAAGCTAATTATCTTATTTATGCATTTGTTATTCTTTCTTATGTAGAGGTCAACTTAGGCTTAGAGGTGACGAATATGCGGTAAAAAGCTTACCAACTTCCATATATATCTTCCCAATATATTTATTTATTAATAAAGTTAACAGTTGTTCACATTCTCTGCAATGACGAAGTGACAACTTGATTTATTTGTGTTACGTATTCCGTTTAACAAATCCATGGACACCTGTTCGACAATATGAATCGTCAAATAACTCGCATCCACATATTTAAAACTGAGAGCTTTGACACTGTTCAATTATAATTAGCTTGTTTGTAAACTGTTGGTCAGTCTGTGAGTTCAAAGGTAAATAACGACCTAATTATCGCTAATTCCATCAGACAGTATTACCTTTGTTACAATTAATTGAAAATGTCCAGGAAGTGTCAGCGTACTAATTAAGAATTAGGCAATCATTTCTGTATAGCAAATATTGCTTGATAAGTATTTACCTTCGTATTACATGCTAGTTTAATCCGTGCCGAAGACAGTTATTACCTTACACAGAACACAGTTTAGACTATATTGTTTGCAAATCAACAATATACTACATGAATATATTACATTATGTATAACTAAAAATTCCGCAGTTTCTTTGTATTTCTAAAATATTCGGTAAAAAAGCACGTGCCGATAATTGAGGATATCGTCTGCTTGTCAATCAAAGTTTTACCGCTTTCACAATAGCACGTGCAAGTAGTGTTTTTTTTACATTATTGTAACCGGATATTTTAAAATGCTTAAAAAAAATCTGCAAAGAAAGTTGGATTACCGAGAAGCATCATTAGTGGTATGGGGTTTTCTTTTGGAGTTGTGAATATATTTCCTCCGTAGACATTATGATTCAGAGATTCTACAAGGTTTATAAAAAACCAAAAAGACGCTTGTGATTTCGTTTTTGAACTGTAGTTCAGGATGTCAAATGATCACAGGTATGGCCTAATTAACGCTAATTGGTTATCATCTGACAGCATTACCTGTGTACCACTAATTATGTAATGAAAAATGGTCTGGAAGTGTCATTGTGCTCAATTTACAAGGGATTGTCCAATTAATTTGAAGGGAGGATTAATTTTACAACAAAAAATATATAGTTTGTTGTATACACACTCGAGCATATGACAACAATTTCACTTACATTTATAGACGTAAACGGCACTATAGACGATCTTGTTTTGTTGATGTTTGTCAAATTTGAAGAAAATATATGACAGTAGAACACGATAATTGAGGTATCGTCTGCTTCTTGAGTCAATTAATTTACCGCTTGTAAAATAGCACGTGCAAGTAGTGTACAAATATATACCTGTGAAGTGGTTATAATTATTTTAAAAAAACGATGAAAATGAAATGACAGACAGTATATCTTTATTTATTCCACCACTATTTTATCTATTAATTATTTTATAATTATACCCCCGGTTTTGGTGACGTAAACAAACAAGCTGTTAATAGAATTCAACAATTATTTTAATTTATTGGATTGAAACTGGATATTTTAAAATGCTTTCAAAAAGAACGTGGATAAAGACAGATGGATTACCGAGAAGCTTCATTATTGGCATAAGATTTTCTTTTTCTTTTGGAGTTGTGAACGTATGTTTCTCCGTAGACATTCTGATACCCAGATTCTACAATGTTTATAAAAATCCAAGAAGACACTGTTATTTATTTAAAACACAGCTTTGACACTGTTCAAATATAATTCAGCTTGTGAGTTCGTTTTTGAACTGTAGTTCACACTGTCAAATGATCAAAGGTAATTAAAGACACAATTAACGCTAATTGGTTATATGACAGCATTACCTGTGTACCTTAATTGTGTAATCAGGAATATGGTCAGGAATTGTCATTTATTATGTATTATGCACTTAATTTAAAGTGATAATTAATTTTATAACACAAGCCAAGGTATAGTTTGTTGTGTACACACTCAATTCAAGCATATGACCACAATTCCACTTTCCTATATTGACGAAATCGGCACTGTAAACGATGTTGTTCTGTAATGTTTGTCAACACAGAAGAATATATAAGAAGTAGAACATTTTCTGGAGAAAGGAAACAGAAACTAAACATGCATACCCATTGTTCTGATGTGATTTTACGATCTTATTGGCCGGCTATCCACCGCGACTACGCGATCGGCACTCCACCGCGAAAACACCGCAACTCCACCAAGGAGAGTTGAGTAACAGTGGAGGAAACTGTCTCTCCACTCTCCTCCACCTCCACCGCGATGGGTGGAGAAATTAAAATTCGCGGGGCCTGTACAGTATATAAAAACACAACTGAAACTAATACTTCACATTCTATTTTCAAATTAAAACATTAGCCCTAACTATAGTTGCATTCTAATGAAAGAAAAACCTTTATTAACAAAAATAAGTCAGTAAAATGTAAACACTATCCTACTAAATTGTAATATTATGCAGAAACAAGCTTATATATATTTTAACAGAATACAGTTTGGGAATTCAGATCCATCAGGAAATAAAATTGGCTTACATTACACTTACCAAAAATACAGACACACCTAATACATGTGTAGCCTTACATTACTACAGAAGGATTTTTTCCTTTCTAATTATCTCAGACATTTTACCTTGTTTTCCTTTCCTTCTGTGCCTTTTAATCCAGCAGGAATCTCATGCTGTAAAAATATATTTCACTATATTACCCTAGTCTCTGTATATACTTAACAATTTAATGACTTAGTTTTCTACAATTTATGTGAATGTTTACAATAAGAGACATCTAATACAAAGCAAAATTATTTTAAACCTAAACAAAACAAGTGTCAGGACACAGAAAAATGTCTCGCCTGAATTCTGCATCAGTAATGAAAAAAAATTATGTCATAAGCATTACGTAAATAGCATTAAATTGTTATCATTTAAAATATACAATGCATGGTTACAGAGAAACAGACCTAACCCCAAAACTTTAACTTAGTCACTGGACCTTAAAATGGAGGTCATGATCAGTTGAAACCTACGAGACACTAATGTACTAATCATTAGCAATCTATATACCAAATTACGTCCCCTACCATGCATGGTTACATAGGAAGTGCCCTAATCCAAAAACTTTAATATAGTCGCTGGCCCATGAAATTTAGGTCAATGTCAGGTGACATGTACTCTTTACCAGCAACCTATATACCAAATATTATCACCTTAACATGCATAGTTACACAGGAACTGTCCTAACACAAAAACATAGCAGCTGGACCATGAAAATGAGGTCAAGGTCAGGTGACACCTACCAGACAGCCATGTACTATTCATCAGCAACCTATACACCAAATATTAACATCCTACCATGCGTAGTTACAGAGGAACTGCCGTAATCCAAAAACTTTAACGTAATCGCTGGACGCTGAAATTGAGGTCAAGGTCAGGTGACACCTACCAGACAGTCAAGTACTATTCATCAGTAACCTATATACCAAATATTGTCATCCTACCATGCGTGGTTACAGAGGAACTGCTGTAACAAAAAACTTTAAACATAGTGGCTGGACGGTGAAATTGAGGTCAAAGTCAGTGACAGGTGACTGACTGGCAAGAACTTATCATAAACTACCACTGGACCAAATTTGATGGACCTAGGGCTTAGGCTTACAAAGATATAAAGCAAGATATCCAAGTGTTTATGCCATCCCTGCTGCCGGATTCCCATACATATGTCTCGCCTAGAGCAACTATCGTCGCAGGCGAGACAAAAAATGGAAAGTATAATACAAATCATTAGAAAATATTCTTTTTATACGTACATGTATACCAATACTAATAGAACATAATATTAATCAGAAGCATAGTATCAAGTTAACTCTCTTTATGTGAAATACTCTGAAAATAGCAAAGGAACCAACCAAACAACAATAGCCGAAAGCCAAATATCACATTCTAATATGACGTGCTTTAAAGGCTTTGAGACCACAACTGTGGTAAAAAAAATGATTTATCTATGAGCAAAATGCGCTGAGAAGGGCGTGTTTAAAATGACTGTTCCAATTACAAAACTGTAACTCCCACCGGAAAGCTATTGCATATGACGTATAAATCTTATAAATAGGGCCACGCGCTATAATTATCCGCTGCAATATATTGTGTGTTACATTGACGGAACAGCCAGTTTATGGCGGAAATGATGTTTTCTATAGGTACGAAAATATTATAAATATACTCTTGTTGTCTTATTAGAATGGAAATAATTCACAGAGGCTGTGATTTATCATTGTTTTACCACGGAATGAACATTTATGTGTTATTTTATCCTTCGCTGTCGCTCGGGATGTAAATACTATGACATAAATGGTCACCTAGTGATAAAACAATGATAAACCACAGCCTCTGTGAATTATTTCTTAAATATCACATGTGAACCATGTTGAAGTCAGACATGATGGGAATAAATACCAGAAATTCCTACTTGTATGGACATGTTTACATAAAAAAAAAAATGTTTCTGAACAGTTATTACCAATGCAAATATTCCTTATAATTTAATAAAAAATTTATTAATCTAAATTTCATTCACTCAAATAATAAACAGATGCATTTGAACTGAATGTTACATTAATTAATATACATGTATGCCAATAAAAAGTGTTGGATAAAGGGGGTGTTGCCAATATAAAACCAAGTTTGTTCCTCAATTGATAACAACAAATTTAAATTTTATCATGCATTAATTATTTACAATAATATACATGTAAATGGAAAACATTGTACTAATAAACATTAAATGGTAAAGTTTTAAATAAATGTTTTTTTTTCAAACCTACCTCTTTACACATATCAACATGACAATCTTTTAAGGCACACCTGCTGTCATCTGCCCAAAATGGACATGGCTTTTTCAAATTTACCTATCATTTGAACAGAATTTTAATTAAACTAAGATTATATCAATAAAACTCCATCACCTAAAATAATTCTGTCAGTATTTACTTGACAAATTGCTCAACATGCACATGTTTGAATCATTAATCTACATGTAATCATTTTCATTTCAAACTTAATTAAATATATGGGGCACAAAATTGTTCATGACTTTCTATTATAGCTCCACATTACTACTGTTGTACCATTCATATTCTCTTAAACCTCCAGCATTAACTAATTATAAAACTCCCATCTTAATACTGCATGTACTTATAATAAAATTTATCTGCATTTATACAATATATGCTTTTTTGCTTTTCAGCGTTCACTATTACATCAAAAGATCCCCTCACCTTAAAATATCGGAAGTAATCTTTACTAAGTAGACTCTGTAACCGTGGATATATTTTCTGGTTGTTTATATTATCTAATGTTTCCACTTTACATGTGCAATCATCAACTTCACCATGTAACTGAAATAAAAATACATATTTATCACAAAAAATATACATGTCTTAATTTACATTTAGTTTTCACACTAAAACTTCAAACATTTCTTTTTCCAACCAAAGGTTGGGGGTTTTCTCCCGAGTACCCCGGCTTCCTCACCCCAATAACAACTGGATTCCTGGATACAGCTGAAACATTGCTGAAAGTGGCATGAAACATCATTCAAACAAACATTTTGTATCTTCAAAATTCTCAATGAAGGATTTATGTTTAGTGTTGAACAAAAACTAAAGTTACATGTAAAATATTTTGAACTTGTACTTTTATATTTTAGCAGGTTTGGTCCATTATAATATCCACCTTCTTAAGCAGACTCACTGGCATTAAACTTAATTTGCACACCATACTTAAAATTTTCCCAGTGTATAAAATGTGTTATAAATCATATGTATGGTACATCAATAAAACATTATATAAAATTCCTAAACCACAGATGTTGCTAGCCTCTACATTTATTGCAATCATTTGTACTGTAATTCAACAGCTGGTTATATAGTAATAATAGAGTGCATTTTTTTAATACATAAATGTAAATTATATGGAGATTTATATATAATGTATACTTTCAAGGGGAGACCATTGGTATGCTATACGGGGACGTTGGAAACGTTTAAATATTTTTGCTTACTGATTAACTATAATAAGAATCAGTTTCTCATGGTAATGGTAATGACATCTAAAGAACTGTAGTTAAATTACAGATACTGAGATGTACTGTACTTGTACACAAACTCCATAATTTTTAGGTGAAAACTAAAATATTATTGAATTTACTTATTAAGTGATGTGGTATCAGTCAACTGAACAGAAAAATAATACCATGTTTGTATCTCAAAAGGACCACAGTGTGACAATTTTATCGCTTACAAGTACTAGTACCTAATTACCTGAAAATGCAACAAACTATTCAATCTTATAATTTGATCTAACAAAAGAAATGTGTTTATTACATGTAATATAGTGACAACTGAATAGATAGAACTAAGATAATATTTTATATGATGAAGATTTGTAACCACCAACAGGTATAAATATAGAGTTTTAGCTAGGATTTTGAAACCATTTTGAAATTTCATTTTTTTCATTATTGTATTTTGTAATTGACAACTTTTATTTTGCCAATACTAGTATGGTAAAAAACACTTGTAATATTTTACAGCTGGTAAAAAATTTAACATTACTATTAAAAAAATGTTTAATCAATAATGTTTAACATAAAAAATTGTTAACAGCAACTTTATTCTGAACAAGTTTTATTAAGACATTTATTTATTGTTTTATAAAATACAACTTTTACAGTGCATGGTCTACCTTTTATTAAAGCAACAGAACTGCAAAGCCCTCCTCATGTTTGTAGCTATGGCTATGTATTATTAAAGGTGTGGCAAACATTTAACTTGAATTCAAAGATCCTTAAGGCATCAGACCCATAATTAAAGTTACCATTTAATTATATTTTTGAACCAAGAAAATGCACTGTATAAAATCAATTGATTGCTAATGATACAAAATATATTGTTTTACTTTGAGTCAATGTGAACAACAAATGTAGTTTTAAATAAATAAAATTAACAGTTATAAAGTATTTCTGTTGTTTGCCAAACATTACTGCAGTCTGCTTCTTTAAAAATCAACAGACATCCGGGACACCAGCTATGGTCACCTGGTCAATCATGGTCCAGATATATCCGGTACCTTAAACACATTTTCCCCCAATTAATATGTTTTTATCTCTATGTAAATGTACATGTGAAAAAAACAGGGGACCAACTTAATAGTTTACTGTTACCTATGGGGAAACATTGAAGTAATATGCACTGTGCAACTTAAGCAAACTATATAAGAAGGTAATCATGCATTAAGTTGTATTATATTATGAGTTATTACAATCTGTTCTTTACTAACTTCAATTTCTAGACAACAATATAGCACCACAATAGATCAACCCGATATCATATATAACCTTAAGCTTCTTGACCCAATTGCATTCCCCAAATATATTGAAAAGTGTTTTCAGTATAATATAACACATGCTGCCAGTAGTGGAGGTTGTTATGCCAGAATATCACACTCATTAAAAATATCATCCTTGACTACATCTCGGGTGATATATCCACTTTGTGTGACATTCTGGTGTAACACCCTACAGTCTACAGGCAGTATATGTAATATAAAAGGACAAAGTCTATGAAGCAACATAAAAAAAATGTTCCATTCATAAACTTTCACTGATAATTTCTTTGGGCAGAAGTGCACGAAGTAGTATTTTTGATTGTTCCCAAAGTCTCACAAGTACATGTGTACTCTTTTATTTTTAATGGAACATTCCCTGAATGCAAGAAAATAAGCATGATAAGCCACAGATAAAAAGTTACAATTTGAAAATTAATCAATGTCTTTTTTTGCGGAATGTGTTTTTTTTTTTGTATTTTTAAACACAAGAAATGTGCAAAAGCTTGATATATACAATGTATTTCATATAATGAAACGAAAGGTTTTTTAAGTTAAGGACAATAGAACTCCTTTCCTTAACTGTATCTACAATGTATATATAAAAAGTACAACAAAAAACAAAGAGAATAAAAAATAACCATATGTCTTTATGATCAAATCTTTAATACTATTTGAATTGACTCTTGAATATTAAATTATTATTCTTTTTATTCCTTATAAGGTAGCATCCCAGATTGTCGATTCCCAAATTGCCGAATCCAGTTAGCCGATTCCCAAATTGCCAACAATGAAAAAAGTTAAACTATATATTAAAGGTTTTAGAAAAAAAATGTTTCGGAGAAGATGTTTGTTAATATATCAACTGCATGAAGATCTTTGTATTGTTTCGTTTAGATGTAATTATTTAAATAAGAAAAAAACAATAGATAGACCTATAATTTTTTTTACGTTAATTTGCCATCAAGCACTAGATTTATAACAAAGCATTTAATATCATCATCTAAAGTTGGTGCGTTGCCAGTGTCAAATAAGTGTTGTACACCTCTCTCATTGGTATTGTCGACAGATTATTGGCAGCTCTTTGACAAAGCATTTTACTCCAGCATGTCCAGTTACTCGTGGAACTCAGAACATCAGCTTGTGTTGGGGAAAGGTTGTGTTTTCAGTTTCACAAAATTAATAAATTTTTGTTATGACTATCGGTAACAAAATTTAATTGTTATATTGCCGAACACTTAAAACTTTTTTCGAATAAGTTGTAAGTAATTCCTTAAATAAAAAATATGTTAGCATAAATTTGTTTTATTCGGCAATTTGGGAATGCATTTGTAATAAAAATGTCTACATGGACAATTGTCCATTGTTCTTTATGGCAGAACAGCTACAGAGTAGTCTGGTGTTTTCACGCACCTTAGGGCTTTTTGCACATTTAGTTGTGAAAAATATATGTTTTTACCCAATTAGTTAAAGTTTATCAGCAAAGTATTTATTTTTGTCATTTTGTTTAGCATTACCACGTTTTATGTCAACAATGGTACATGTATGTACTGTGATATCGCTCATGTGCAATGCTTTTGATGTATCTATCAATGCATTTTCAATAAAAAATAAAAATCATTTGAAATATGTAGGTAAAGAATGTGATTTGTTCCTTTCAAAACTTTTACTTTTTTCCCTCAAGACTTTCTTTAATGCTGATACAATTTATGTTCTGACAAAAAAGATCTATGAACTTCAACATTTATAGTTACTAGTAAATAAACATTGAATTTTTCCATGCATAACTTGGATTCATTTCTATTAAACAGATATGCTATATACATGTATGTAACCATGTAACCAAGTGTAACAATATGTTCTATGGAGGTTACTAAAAAAGACCACTTTAATTGGTGCATACTAGTATTTTATGCCATATCTATAAAAGGTTACTGGTTGATAGACTTATATGGGTACATTTGTAACAACATGTTACTATAGAGGAAGAAGCTATTTTAAAAATTCAAGTGACAAATTGCATATGGAAAATACAGTACTAGTTCAGTCCATATATATACTAGTATCAGAGACATACATGTATAATTACATGTAATTATATGTCTCTGCTAGTATATACTGGTGTCAGGTTGTTTCGCCCCGACTACCTGTTCGCCCTGAGTTGATGCACTCGGATCCTTTCGCACCTATTTCGTCCTGGGTTTTTTCGCTCCTCTAAATAAATATAATGTGTATCTTTAAACAAAAAAAAACCTATTTTGTGTGTTGGAGCTGATGAACTTTAATAAAGCGTATTTTCGCAAAATTATGTTCGAACTTTTTGTATAAAAAATATAACAATTATAATTTCATTTGTTAATTACTTCATAAAAATAATTCAATTAATATGTTAATAATTGTCAAATAACAGGGCTTGCGTTGGAGGGCGACTAGGGCGAAGAAGTCGCCTTATCGTGGTCCCACCTTCGCCTCTATCATCTTAAAAAGAGAATAAAAGTTGCCCTTTAATTTGTAGAATCACCTGATGTCACATTTCAAATTTTATTCCCATTTTGTTACGAAATCTTCCTTTTTTGATACAGCGTCATGTTTATTATGTTACTAGTACGTGCCAGAAAGTCCACTGGTACCCTTTTAACTCTTATTTGGTATATAAAGCGTTGGTTTAAAATACGACCGGAAACCAGTTCAGAGCAAAAATACAAGAAAGTTTCCAGAGCGGATATGAATTTAATGCCAGAGATTGCAAATATACGCTGCTGATAGTGTTGAAATGAATATTGCAATGATAGAAACGTAGTAAAAAATAGTATTTAGGCATTCACTTTAAAAAAATTTAAGTTAAATATGTATAAATACTTTTAACAGATTTGTCACAATGATGTAATTTTCTACTTCTAGTTCCAATAGTACTAGTACATGTACTTCATTATAATTCAATCAATTTGTAGACCAATGACAAAGAAACATTTTTTTAACGAACAGTTTTGTGACAGTTAATATATTGTTTTTAAAGTTATGTTTAATACTTGTATTTATGAAAATGTGTGATAAAAGTTAATCAAATCTTTTACTTTATCCTCAATAAATTAAACAGCTAAAAACATGTAACAATAAAAAATTCAAATGCCAAATTAACACATATTAAAAAAAACCAAAATAGGACGCTTTCGCGTCATATAATGCAAATTCTCCCTGTTCTATCCTCACTCCTCCCTGTCAGCCCCACAAAAGAGAAGTGACTTCTCCCTATAATTTTGACCCAGCGTGAGCCCTGAATACCAATTATCATTTTTTAATGTGATGAATTAAGGAAGTTAATAAATTATGTTATGATTAAATAAAATTTCACTCAAATTAGGAAACACCTTTGATCGAGAGCTTTACAGCTTGTGCCATCGTGTCAGTTAATTAAAAGTTTAAAGTAATTTGTGAAATGTTTGATTAGCCATAACATAAGCTGTAAAACTCACCTGAATATATAAATATGATGATATACATCTAAAATAATTTAGATCCATGATATGTCAAAAGATGGAAAGAGTAAAAACATGCACTTCAACAAAAAAAAAGGAAATTATTAAAGAAACCATAACAAAAGCACACGTAATAGACAATTATCTATCATTATATGTATCAGTCTTCCCGTAATGTACCGGTCCGCCGGACCCGACCGGAAAAAAACAGCCAAATTTAACTCCGGCAAATTTGTTAAATTTACAACAAAAATGTTAAATTGGTCCGGCAGTATTTGCGTTTAGGTCCGACAAGCCAAGAACTAATTTCACGAAGACTGATGTATTATAAAATTACGGGCGAAATGACTCAGGGCGAATGGGAATCAGGGTGAAACGACTCAGTGTGAACGGGATTCGGGCGAAACGACCCAGAGGGAAACGGGATTCGGGGCGAAACGACCCGGATTCGTATATATAGATTTGAATTGAAAAGAAAATGGTCCAAACAATCTTTAGCCTATGGTGACAATTTTTTAATAGTTGTAACTGTTTTTTGCAGTGTTTTAATAATTATTTAACCGATTAACAAAAGAAGTCTCTTGACAACTGTCTACTAATTTCTTGCCTTATATATATGCATATGCAATGTTCTACTGATGCCGACAAACTTTCCAGAAATGTATATTACCTTACAAAAGCATCCCTCAGAATTCCCACTGCTGTAATTAATTGCTCCGGTATTGTATAAAGTCAATAAATACAAAACTATGAAGCAGTAAATATTAAACGACATTGTTTACTTATTGCTAAACATGGTATCACGATTCTCGTGTTATTATTATTTATTTCTGGTGACCTGCAACACCTCGGCGGATGTGAGTCCACATAAAAAGAGATCTGTAATATATTTGTCTACAGACTTTGTCTCTAAGTAGTTAATAGATTAAAAATTAAATATTAATTTAAACTAGCAACACATTTTATTTTTAATTGATAACATTTAATATTTAGTTATTAATAGTTTGTGCGGAATAATATATTAAAACTCTACGTGGCACTTATTTACAAGGGTTTCCCCATTTACCGATGACCGTTAGGTAAACCAAAAGATGACATCAACCTTGACATTCAACAGAATATCTAATTATTTATTTCGAAAGAAAGGTCAATTTAGAAAAATATGACGTGACATATATACATATTCCGATAATAATCTGTAGCTATTGTGCACTTTAGTTTGTCAATTGTTAGATTAGTCTATATTTGATAGATAATTATAATATTAATAATATATACCAAATATGTAATGCACTGTTTCCTAAAATGTAGGTTTAGCAGCAACAAGGGAAATAAACAAACCTATATCTAAAGTTGTATGACATTATTGTTATTTAACATAACAAGTTCCTATCACCAAATCATAAGGTGTCATATTTGTAATTAGTTAACAAATTTTAACAATTCTTCACTAAAGTGCAGGTATTTTATTGAACTCCATTTCCTACTATTTGATATTGTTAGTATGAAGTTCAATGCTGGTACATATTGATTCACAAACTTGCCATTGACTTAATTTTTTATATTTATTAAGGCTAAAACACCACTATGTGTAATCAGGGACAGTCTATACTAACGACTGTCCCTGGTAGGAGCAATTCTGGATGAGGTTTTGTAAAGGCTAAACTATTTCAACAATAAACTTTTACAAATAGAAAAATATTTCCACAATTTAATATCAATGCAAAGGTATATACGAATTCAAAACAGATCAAATATAAAGGATCAAAAATGATAAAATTTTTATCAAAAACTGTTTTCTTCTAAAATGGAAACAACCTTAAGGATAAGTTCGTTACGAATACCGATATTCACTAACCTCAGTTCAGTCAGTTACTCTCCTTCAGACAGGCAACCTGTCTTGAGACAACTTTACAGTGCCACATAAACAAGACAGTTGCTAATGAGTGGTATGGTGATAAATTTAAAATTAGACTTCTAAATTCAAAACACACTTAAAAAAAAGAATTATTATCACCCTAGCACCATCCTCACAAATCAGGGTTTCTGTGTCCTCATGTGTTTACGAAGTCACTATTTTGATTGGCTACATCATACCTTGATATTTAGTGGTATCCTTTTTTATGGTGTGTTGATGTGGATATAGTGGCTGCCAATTTGATTTGTTGATTTTTGTTTGTTTTGGGACTTGGACCATTTCAGCATTGAAGCTTTTATGGTCACATCTTTTCTGAAACCACTAAATGGATAGCTTTAATATTTAGAAGAATTAATTGTTATGATATATAGATATGCAAACTCATCTGCAATTTTGATTTGTCAAGTTTTGTAATGTTTGTAGGAGTTTAATATGAGAACACCATACAATGGTAGATCTTGTGGACGCATCTTTTATGAATGTATGCCTTAATTTAACATTACAGATACATTTAAAAAAATAATTATATATTTACTGTGCAGATTTGACATTTAACAAAAAATATTTTATTTCATATTATAAGTTTTTAAATAATATTTTCTTAAGCACTCTACTAAAGTTTGCACTTCTGATAAAGTTTTATCCTTTAAGTTGCAGCAAATGCTCATTTATATAGGTCTACCAATCTTTATATAGCATGCTTAACCCTAACCCAAGATATATCCCAAACAAAATTGTCCCATTTTATTTTCTCAGACCACTTTACATACTGACAGTGGGGATGTTAGGCTATGTAGCAATCTTTCCCAAGTTATACCTAATTGAAATGGCCTTATGGTCTAATGTTGAGTCATCCTGAATACAGTTAAAATACTGAACATTAAGAAACTGTTTATCTATTCTTTTTAATGCTGATTTATATCAATATCTATGCCTAAGCTATTTTAAAAAGTCGAAGAAAATAGTAGGCAGAGTTAATTTAAACAACATTTTGAGTAAGTTTTATTTGGAGCCAGGTTTGCTGAAGTGGGATCTGCCAATATTATCCTTAACATTTGCATATATGCATAGCATTTGTATTCAAAGATTTTATATTTCTTGTTATGATAGAGTACATGTATCTTAATAGTATTAGTCCCCCAAAATGAAGCCAAAGGGACTTATGATTGCTCTTTGTATGTCAGTCAGTTCTTTTGTCTGGTAAAGTTTCTTCCATTTTCCTGTATTTAATCTATTAATGATATATTTGGTAAATACTCAAATCATAGATTAAGTTTGGTTTTGTTCTGATTGAGCAACTTGTGTGTTTTTCTGTTATGAAATCTCTGACCTATTAACATTAAAAAACACATGAATAATATGCAATAATATCCACAATTGTTTATTATAAAATTACTGCTACTTATAGGCTTAAAACTGCTGAAATGTGGAAGGTATTGTACAAAACCCAAAGAAAATATAGTCATGAAGAATTTAATGACCAGAATCAAGGCCACAGGTCCTGTCACTGTGTTTGATTACATGAGGGAGGTTCTTACCAGTCCAGCAGAGGTTAGTATCTTGAGTTTAATGATGAGTTAAGTTCCTACTGGTCCCACATAGGTTGGTATCTCTTGTTTATTCATGATGGAGTTCCTACAGGTCCCACAGAAGTAAGTATCTCTTGTTAATTCATGAGTTAAGTTCCTACTGGTCCAACAGAGGTTAGACAGTATCTTTTGTGTTTATTCATGAGAAGTTCCAACAGGTCCAACAGAGGTTAGACAGTATCTTTTGTGTTTATTCATGATTTAGATCCCTATTGGTCCAACAGAGGTCAGACCGTATCTTTTGTGTTTATTCATGAGAAGTTCCAACAGGTCCAACAGAGGTAAGACAGTACTTTTTATGTTTATTTATGAGTTAAGTTTTTACAGGTCACAATAGAGGTTAGTACATGTATATTCTGTTGTTTTTACACGAGAAAGGTTCTTACTTATTTACAGTGATTAACCTTTAAAAGAAGGAATTTCCTACATGTTGTGATAAGTACATGTAGTACTGTATTTCCTGATAATCATATAATCTTGTGGAATATTTTGTTGTTGGGTTTAGATTGTAAATGCAGGAATGACATGTTTCAATGCTTATTTTTTAATATGAGGTGTAGAATAGGTCAAAATTTAAAAATAAACTTTGATCTACATATATTAAGTTCAGGTGTAATATTGGTGTTCATATAGATCATGCACAAGAATATTGTATGTATTAAATTGTCGTGTACTGCATAAGTTCATATGAGGTTAGAATAACATTCCAAATCATGAAACAGAACCAAGATTTTTTATGTGTTTATTTGTTGAAAGATTTTCAAAATTAAGTTAGCAACATCTATTTGCAATTGAAATGTAATGTTCACCTTGAATATTTTCCTAGGTGAATATTGTATTTGTTTTGTTGATTAATTAAAAACCTTATCAAAAGTCACTTGTAATAATTTATCCCACTCGTTATGAAGTTTTAATTTCCTTATTGTGAATGTCTCTTTTCTGTAGTTGTTTCCTTCCTGTTATATTTATACATGCTGTTATAGAAAAGTAACATTTAACAATAATAATATGGGAACACTAGAAGTTGCATTTAGATAAAAATAAAGGCTTCCATGTTGTTGTGTACAGTTGGAATCAATACACAGAACTTAGTCCTTTTTCCCAAACATTGTGGTTGACTTTCAGGATTTCAGGAAACATGCTCCTTAATTGTTAAAAGATGATTGGTTTTCTAGTTAATGTAAATAATGACTTGTGTTAAATACCTGTAATCACACAAAATCAAAATGCACTATTGTTTCTCTTTGTTAAAAGTGTACATTGTATAACTAACTATGAGACAAATTAAATTTTTCCATGTATCAGGTAGATGTTATTGCATGTGCACATGCACAGCCAGCTAATTAGTCAGTAAAATTAAACAATTATTTAACTTGATGACCACTGCATATTTCTAGATCTTAATTAAGTTGTGTTCATCCTGGGTAAATCATTATGTAAACTTGTCATGGCACAAGCAGACAAAATTTTTTTGTCACCCTTATCTCAGTACAAAGATAAAAAATTTGAACTCAAAAAAAAAATACAGACAAGAAAATCTGCCGCTTTGCATGTTTTGATCATACACACAGATACTTACATTTATTTCATTCTATTATTAAATATAAAAATGGTTTTTTGTTGTTTAATGCAACTTCAGCTATATCATGTTGTCCATGTGATCAATAGTAGATGAACTACCCTTACCACTCTGCCATCAAGGCCCAAATTGCAGTTTGTTATGTTTTAATCTTCAAGTCTAAATTGTACAAACAGATACAATCAGATACTAACACCTATTTCAGGGATACTATATGACCAGAGATGTATTTGGACAGAGTGGGGACTTCATCACATCACCAGAGATCAGTCAGATGTTTGGAGAGGTATAACTTTGACAGGCAATTAAAGATTCCATCTGAGAAGGATTGTGTGGTTAGGTACTAATACATGTATCCTCTTGTTAAATACAAATATACACATTAGTGCACAATATTAACAGTAAATTTGTACTGCAGTGTCATGGTAACAGAGATTTGTTACTCTCACCTTATCCAAAGAATCGAGAGCTTGCAAGCATGAAGGATAATAAAAATATACAATTCCTAATATACACAAATTAAAATACTACATGTACTAGGTTTTTCACTGAGTTTATTATGAATCGTTTTACTTAAAATTCCTGTGAAAGCAGGAGCAGATTATAAAAAATTACTACATATGTACTAACAATTTTTTAAACATCAGCAATTTATGGTGTAAGAATCTTCAGTTATTAATGTCGTTTTAAGTTGATTGGTGTTTGGTTTTTGAATGAATGGATGAAGAACAGGCAGTCACCTGTACAGCTGGTAGAACTTGGACCTGGAAGGGGAACATTGGCTGATGATATACTCAGAGTAGGTAAAAATAATAAAGACTGTTTGATTATGTGCACCTGAAACTGGTGTTGGGAGTTTAAGCCTAACTTTGGACTAGGCATGGTCAATTCTAACCCTGATTTTGGAAGGTTGCCTGTTTTCCTGCCTAGTTGGGATGTAAGAAATAACATTTTGTTTTGTTTCTTGTCTTTAGAGACAGTAAATTTAAAGTGAAATTACTAACATACATACAATTTTTTTTAATGAACCTCTATTTTGGACTACTACAAAGCCACCATTTTAAACTATGCACAACATAAAGATGTTCTTAAAAAATGTATTTACTCACTAACCAGAAAAATTTGATAAATTCACACATATACGGTACAGTACTTCTTATTCTTTCTGACTTGTTACAAGCTTTTTTGTCAACATATAGTAATATAACCTTTTACTCTAAGCTTTAAAATATACATTCTTTTGTAAATTTGTTTACAGGTTTTTAAAAAATTTCATGAAGTGCATGATGTAGTATCCTTACATTTGGTGGAAGTAAGTCCAGCACTTGCTCAGATACAAGCAGAGAAATTGAGTGGAGAAAAATTGACAGCCAAACAAGCATCTCAACTAACTGATCAGTATAATGCTATCTCTACAGACAATCAACGTAAACCATATTATACCTGTACTACCAAGTATGGCCCGACTGTATCCTGGTATAAATCATTGCCGGAGGTGCCAGTAGAATATTCATTTTTTGTAGCTCATGAATTCTTTGATGCACTTCCTATTTGTAAATTTCAGGTAATTAAAATATTGCTATTTAAGATATTAAATTGGATAATTTATACTAAATCTGTAGCTGTGCAGTCCTTGTTGATTGCTTTGTCTGACATTTGGTTAGATTAACCAACAGCCTTTGAATGACTAAAATCACTTTGTCATGACTTAAACATATTATTATGCAACTGTTAAAGAAGAACGACATTATTTACACATAATAAGGTTTGTTAGTTTGTGTACTGTTTTTTCTGTCAGAATTCAACAAATATCACTGTCCATGTTTTTTTCTGAAATTGACACTCAGCATAAAACTTAATTTAAAAGATTTTCCATGCAGTATTACTGCATCTCTTTAGTTAAGCTGCGGCAGTTGTTACCGGTACAGTGTATTATATCTTAGCATTTGTTAACATTTATATAGTGTTTACTGAAATTATCGTACACATTGAAAACTTCAAACAACTGCTACCTCCAAAAACTAAGGTGAACTTGATTCCCTATAAAAGTATAAAAATGGCAAGTACACATTTATTTTTGTATGTAATTGGTATCAAAAACATTGCCTCAAAATGACTCTAATGCTTGTTTTTAGATGTTTTAAATTAAGCCCAATATTATGTAACAGACACCATATTTTTCTGATTAGACGTGAGTAGACAAAATGTCTGTCTGGCATAGTAAATTTTAAATTTTATAACCTTGTGTTTACATAACTTTGTCATGCATGTATTTTTTATATATGTTAGACTCAGATCGAAGTATGTCATCAAATCGACAGCATAATCTCAGATCTATGGCAGATGATGTCATACAATAGGAAAATACTCAAATCTATGGCACGTACAACGAATGAGATCAACTACACGTAACCATGAAATTTGTTGGATGCAACAGAATGTCGTCTGGATGTATAAATTTTACATAAATTTAAACAATATGTTACAATAGCCGAATACCCTTAAACGAGCAGTTTCGTCTATTCCTGTCTAATTTTAAAGAAATATTCTTATTTTTATAATTAAAGAGATGAAACTAACTGCATAATACTAGAAGTCTATTTTCATCGTTTTCATTGATTATTTGTTCAACTTGATTAACTTATTGTCTATGCATAAACGTCTTTTCCAATACGAAGGAATTTTTTGTGACAAAGAGTATAAATAATTTCTTTGTTTTTTTACCTTTTGTTTTTTTCGAAAACAAAACTAAAAGAAAAAGATAACATGCAAATTTTTTTTTGTTAATGTGATAAAGAATTTTTCCTGTACTTTTCAAGGTTTTTTTGCAAATGATTTATGAAATATTATCAGTTGTTTATTTTAGAGTTCATCAACGTTTTGTGACGTCATCGACCATTGATCACAGAAGTTACTTTCGTCTGTGACGTCATCTGCCATAGATTTGAGAAAGCGACAACGATTTGAGGACGTACTTCGATCTGAGTCTAACATATATATTGTAAACAGACTGTATTAAAATATAATATTTATACGTCAGAAAACTGCAGATAAAGGATGGTGTGAAGTTATGGTAGATATCAATCCAGATAAAGACTCTCCAAACCAGTTTAGATTTGTTCTGTCTCCAGGGTCTACTCCAAATTCCACTGGATACTTAAAAGTAAGCTTCCATACAAATTATCTGCAGAGATTAGAAAAGTGCTTCTATTTGAAGATTTCATCACCGTACCTGCTTGGGAAATTATGTGTGATTGAAATCTTAAGAGTTGACTGTTTAAGTATATTGCAATCTTTTAACACATAAATATTGGCTGTTTACCATTTCTTCATTTAAAATGCCGATATCATTTATCATAGAAAGAGTTTCTTCAAAGCACATCAACTTTTTTTATGAAAACTCTTAATGTTATTTTTATTTTAAAAAAGATATAATTTATTTTCAAATCTAGTGTATATTTACAAGTTGCATTTGAACTATTGCAATGCTAGTCACCATTTCTTTTCCACTGCAGATTGAGAAAGACAAAAATTACTCATTGTTTTTGTTGACATATAAACTAACTATGTATTCTGCATGTATAGGTTTGTTTGTCTGTTGAATAGTGTTTAATGCCACTTTCAGCAATTTTTCAGCTATATCATGGCGTCCAGTTTTTATTGGGGGGAGGAAGTAAGAGTACCTGGAGAAAACCCTTGTCAATTCAGATTAGAGTAGAGTACACCCTGCCCGCAGTGAGACTCAAACAGACTCAAACACGCAAATGCAGTGTTGACAGACCACATCATCAATAGTAGGATGACTAACTACATTAACCACTTAGGCAACTAAGGCCCCTATACATGTATTGGATCCTTTTGACTATTTTCATACACTTCCCTCTCCAATATAACTAAGCTACATAATATAGCTGAAAGCTGAATGTACCATTATATGGCACAATATTTCAAGTTAACAGTTACATTGTACTGTGTTTATAAAATTTCAATTTAAAGCATAAAATTTAGTTGTGTAAATCATGTAATTTTTTTCATGTGTTATCTCCCTTATTTCTTGAACATTTCAATCTATAAGTATATGGGCAAGATCACATGATTATAATATTGCAAAAAAATGTATTTAAATATTGAACACAAATTAAAAATTACAAATTTTTATTTCAGTCTGAATGAAGTGTTGGAAAATGCATGTTATTACTTTAAGATTACTTACAGCATACAAGACCTAACGATCCAAGAGACCATATAGAAATAGCACCATTCTCTGGAGTCTTAATTCTACAAATAGCAGAAAGAATAAAACAGAAGGGTGGACTTGCTTTAATAGCAGACTACGGCCATTTTGGGGAAAAAACAGATACACTTAGGGTAGGATAGATACTCTAAAGTACATGTAGGATTTACACACAAAACTAACAAATGTTAAGTGTCATGTTAATGCATATGCTTTGAGATCATAGACAGTGGAAAGGGTTATTTAAAAATATAAGAAATTGAGGAATTCTTTAATTGTACTGTCTGTCTAAGAATCCTACAATAAGTATTACAGGTATGTAAAGCCTAGATCTTTAAAAATCTTTTATAAATTGTATATATGTGCAGCATGAAATGCTTATTTTTTTTTGTTCCTCAACATTTTTGTTAATCATTTTTGTTGCAAAATAATAACTAAAATTAACATTTATGTAGCTGGTAGTAAAAAAAAAGTTTTAATTTAAAAAAGCATTTTTGTTTCTTTTAAGTGATATGGTTAATTGTATTGTGTTTTTTACTAAAATAGTACTACAATAAAAGTGCAGTTTTTGTCTCGCCTGCGACGAAAGTCGCTGGAGGCGAGACATATGTATGGGAATCCGGCGGCGACGGCGTAAACACTTGACATCTTGCTTCATATCTTTGTAAGCCCAAGCCTTAGGTCCATCAAATTTGGTCCAAAGGTAGCTTATGATGAGTACTTGCCAGTCAGTCACTTGTCACCTGACCTTGACCTCAATTTCACGGTCCAGCGCCTACGTTAAAGTTTTTGGGTTACGGCAGTTCCTCCGTAACTACGCATGGTAGGATGACAATATTTGGTATATAGGTTGCTGATGACTAGTACATGACTGTCTGGTAGGTGTCACCTGACCTTGACCTCAATTTCACGGTCCAGTGACTATGTTAAAGTTTTTGGGTTACGGCAGTTCCTCTGTTACTATGCATGGTAGGATGACAATATTTGGTATATAGGTTGCTGATGACTAGTACATGACTGTCTGGTAGGTGTCACCTGACCTTGACCTCAATTTCACGGTCCAGCGACTTCGTTAAAGTTTTTGGGTTACGGCAGTTCCTCTGTAACTACGCCTTGTAGGATGACAATATTTGGTATATAGGTTGCTGATGACTAGTACATGACTGTCTGGTAGGTGTCACCTGACCTTGACCTCAATTTCACGGTCCAGCAACTACGTTAAAGTTTTTGGGTTACGGCAGTTTCTCTGTAACTATGCATGGTAGGATGACAATATTTGGTATATACATTGCTGATAAATAGTACATGACTGTCTGGTAGGCATCACCTGACCTTGACCTCAATTTCACGGTCCAGCGACTACGTTAAAGTTTTTGTATTAGGACAGTTCCTCAGTATCTATGCATGGTATGGTGACAATATTTATACAGGCTGCTGATAACTAATGCTATTTACGTAATGCTTATGACGAAATTTATTTTCGTTACTGATGCGGAATGCAGGCGAGACATTTTTCTGTGTCCAGACTTGTATGGTGTAATTGCTGTTCTTAATTGGGAGTGCCAAAAATGCAGTAATAGGTTATCAGTTGATGAAAATGTTCTCTTGTTTCTACCATAAAAATGTGCAAAATATAGTATAGATTTTCAAAATACAATGCCTCAAAATATAATATTTACATTATGTATGTCTTTCATTGATATCATAGATTTCTATTGGTTCAAACCATTACAAATGACATATATTCATTCTTTGCATTTCTCAATGAAACCGGTAGCCATGAAGAGCATGCGCTTGCTTGACTATGTCCACAGTAAACTATTGACACCAGGTAATTTAAATCAACAAAAGTACATTGTGCATGAATTAAATCATGACTCCAGCATTTTTGTCTCGCCTGCGACGAAAGTCGCTGGAGGCGAGACATATGTATGGGAATACGGCGGCGGCGGCGTAAACACTTGACATCTTGCTCCATATCTTTGTAAGCCCAAGCCCTAGGTCCATCAAATTTGGTCCAAAGGTAGCTTATGATGAGTACTTGCCAGTCAGTCACCTGTCACCTGACCTTGACCTCAATTTCACGGTCCAGTGACTACGTTAAAGTTTTTAGGTTACGACAGTTCCTCTGTAACTACGCATGGAAGGATGACAATATATGGTGTATAGGTTGCTGATGACTAGTACATGACTGTCTGGTAGGTGTCACCTGACCTTGACCTCAATTTCACGGTCCAGCGACTACGTTAAAGTTTTTGGGTTACGACAGTTCCTCTGTAACTACACATGGTAGGATGACAATATTTGGTGTATAGGTTGCTGATGACTAGTACATGACTGTCTGGTAGGTGTCACCTGACCTTGACCTCAATTTCACGGTCCAGCGACTACGTTAAAGTTTTTGTGTTACGACAGTTCCTCTGTAACTACGCATGGTAGGATGACAATATTTGGTGTATAGGTTGCTGATGACTAGTACATGACTTTCTGGTAGGTGTCACCTGACCTTGACCTCAATTTCACGGTCCAGCGACTACGTTAAAGTTTTTGGGTTATGATAGTTCCTCTGTAACTACGCATGGTAGGATGACAATATTTGGTATATAGATTGCTGATGAATAGTACATGACTGTCTGGTAGGTTCCACCTGACCTTGACCTCAATTTCACGGTCCAGCGACTACGTTAAAGTTTTTGGGTTACGGCAGTTTCTCTGTAACTATGCATGGTAGGATGACAATATTTGGTATATACATTGCTGATAAATAGTACATGACTGTCTGGTAGGCATCACCTGACCTTGACCTCAATTTCACGGTCTAGCGACTACGTTAAAGTTTTTGTATTAGGACAGTTCCTCAGTATCTATGCATGGTATGGTGACAATATTTATACAGGCTGCTGATAACTAATGCTATTTACGTAATGCTTATGACGAAATTTATTTTTGTTACTGATGCGGAATGCAGGCGAGACATTTTTCTGTGTCCACACTTGTATGGTGTAATTGCTGTTCTTAATTGGGAGTGCCAAAAATGCAGTAATAGGTTATCAGTTGATGAAAATGTTCTCTTGTTTCTACCATAAAAATGTGCAAAATATAGTATAGATTTTCAAAATACAATGCCTCTAAATATAATATTTACATTATGTATGTCTTTCATCGATATCATAGATTTCTATTGGTTCAAACCATTACAAATGACATATATTCATTCTTTGCATTTCTCCATGAAACCGGTAACCATGAAGAGCATGCGCTTGCTTGACTATGTCCACAGTAAACTATTGACACCAGGTAATTTAAATCAACAAAAGTACATTGTGCATGAATTAAATCATGACTCCAGCATTTTTGTCTCGCCTGCGACGAAAGTCGCTGGAGGCGAGACATATGTATGGGAATCCGGCGGCGGCGGCGGCGTAAACACTTGACATCTTGCTTCATATCTTTGTAAGCCCAAGCCCTAGGTCCATCAAATTTGGTCCAAAGGTAGCTTATGATGAGTACTTGCCAGTCAGTCACCTGTCACCTGACCTTGACCTCAACTTCACGGTCCAGTGACTACGTTAAAGTTTTTGGGTTACGACAGTTCCTCTGTAACTACGCATGGTAGGATGACAATATATGGTGTATAGGTTGCTGATGACTAGTACATGACTGTCTGGTAGGTGTCACCTGACCTTGACCTCAATTTTACGGTCCAGCGACTACGTTAAAGTTTTTGGGTTATGACAGTTCCTCTGTAACTACGCATGGTAGGATGACAATATTTGGTGTATAGGTTGCTGATGACTAGTACATGACTGTCTGGTAAGGTGTCACCTGACCTTGACCTCAATTTCACGGTCCAGCGACTACGTTAAAGTTTTTGTGTTACGACAGTTCCTCTGTAACTACGCATGGTAGGATGACAATATTTGGTGTATAGGTTGCTGATGACTAGTACATGACTTTCTGGTAGGTGTCACCTGACCTTGACCTCAATTTCACGGTCCAGCGACTACGTTAAAGTTTTTGGGTTATGATAGTTCCTCTGTAACTACGCATGGTAGGATGACAATATTTGGTATATAGATTGCTGATGAATAGTACATGACTGTCTGGTAGGTTCCACCTGACCTTGACCTCAATTTCACGGTCCAGCGACTACGTTAAAGTTTTTGGGTTACGGCAGTTTCTCTGTAACTATGCATGGTAGGATGACAATATTTGGTATATACATTGCTGATAAATAGTACATGACTGTCTGGTAGGCATCACCTGACCTTGACCTCAATTTCACGGTCTAGCGACTACGTTAAAGTTTTTGTATTAGGACAGTTCCTCAGTATCTATGCATGGTATGGTGACAATATTTATACAGGCTGCTGATAACTAATGCTATTTACGTAATGCTTATGACGAAATTTATTTTTGTTACTGATGCGGAATGCAGGCGAGACATTTTTCTGTGTCCACACTTGTATGGTGTAATTGCTGTTCTTAATTGGGAGTGCCAAAAATGCAGTAATAGGTTATCAGTTGATGAAAATGTTCTCTTGTTTCTACCATAAAAATGTGCAAAATATAGTATAGATTTTCAAAATACAATGCCTCTAAATATAATATTTACATTATGTATGTCTTTCATCGATATCATAGATTTCTATTGGTTCAAACCATTACAAATGACATATATTCATTCTTTGCATTTCTCCATGAAACCGGTAACCATGAAGAGCATGCGCTTGCTTGACTATGTCCACAGTAAACTATTGACACCAGGTAATTTAAATCAACAAAAGTACATTGTGCATGAATTAAATCATGACTCCAGCATTTTTGTCTCGCCTGCGACGAAAGTCGCTGGAGGCGAGACATATGTATGGGAATCCGGCGGCGGCGGCGGCGTAAACACTTGACATCTTGCTTCATATCTTTGTAAGCCCAAGCCCTAGGTCCATCAAATTTGGTCCAAAGGTAGCTTATGATGAGTACTTGCCAGTCAGTCACCTGTCACCTGACCTTGACCTCAACTTCACGGTCCAGTGACTACGTTAAAGTTTTTGGGTTACGACAGTTCCTCTGTAACTACGCATGGTAGGATGACAATATATGGTGTATAGGTTGCTGATGACTAGTACATGACTGTCTGGTAGGTGTCACCTGACCTTGACCTCAATTTTACGGTCCAGCGACTACGTTAAAGTTTTTGGGTTATGACAGTTCCTCTGTAACTACGCATGGTAGGATGACAATATTTGGTGTATAGGTTGCTGATGACTAGTACATGACTGTCTGGTAAGGTGTCACCTGACCTTGACCTCAATTTCACGGTCCAGCGACTACGTTAAAGTTTTTGTGTTACGACAGTTCCTCTGTAACTACGCATGGTAGGATGACAATATTTGGTGTATAGGTTGCTGATGACTAGTACATGACTTTCTGGTAGGTGTCACCTGACCTTGACCTCAATTTCACGGTCCAGCGACTACGTTAAAGTTTTTGGGTTATGATAGTTCCTCTGTAACTACGCATGGTAGGATGACAATATTTGGTATATAGATTGCTGATGAATAGTACATGACTGTCTGGTAGGTTCCACCTGACCTTGACCTCAATTTCACGGTCCAGCGACTACGTTAAAGTTTTTGGGTTACGGCAGTTTCTCTGTAACTATGCATGGTAGGATGACAATATTTGGTATATACATTGCTGATAAATAGTACATGACTGTCTGGTAGGCATCACCTGACCTTGACCTCAATTTCACGGTCTAGCGACTACGTTAAAGTTTTTGTATTAGGACAGTTCCTCAGTATCTATGCATGGTATGGTGACAATATTTATACAGGCTGCTGATAACTAATGCTATTTACGTAATGCTTATGACGAAATTTATTTTTGTTACTGATGCGGAATGCAGGCGAGACATTTTTCTGTGTCCACACTTGTATGGTGTAATTGCTGTTCTTAATTGGGAGTGCCAAAAATGCAGTAATAGGTTATCAGTTGATGAAAATGTTCTCTTGTTTCTACCATAAAAATGTGCAAAATATAGTATAGATTTTCAAAATACAATGCCTCTAAATATAATATTTACATTATGTATGTCTTTCATCGATATCATAGATTTCTATTGGTTCAAACCATTACAAATGACATATATTCATTCTTTGCATTTCTCCATGAAACCGGTAACCATGAAGAGCATGCGCTTGCTTGACTATGTCCACAGTAAACTATTGACACCAGGTAATTTAAATCAACAAAAGTACATTGTGCATGAATTAAATCATGACTCCAGCATTTTTGTCTCGCCTGCGACGAAAGTCGCTGGAGGCGAGACATATGTATGGGAATCCGGCGGCGGCGGCGGCGTAAACACTTGACATCTTGCTTCATATCTTTGTAAGCCCAAGCCCTAGGTCCATCAAATTTGGTCCAAAGGTAGCTTATGATGAGTACTTGCCAGTCAGTCACCTGTCACCTGACCTTGACCTCAACTTCACGGTCCAGTGACTACGTTAAAGTTTTTGGGTTACGACAGTTCCTCTGTAACTACGCATGGTAGGATGACAATATATGGTGTATAGGTTGCTGATGACTAGTACATGACTGTCTGGTAGGTGTCACCTGACCTTGACCTCAATTTTACGGTCCAGCGACTACGTTAAAGTTTTTGGGTTATGACAGTTCCTCTGTAACTACGCATGGTAGGATGACAATATTTGGTGTATAGGTTGCTGATGACTAGTACATGACTGTCTGGTAAGGTGTCACCTGACCTTGACCTCAATTTCACGGTCCAGCGACTACGTTAAAGTTTTTGTGTTACGACAGTTCCTCTGTAACTACGCATGGTAGGATGACAATATTTGGTGTATAGGTTGCTGATGACTAGTACATGACTTTCTGGTAGGTGTCACCTGACCTTGACCTCAATTTCACGGTCCAGCGACTACGTTAAAGTTTTTGGGTTATGATAGTTCCTCTGTAACTACGCATGGTAGGATGACAATATTTGGTATATAGATTGCTGATGAATAGTACATGACTGTCTGGTAGGTTCCACCTGACCTTGACCTCAATTTCACGGTCCAGCGACTACGTTAAAGTTTTTGGGCTACGATAGTTCCTCTGTAACTACGCATGGTAGGATGACAATAATTGGTATATAGGTTGCTGATGAATAGTACATGACTGTCTGGTAGGTTCCACCTGACCTTGACCTCAATTTCACGGTCCAGCGACTACGTTAAAGTTTTTGGGTTACGGCTGTTCTCCTGTAACTATGCAGGGTAGGGTGACAATATTTTGTATACAGGCTGCTGCCGATATTTAATGCTATTTACTTAAAGCTTATGACGAAATTTATTTTCGTTACTGATGCTGAATGCAGGCGAGACGTTTTTCTGTGTCCACACTTGTTTTAATGAAATAAAATGTAAATATAAGAATTGAATGCATTATTTCAAGTTTCATTGATGTATGAAAGCGTTGACCAAAACACATTTTCATCATGAAGCGCTTCTGTGCTTCATTGAAAAGGTGCTTTGGTCAACGTTTTCATACACGTCAATGAAACTTCAAAAGAATGCATTCAATTCTTAAACAAATACTGAACAGGTTTGTAAAATTTATAATATAACCCATATTTATATATGTAAGTTTTTATATTTACAGGGATTTAAGAACCATAAATTACATGATGTATTGTGTGATCCTGGGACAGCTGATATAACAGCCGATGTAGATTTCTCATTTTTCCGATATCTTTGTTTATCAGTAAAGGAAGGTATGCAAAATATGTATTGGTTTCTGGCAGCACGGTATATACTTAACATGACAAAATTTGATTAATAGATGAAGAATAATACATTTCAGTCTGGATGCCTTAATAGAGCTGGAGAATTGCATAAAGTGGCATAGAACGCTACTCAAACAAATAGACAAAATCCATTCATTTGATGATATCTGGCCCTTTCCATTGACTTAACAATTTTTAACGACATGTACCAGTACATGTATGATGAAATGTTACAACTATTTTGTTTAAATGCATATTTCTTTGTAATTTTTTTTTTTTTGTGATTTTTGGCCCGGTTATAACCTGGGTTATACTATGGTGAAGTTGGGTGGGCGGGTAGGGAAAATAGGGTATCAATTTTTTATAATCATCTCCTACTACAGTTTTCAATCCAGATCTCTGAAACTTCACAGAAAGATTGCTCATGTATTGAAGTTGTGCACCTGCTATTATGGAATTGTTCCAGGGTTTTTTCATAAATATACAGACATGAGAACTTAGTCATTTTTCAGGACATTTGCATAAGATGGTACCTATTTTGTGTAATCAACTTCTCCTACAGTTTTCAACCCAGATCTCTGAAACTTCATAGAAAGATTGTACATGTATTGAGGTTGTGCACCTGCTATTATGGAATTGTTCCAGGGTTTTTTTCCTTAAATTTTCCTGAGATGGGATTTTTCAGAACATTTGCAGTAGACGGTACCTATTTTGTATAATCTACTCGCCCTACATTTTTTTTTACACAGACCTAAAATTTTAACAATTTACATAGCTCAGTCAATCCCATTTATTCCATGCATTTACTCTTACTGAAAGAGTCTCACTTTGATTAAAATTTAAAAGTTCATAATTTAAGATGTTATTTTTGTTATACCCCATTTTGGCAGTCTGGGGTAGTGGTCCTCATGTCCACCTCTCTGTTCAATTTTAGTTTCAAAAAGCTTGCATCCAATTTTGAATGAAAATATGGGATATTATACAAATACAGCCTTTCTCTTTGTCAATACAAGTTTATATCCACTGAGAGATGTAAATAGACTTAGGACGTAGTCTGAAGTCAATATACAACTCGAGTTCGATATATATAACTTGTATTGACAAAGAGAAAGGCTGTATTTTTCATACATGTGGTATCTCACAGCGTGAGACAACGATCTCACGCAAAACAAATAATGTAAAGTAAAAAAAATTTGATATTATTTCAGCACGAAGCATCTTCCTATTTCGTAAGCCGCCATCTTTGTTTACAATAGATTTTTCATTGAGCGATAGATAAATCCTGAGATTATCGAAATTACACTATTGCTTATTTTGGGTGTTACTAAATTAAGGAATATGGTCAAAATTAATTGGAAATAAAGTGACAATGTTTTTAGTGGTAAATACAAGTTAATTATTTAATTAAGAATTAGTTCAAAGACAAAAATAATATTTGTTCATTAATAAATTAAGAATTAGTTCACAGAAAATAATATTTTTAAAGTTTATTTTGTACAACAATTTCTACTATTAACTCATTATAGATTTGTAAGGTCACCTAAATAGGAACATTCATGTACATAATGCTGGCTATAATTTTTATATAACAAATATTACAAAATTCTAGATTTACAACTTTCAAAGAGCTAAAACTTGCCGAAATACTTCAACTTTTATTCATTTCATGAGTGTCTGGTACAGTCCAAGAGGGGACAAATATATCCAATACAGGCTCCACCAAGAACAACAGAGAATAATCATAAACATGGTTAAACAATAAGATGAAACAACAAAATAACAAACAAAATCAAAGAATGAAAACGCTAATAATAACGCAAAATCAGGGTCGACTAAAAATCTCACACAAAATCATCAAATCTCACACAAAATTTAGTCCAGTCTCACACATTGGGCTGAGAGAAATATCACATGTATGGTATTTTTTATATTATTAATTGATAATTTTGCTGTATTTTAATTTGTCACATAAAAAATAATAATATAATATAAGAAATAAAAAGTCTATCACATGCTTGCATAAGCATCCAAACCTTTTGTGCTCAACAATGTTCATTGTTTGTTGTTATTCCATAACAGTGTTCCAGCTAGGGGGAAAAAGAGGGGCGTCGCACCTCGCCCTAAAATTACCACGTCCCTGTGCCCTTCTCAGGCGCCCCTGTGTCCAGATTGGTGCACCTTATCACTCTATTGCTTCAATTATCTGTTCTAAAATTAATTAGTAATTATAGTGTTTTTATAGCTAATTAACTCATTAGACTATTCTCGTTTCCTTATAATTTTGATTACATAATTTGGTAGACAGTGGGGACTGGTACACAGATAACATTTTAAGTTTTGACACAGTGACTTCAAATAGTTATTACCTTAAAAATTTGCGTGGTCACTGTTTTTGGTCATTTGGCTTAATTATGGTTCAGACCCGAAATAGCTAAAACCGTTTTTATTGCCCTTTGCGATAGATATCTTCGAATATTTGTCACCGCGCCATGTTGATCATTGAACACGCCATTTTTTTTAAACAAAAAGTGAAAGCTGGTAACTGACTGCCTTTCTCTATGTTCAAATAGCGTTAAGTAAAAATACATGTGGTAACCAGTACAAACCAACTGAAAATACGGAAATCTCTGGAGCGGATATGAATTAGTTCAGGAACTTGCAAATACAATGCTGCTTGTGTTGAAGTTACAACCACAAAGATTGAAACACAGTAACAAATAGTATTTTGGCAGTAACTTTTCAGTTGATTAAATGTACAAATATATTTTAAAATTTACTTTAAAATGAAAACAAAGGCGCAAAACAGCAACAAAACACTTATTCAAATAACAATAACAACAAAAGTGCAACAACCACAATCATACTTAAAAATATGAAAATACATGAAAAAGTGCCTTTCTCATGTGCCCCTCTATTTTTAAATCCTAGCTGGAACACTGCATAAGAAGATTGATAGGCTGGATGTAAAATATGATTGGCTGATTGCGAAACGTCACACAATTTTGGGAATTTTGTGTATCCGCCAAAATACAAAATATCACTTGGTAGACTGGACAAACTTAAATACAGCAAAATTATTAATTAATGATATTGTTTCATATCAGTTTGGTAAGAAGTCTATCAATTTTGGGGTAAAATACATATAATTTCAAGGTCACAGTCCACACAAAAAGTTAGAAATTTTTACAAGAGAAATGTTTCCAGACTGAAACTCAAAAAGTTTGAATTTGATCTCAATGAAACTTTGGAACATAGTTTCATATTAGATGTATCAGAAGCCTATGGATTTTTGGGGAAATCCATCTAATTTCAAGGTCACTGTTGCCAAAACACAATTTAGAAATTTTTACAAAAAAGATATTTCCAGACAATAACTCAAAAAAGTGTGCATTTAGTTTCAATGGAACTCTGGGACACAGTTTCATATTAGGTGAATCAGATCTATCAGTTTTTGGGGAAATCTATCAAATTCCAAAGTCACATTTGCCCAAAAATGTTAGAAATTTTTATACACAAAAAAACAATTTCCGGACAATAACTCAAAAAGTGTGCATTTGATTTCAATGAAACTTTAGGATATTATTACATATCAGGAAGCCTATTGATGCTGTAGGAATTATCAATGTTCAATGTTACCAGTCAACAAAAAAACATTATAAATTTTTATAAAAAAGTTCTGTAAAATTTAACTGGGAGATCTCGCTAGATCCACTTTTTCTAGGTAAATTGCATATATGAAAACTTGTTTAGAACTTTTAGAACTTTACCGTGGCTTTAAAGGGTTTTTTTTCTTTTTCTCATAGTCAAATCGCAGACAATATTCAATTTTCATGTGTCAAGAATTAAAATTTCAATTTAAGGCACATTTTATTTTTAAAAAGGTTTTTAAAATATAAAATTTAACTGGTAATGTTTATACTGAACTTCAATTATAAAAATCAAAATTTGAAAATTTAAAAATAAACTTATGAATACAAACATGATGGAATCAATGTCATTTATTCACACGATTCCTACAGTATCAAAAGTGGCTTATATTTTAAAAATTTGTCTTTTTTTCTCGAATAATTTTTCAATACATATACCAAAATACATATAAAACTTGTAGGGCATATAATACACAAATAAAACAAACTTGAATAATTTTTACTACATTTTTTAAATGTTTGCAAAAAGAATAATTCCCATGTTATTTTAAGTATTGAAAATAGTTAGCATCTGAGATTGACTATTTTTTGACATTATAAAACAGATATTTAGTACTTTAATATAGACAAAAGTCATTTGTAAGTTATTCAATACAGTCAATGATGTTTTATATTAATATTCCTTCTTTATAATTTCAATGTTACCAGATATTCTTTTGGATTATAGAAACTCTTATATTTTCATGTATCACCAGTGATTTATCAATAATAATGGCGTATCATTACTAAAATAAACATAAGAATAAACATCTGTTTTGTCAACAGTGTCTATATATAACTGAGGACGGCAAAAATAGCAAGACAAAGGTTATTAATTGAAAATTTATAAAGATATTTTAAATGTAACTGAATGTAACTGAATGTAATTAATGGTTTTGACATGACTCCAACATTACATTTGACATGGTTTCATTGTAAATAATTGGATTTTGCAAGTCAAACCTGATCTTGTGTTTTCGTTTTATTTATTTAATTTCAGTAGAAGCACTTCTATTATTTTACAATTTGTCCACACATTGTATTTCATCATAAAACATTAATAAAACATTTGTAATTAATGTTTCAGATGTTTCTGTTACCAATACTAAGATCTTCATTGTTTCAGGCTATTATATCAGTTCCATTGTGTTTTAGTCTGCATAGTTACAAAATATTTTAATATATCTTAATTTTCAATTTGGATGGTTCATATTAATTTTCTTTTCATTAATTTGCATCTGAAAAAAGACTGTCTAATAAAATGTAGGAATCTATATTTCTCTGTTCGAAATTTCCTCCTCTTTCAAGCCTAATTTCCTCCAAATCCTTATCTTTGACGTTGACCTAATACATGTATATACAATATGTTTGATTGTCATGCATATTTTCTTGAATTATCAAGCATAGTGTATGGTTTAAATGTGATTGACTGAGTTATTTTATGATTCATGAAGAAATAGACTCAAGAATGCTACAATACTTGTAGAAACCTGTGGAGAGGTTTACACACAAGTGTCTACAGTGTTATTGAGTTTATTTCAATTGAACCAAACCAATAATTATGTTCAGTGCATGTGATGTTATTTTTCAGCATATTCTTTATTGAAATATATTATATAAAAAACACATCAAAGTTTTGTTTTAATCACATTTTTGTTTCTCCATAGTTTCACCATATGGTCCAATCACTCAAAGAGAATTTCTCCAGAATATGGGAATATATCTCAGATTACATGTAAGTTGAATTATAACATGAAAATTTTAATATGTTTCATTTGTTTCTTTTGCATACTTGTTATTATTGCTATGTGTGAGATTTTAGGCTTGATTTCTAAGGTCTAATAAAAGACATTAAAACTGCTAGGACAAGTTGATGTCAATATGACTTTTCTATTTGGAAACAGCTACTTCAGAGAAATCAGCTTTATGTCTGATTTATGTGCTAAATAGCACAGTTTAAAACCCGATGCATGACAGACAGAAACATGGACATGTGCATGGACAAACGAACAGACCAAAAAAGAAGTTGATGAGCCTTGAAAAGTTGTTGTTTAATAATATCTTAAAATAAATATATCATATTAGACAAAATAGTAACCAATAGTTATTACTGCAACAGTCCATATATACAAGTATCCATTCAGTGTTTAGCTCAATCTTCTAGTGGAACACATTGTTTAACCAACGATTCTAGTAACCAGCTGTGCTGATGACAGATAAAATAATTTTGTTACAATGTAGGACACTATAAATAATTACAATAGTTATATAATAAATTTATTATCTGCTTCTTTTTAACACGCTGTCACTAGCTCTTTCTTTTCTCTGTATTCATAAATAAAGGCAATAATTTCTATTTTTTAGATGCTTCTGAAGGACCAGAAAGATGAGTCCATTAAACAGAAATTACAATCTGGGTACGATATGATTACCAACCCAGACAAAATGGGAGAAAGGTTTAAATTCTTTGCAATTTTACCTAAGCAGGAAAAGCATTACATACCAGATGGATTCAAACCTTTACCCTTTAAATAACATTGACAATATGATATATGATTCGTTTTTACAGTTCACAATACATATAATGCATTTAAAGTATTCACAGCCTAACAGTATCACATAAGTATACAGCAGAAAGGAATCTAAGTTAGTGCTATTCAAATGCAAGGTGTTTGACATGTTATTGTAAATAAAACTGAGTACCTTTTGTTGTCTTAATTGTATATGAAAAGTTGGTGCATTTTTAATTTCAGTTGCATTATCAACGTATTAAATGATTATTGCATATAGATATTTTGGGGGTTTTTTGGAGAAAATAAATATAGTAGTGTAACAAATTTTTGTTTACTATTTTGATTCAATATCCATATGATATTTTCTTAAAAATCTTTAAATAAAGCTAAAAAAATTTAGTGGTCAGCGACCGTATTCAAAAGTTATGAGGTCATCTTTATTACCTGTTTTTGGGGTACTAGGATTATGTGTTATTTTACTTACATTTTTCCCATAGATTCCTGTTAGAATCAACTTAGATTGTTTTGAAGGCTTCATGGCATGTAGAAGACAAATATGCAATAATCTATATAAAAATACGCAAGTTGCGGGCATAAATGTGGAATTAATATGTTCCCACCATATTTGTTGTGGACTCGGAATACACAAAATCGAAGATCACAAAAAATTGACCCACAATAATTAAACTATATTTTCACAGAAGATGGAGGATAACTTACTTTCCAAATTAAAAAAATTTTAAAATATGGTCACCGAATCAGGGGAAGAATTATTTTTATAGGCCAGAATTGGCGGGAAGGAAAGAGCGCATTTTTCTTTGTACAAACTGTACATCTTTTCTAGATTTGTAGCACAGTATACAATCAAGAAAGTATAATAGTTCATTTTTATGTGTATTTTTGCTATTGCAAAGTGATTAATTTTGTTTTTTCCCAAATCCTAAAAGACTGTATTGCTTTTTTACTTATATTAATAACATTTTTGTTGATCCATAAAGTATATGGTAACTGAAATGAAAATTACGCAGAATTTTGATGACAACAAATAAACAAAAAAATTACGGAACAATAACGTTTAAAATCAAAATGTGCAGAGACAATAGTAGGATTTGTCTTTAAGTTGGGACCTTCTCTTACACTCAAAGGTGCGAAAGACTGATTAAGCCAATCGTTTTCACCATTACTTATACTATTTTATTAAACACATATCTCTTTTGTACAGATACTGGAAAACACAGCATGAATTTACAAAACTGCAACCTTTAATTTTGGGGGGTTATTTGTATTGAATAAAAACTATTAGTGGGAATAATGTTTGTTTAAACAATAATGTATATATTTTCTAAAAACATTTTATAATAAGATATCAGATGTACAGATATTAGATCTAAAAGAGATGCTATTTTTTCTAGAATATTCTTAGTGTAGTCACATTATTATTTATAATATGTAGATTTTTCATAGAGGTAAAAAAAGAAAATGTTCTTATAAGCCAGGTAGCAAAAATTTCTAGACAGATTCAAGACTTAAGTTTATTTTGTGGTTTGTCCATTATAAACATACAATACATTGAATTATCTTTCATATGTTTTCCCTCCTTAAGTGAAGACATTATTTCAGCTCACAATTTGGGAGGTTTGCAATTGCAGGCCATTATTGATCAACATATTAAGAAACTGTTATCAATAGTTGTTTATATCTCACTTAAATGTTGATAGAAAAAGAGTTATATTCTGTTTAAAAGGATATATCTGCATTGTTTAAAATTCAGTTTCTGAATTGAAATATTTTGTGAGGTTTAAATTTTGTGACATATCAGATCTTTACTGTGCATTTAACATGAAAAACAATGCATAATGCATAATTTTTGGTGTTTCAATTTGATGCAGTGGCATGTGTAACATGTCCTTTTGTATACTAAATATTTTTCCTCTTGGAATAAAGTATTATTATTATATTCTTATTTATACAAATAAATCTGTTATATACTGTTAACTACCAGGCTTGTGCATTTCCAATGCTGTACAACTTGTATGATGTGCCGTGCTAGTTTTGGAAAAAAATGTCTTCTCACATTTACTTTTTTGACAAGGATTGCCAGTTTTCCTACCTGAGGTCGAGGGTTTTCTCCATGTAATCCAGCTTCCTTCCCCAATAAAAACTGGATGCCATGAAAAATTGCTGAAAATTGTGTTAAACATAAAACTAACAAACACATTTACTTTTACTTTTATTACTGGAACTTGAGCACTAATAGTTTTCTTTCATCATTGATAGAGAAACTGTGAATACCAGTTATATTTAAAAGTACAATTTATTATTACAATAAATAGATTAATATTTAATGATAATTTTGTTGAATATATCCCTACAAAGAATATAGTATATTGTTCAGGTGAACCAAATTGTCACTTTTAATTTCCTGAGTTATGCAATTAATTGTCCAGGTATTAGATGAAAGACTTCTTCACAAAATGAATGGCCGATTAGTTATTCCATTTATACCTATTTTAAGCCTATTATTTTTTATATTTGGTGATATTTATACATGTCTTACATAACGTCGAAAGAGGAAATAAGTTTATAGATGAAAATGATGTTATTGATGGGAGACAGCTCTTCTAGAAGTTTAAAAATAAATTCTGTTTTCTGCTTTTGCAATCACTTGTTGCCTGTCCTCTGTCTTAAAATTTTTCAAAAATCTCCTCTGAAACCACTAGGCCAATTTTTTTCAAACTTAGCCACAATCATCCTTAGGGTTTCTAGTTTCAAATTTGTACCTAGGGTGTTGAAAAATGGACAGAGATGACCACTGTTACTAAAAATAGAACATGGGTGTCAAATCACATTTTTTATCATTATCTCAAAAATTATAATAGCTATAGAGAAAACCATTACTTTAAATTAATCAGCACATTAAGGTCTTCAATAGTTGCTATTAGTCCTAACTCGAAAACTATAAGAGCTAGATTGAACTGTAAATAGCAAAAATGATCAGCAATAAAAGCCCTACAATTCAATGTATTGGTTTGAAATTGTCTGATGACTCCTTATATGAGTTATTGCTCTTAAATGGCATTTTTTAAATAAAATTTTCCATTTTTGACCTGTAACCTAAAAACTATAACAGCTAGAGTGAAACTGTAAACAGCAAAAATGATCAGCAATAAAAGCCCTACAATTCACTTAATTGGTCTTAAATTGTTAGATGACTCCTTATATGAGTTATTGCCCTTTAACTGCAATTTTTCATGAAATTTTCCGTTTTTTGTCCTGTAAATTAAAAACTTTAACAGCTAGAGTAAAACTGTAAATAGCAAAAATAATCAGCAATACAAGCCCTACAATTCACTTAATTGGTCTGAAATTGTTAGATGACTCCTTATAGGATTTATTGCCATTACATGGCAATTTTTTATAAAATTCCAATTTTTGTCCTGTAACTTAAAACCTGTAACAGCTAGAGTGAAACTATAAATGGCAAAAATTATCAGCAATAAAAGTTCTACAATTCACATGGTCTGAAATTGTCAGAATACTTCTTATAGGCGTAGTTGTCCTTAAATGACATTTTTTAATGAAATTTTCCGTTTTTGTCCTTTAACTTGAAAACCAAAATAGCAAGAGTGAAAATGCAAATAGCAAAAATGATCAGCAGTACAAGCCTTACAATTCTCTTAATTGGTCTAAATTGTCAGATGGCTCCTTATAAGTGTTATTGTCCATTAAATGACAATTTTTTATGAAATTTTCTGTTTTTGACCTGTAATTTATAAACTTAACAGCTAGAGTGAAACTGTAAATTGCAACAATGATCCACAATACAAGTTCTTGAGTTCACTTTATTGGTCTGAAATTAACAGATGACTCCTCATAGGAGTTATAACCCTTTAATAAACATTTTTGGTATAATTTGTAGTTTTTGCCCTGTAACTTAAATGCCATAACAGCTAGATTGAAACTGTAAATTGCACAAATAATCAGCAAAGCAAGGCCTACAAGTTGTTGCTTAGTCCAAAATTGTAAGATAAATCTTAATCAAAATTGTTGAAGAAATGTTTTGTTTTGGCAAGCTGTAACAACTAGACTGAAACTGTAAATTTCAAAAATTTAATTATAGTTGAAGTCATTTGGGTTCCAGGTGAGCTATTACTGAGTCTCTAGTTATTGTTATTAGTTTCATATTCTATTTTAAATTTCAAACATATTGTGGTTTATAAGTATTTTAAATTATTTTTAAGTTTAGTGTAATATTTGTGACTTTAAAATATTATTTTTATACCCACGCTTTCATTATAACCCTGCTCGAGGGGTATGTAGTGATGGGTTGTCTGTCTGTCTGCCTGTTACACTTTCTCTTATGTGCAATTTCTCCTACACTACTGAATGGAATTTGATGAAACTTACACAGAAAAATGTCATGTACTAGTAGTCCTATTGTGCATCTGAAATTGAACATTTTGATCTGAATGATATTTGGGATTTCCCATAGCAAAACATGGACTTTGTCATTGACATAAGGGAGTACACATCTCTTATCCACAACTACACTTACTCTACTGAATGGAATTTGATAAAACTTTCGAAGAATCTTAATCACATAGTCCCATTGTGCACCTGATATTTTACATTTTGATTGGAATGATATTTGGGGTTTCTCATAGGAAAATATGGACTTTGTCATTGACATGAAGGGGGTACCCATCTTGTATCTGCAACTCCACCTACACCACTTAATGGAATTTGATAAACCTTTCACAGAATCTTTGTGCCATAGTGTACCTGATTTTTAACATTTTGATTGTTTTAATATTTAGCTCACCCCACATAAAGGTTCATATGAGCTATTCTCATCATTTGGCATTCTTCATCATCATCAGAAACTTTTCACATTCAATTTTCCCAACCAGTTGGCAGAAATGTTCATTAGGTGCTTGTGTACAAAGTTTGAGTTTTCAGTGCTGATCACAAATTCAACAAGGCTGCCAAAGCCATTAATTCATTCTGATTGGCTAAAAATTCAGAAATCTTCTTCTCACAATCGGCTTGCAGATTAACTTATGATATTGCAGAAGTGTTTCTTAGATGGTCCTCTACAAAATTCGAGTTGTTTGTGATGATCCTAAACAACATTGGAACATACCTTAACATAGCACCCATTGTACAAACAAAGAAAAGGCTTCTTCTGAAAAATCTCTTAACATTTTTAAACCAGTTTATGCAGAAGTGAAGCCAAGATAATTTAAGATAATAAATATTATTTTGTTCATTATTTTGAGTTTTTCAAGTTGGTTGGAAATTCAACATGGTTGGTATGCATTCTGATTTGCTGACAATTACAAACTTGTTTTCTGACAAACTTCTTTGGCAGAAAAGTTCTGCTATTGTAGACCTACGGTGGTCCTGTACAAAGTTCTTTGTGCTGATCCTAAATCCAAGATGGCTGACACTGCTTAATATAAGTCCCTAGTGGATAGACTATGCCATAAACTTCATATTGAAGTCAAATCGTGCAAAAATGAAGCCAGGAAAGATTTCTTTTCGTTTCGATTCAACATGGATGCCATAGCTGTTTATGGATTCTTTTTGGCAGAAATTTCAACACTTTTTTTCTGACAAACATTTTATCAAAATAATTTGAGATATTGTAGATATGTAAGATTATTCTCAGAAACTGTCTCACTTCAGCATTAAAAATCAAAATTTGCCATAAAATTCATGTCTCCTAAAAGGCTTTTATGGTAGTCCAGTGAGCATTAAAGGCTTTTTATTGCCTCGGGTTTTCTGTAAACCAGCCTCTTATTCCATCATGAAGGAGTGAACGTGTACACAGAACCTCTGACTTAGTTGGCTGCTGTTAATATCAGTCAATACAGTACGTTTTAGCAGTTTAAAAATTATCACTGAACTCCATAATTTATTTCTTATTCTTATTCATATTTGAATTGCTGTTGTTAATTTAAAAATTTATAAAAATAAAAGCGAAAAAGAAAATACTTATACAATAGTTGCTTATATAGAGGGCATTGTCATGATATCTTGACTGCACAAGGGAGAGTGGTATTGCCTGAAACATTGATAATGCCCGAGCCAAAGGCGAGGGCATTATCAATGTTAAAGGCAATACAACTGTCCCGAGTGCTGTCATGTATCATGACAATGCCAGCTATATAAGCAACTATTATATTTATTTTATTGAAGAATTAAGAAACCATCATGTGTTTAAGACTGTATTATGTATGTGTAACTGCTTGCTGTATGATTTTAACGTTTGGCCTCATGATATATCATTGTTGGCATTTTTAGGCAATACACAGTTAGTTTTCAAAACTTTATGACATTTTTTCCTCATTAAATTAAAAATAAACAGTTCTATGTTGCTTGTGACTGGAGAGGGCATTACCACCACGTGATAACGCCCGTGGGGGTTATCACGGCATGATAATGCCCTCACGTCAAATTACTGCAGATTAATTAATACCAGCTGACCTTGTTTTATCCAATTGAAACAAACATAATTTTACTGATATGAAATAAATATATTACAAGTGTATACATAATTGGGTGTCAAAACGGATCCCAATTGGTACTTGTAATTTTATCCTTAAAATACAATCTGTCATAACATTTTAAATTGTACAAGTATGTTATAATATCCGTTACACTCAATAAATGCATGAATTTTCAAGCGTTTTTAAATCTCTGTTTCCTACTGACACTTTTAATATCAAATAACAAATCATAATCTTATCATAAAACTCAATTGTGTTCTTGAAATTTAAGCAGTATAGATTTGTAAATAACAACTTTTGTTTATTTAACCCCTAAAACAATATATTATAGTCAAGGTATAACTGTTTCATATTTGTGTTTAAAAATGTGATGTGATTTTTAAATGACTAGAAATTTACTAGCGCCAAAAGCTATTCAGACATTTAACCGTCATTGATTTAGTGCATACAATGACGTAAGTTCTAAAAAAGTCTACTTTTGTTGTGTATTCAGATCCCTTGGAACTATTTATGTTAAGAAAGTGAGGGATAATAAGGTTTATTCATTATTGGTAAGAAAATCATGTACATACATATAATTTACTTGAAGTACTTTTTTTTAGTACATTTTTATTTTAGAGTATACTAAAATAGCTGATGGCAGCCATTGTTATATTTCATTTATCATGTACTATATTTTTTGGAATTTAAACAATATCCAGTGCACCCTTGTGTAAATTAAATAATATTCTTGATTTTAGCAATGCACATTTACTTAAAGACTTAATTTGCTGATTTTTTTTTCATGAAAATCCTATTTAAGAGGAAGCTTGCCTACAAGGGTCCTATGTTGTTTATAAACAAATTTGAAATGCTATATACAGTATATGTTTTTTTGTTGAATGAGGAGAAAAGCTGAAGTTTACTGTGACATTACTTTAAATGTTGGTTATTTGTAGAAATGCACAGAGGCAATTAAAAAATTAATAAAGGCCCAGCCACTTTGTGGCCGACACCCTATAGTGATCATTTTGCTTGAAGTGGGAGACTTACTGTTTTTCTGTCCGTCCCTCCATCTGTCAGTCACAAAGTTATTCCTCTGAAACTACTCAACCAAATTTTACTAAACTTGGTTCAAGTACACCATATGTAGTTGTGCATATTATTTGAAAATTCTGATCCTCACAATTTTGTGGGAGTTATGGCCCTTTGAACTTAGAATTTTCCAAAAATTCCTCATAAATCATGGTTTCCGTGCAACTCCTCTGAAACTGCTGAGCCAAATTTTCCGAAACTTGGTACATAGCAAGTACACCATATTTAGTTGTGCATATTACCAGGAAATTTTTATCCTCAATATTTCGTGGCAGTTATGACCCTTTGAACTTGGAATTTACCAAAAATTCCTTATAAATCATGGTTTCCATGCAACTTCTCTGAAACTACTGCTCCAAATTTTACGAAACTTGGTATGTAACAAGTACATCATATTTAGTTGTGTATATTACAAGGAAATTTTTATCCAGTGGATCAAATCTGGGGAACAGGGGAGTGGGGGAGACATCGTTTTTGTATGCAAAAACAAACTTTAATAAATCATTATTTACTCTGTGTTTGCTATTTTGTTATTGCCTTCATTCATAATACACCTTGCATTATAACATTTTAAATTGCATCATTTAATTTTGTTTTTTTCTGAATGGATTTCTTAGTGGCAAATTTCACGCGGGTCATGAAATCCATGAAAACTAATGGAATTGGAAAAATTGAACTCAAGTCTTGAAGTTAAAGAATCCCAAAATTATAATAAAAGCCATGAAAGTTTGATACATCAAAGGTTTATGAACACATGATCTGAAACAAATACATTAATTTGTTTCAGATCATAAATCATTATACCAAAGTTACATCAAACTTTCAGGCAAATAATTTGACTGCACCATTATCTCTTAATCTTTGTAAAATTCCAAGTGTCGATGACACTTTCTTTCATTCCAGAACCTGTCGTAGAAAATGGTCACAAGCTCCTTGAAAATTTATTATAATCTTGTGTAATTTTGAGACAAAACATGTGTATGAACCATGAACTGTTTTAATCTTAGAAAACAAATTTCTTTTTCTAGTTAACTCATTAAAAAAGTTTAAAAGTGTAAACATCATGGAAAGAACACAATGTGTTCTAGTTATTGTAAAATACCATCAAAGCAACACAATTGTTCACAAAATTTAAATTGAATAAATTTTATGATTTCACTCTTTATCACATATAACATTACAAGTTGAATTTGAAAAAGTTCAAAATACAATCAGGAGCATACTAATTCTATTGCAATATTTTTAATTCTACCTTTGATGATGTAATATGGATATTTAATAAGGGATAATTTGAACATTTTATCAGTATTGCACTAAAATACAGATAGCATTGTGTCAATAATAGATCTCAAATGTTGGTAATATTTATACAATGATTTGTCTTTTTTGGAATACAATCTGCATTGTATTTTTTATTACAGCTGGCAATTCATATATTATGGGGCAGTATCTTTCTTGTAAGTATGAAAGTATGAATTTTGATAAGTTATTTGTTGATTCTGGCCAATTATGTTATATAGATGATGATATGGATAATGCCAAGTGAAATCGGAGCAGCTGTATATTTTAATGGTGATCTTACTAGTGTCTACATTGTTTTCAGACAGCAAAGGTTGATGATTGCAAGAACCATTGAATTTTTTTATTTTAATTATATGTTGTTATAAATCAGGAGCTACTATGGAAGACAAGTTTTATTTCCTTCATCAGAACACATTATTGGATCTTAAATGTTAGAGAATGGGTTTGTGTATGCTTCTAGTATTTCCAGTCATAATGAAACAGGGGAATTTGCTTAAAAAGTGAAGAACTGTGTTTCAATATAGACACTGAATAAAAAATTCAGTACTGAAAAAAAAAATGTATTTTCCACAATTTTACTATTCAACAAATGCACCTGGCAGTTTTTATTTAACCAATCTTTAAATGGCTTGACATATGGAGCTTTAGTTGTGTGAATTAGAAATCTTTGTAATAGAACAGCTAGAATTTAGAATTTTTAGTTTTAAATCGTCTTTATTTTAAGCGTTTAATTTGATCAGTTTTATGGATCTAATAGTTAACTTTGCCGTCATTACCTCATGATACTATATTTCCATGTGTGTAAGTTCATTTTTCAACATATTTCCTTTTTTTTTGTGTTTCCTGACTTGCCTCTATAATGTTAGGAGTCCACACAGGAATAACTCTGTCATTTTGTGGAGGTATTATTTAGTCGCACACACACACATCAACTAAAATACTGAAAGGAATTATACCAAATTTTTGCATCATTTATTTATATGATATAATGTGCACCATTGTTTCATTTTACTTTGTAATTAACTTGAAAAATTAGTCACTTCTAACTGAAAAGTGGAAAAAATGGCTTTTCTTATTTTCAAGTCCTTTGTATCCATTCAATGGATTTACCCAAAATTTCACATATTAATTAATATGAAGTATTGATGTACATCAGCTTTAAGTTTTCTTTAAAAAATATCATTTTTAGCTTGATGAGCTTTTGCCATCACTTGGCATCTGTCATAAGCTTTTTTAAAAAATCTCCTCTGAAACTAGTTGGCCAATTTTTTTCAAACTTGGCCACAATCATCCTAAGGGTTCCCTGTTTCAAATTTTTTACCCAGGGTGTTGATTAATGGACAAAGATGGCCTCTGTTGTGTCAACACACGTTTTTGATCAATATCTCAAAAATTTTAATACCTATAAAGAAACTGTTACAACAAATTGATCAGCAAATTAAGGTCTACAATAGTTGCTATAATTGCGAAGTTGTGCTATTTCTTCCTTTAGGAGTTACTGCCCTTTAATGATGATTTTTGACAAAATATTTGGTATTTACAATATAACTTGAAAACTATAAGAGCTAGAGTAAAACTGTAATAGCAAAAATGATCAGCAATAAAAGTCCTACAATTCACTTTATTGGTCTGAAATTGTCAGATGGCTCCTTATATGAGTTATTGCCCTTTAATTGCAATTTTTATGAAATTTTCCGTTTTTGTCCTGTAACTTAAAAACTATACCAGCTAGAGTGAAACTTTAAATGGTAAAAATGATCACCAGTACAAGCCTTATAGATCTCTTATTTGGTCTGAAATTGTCAGATGACTCCTTATAGGTGTTTTTGTCCATTAAATGACAATTTTTTATGAAATTTTCCGTTTTTGACATGTAATATATAAACTATAACTGTAAATTTAAAAAAAAATGATCAGCAATACAAGTTCTAGAATTCACTTTATTGGTCTGAAATTATCAGATGACTCCTCATAGTAGTTATAACCCTCTAATGAAAATTTTTGTTAGAATGTGTAACTTGTTTCCCTGTAACTTAAATGCCATAACAGCTAGATTAAAACTAAATTGCACAAATGACCAGCAAAGCAAGGCCTACAAATCATTTCTTAGTCCAAAATTTCAAGATGAATCTTTATAGGAATTATTGCTCTTTAATTATGAATTTGGAAAAATGAAAAGTTTTTGTTTTATAAATTAGTCTATCACACACCTAGAGTACAACTGTTAATTACTAAATTACCCTAAAGGACAAGGCCTACATATTATTGAATTTTCAGAAATTATCTGATAGCATGCTATAGGAGTTATTGTACTTAACCAAAATTTTTGAAGAAAAATTTAGCTTTTGCAACTAGTCCGACACTGTACATTGCAATAATTTAAATATAATTGAAGTCATTTGGGTTCCAGGTTAGCGATTACAGGCTCCTGGGAGCATCTAGTTGAAATTTATTATTATAAACTGAAAAAGTGATAATCACTTCCGTTATCTACAAATGCACAAATTTCACATCATAAGCTTTTGATTCAGACCAGTAATATAGTTTCTTCTAAATAATCTGTTGCTTGAACAAAACCTTTTTAACTTGTCCCTTTTCCTAAACTCCACTATACGTACATGAAGTAATTATACTAAAATTGTACACATTTACATTGTTGAACTATTGATGTGCATCAGCTATTTATTTTCCAGCAAAAATTGTATTGGATATTTGGATTAGCTTCACTTATCTACAACTCCTCCATCACCGAGAATTACCCCAGTCATTTTCAATTACAAAAATTGTTACATAAAAGAGTTTTTTATCCACAACTCGTCTATATCTGTTAAATGAACTTAAACAACCTAGCTGAAATTTAAAAAATGCTTTTGTCTTAAACTTTAATAAATGGAATTCTTGTTTAATCACAAATGATCATCTGCCATTTGCTTGAACTATAATTAAGCAACTTACTTATAAAATTATATGGTTGACAATCTTTAGTTGTTAATTTGTATTGTTTTTTAGATTTTAAAGACCAGATTTTGAATTTAAAAAGTGATCAGTATAATGAATCTGACCAAGATATAAAAAAAGGTAATACATTTTACTTTCTTTAATAAAATATATTCTGTTAGTATATCATTGTGATGTTTGCTAATAAGCTTGTTTTAGTACTTCAGTACCTCAACATTTTAGTCAAATGAAATGGTTTTGCAAGTCAAAGTTCCTATCACTTATTAAAGTTTTAAATTTAAATTTAATATTTTATCTTATAGCCACGAAATGAATACATTTAAAGGAAAACCCAGTCAAGTTATAGGTAGAACAGTAGTAAATGTTTTGGCTATAGTCGAAAACACTAACATTTCTGTGATTTGCATACCTTTCTAACATTCCTCAGAATTTACATGGACTCGGAAATTAATAAACTTTCATTTTCCATTAAAAAAATATATGCCATATATATCCGTGACCAATTCCTTTTTTGCTAGTTAGAACATTTTGAGACGCTCCCACTTTTACATGCAATTTCTAATGCAGTGAATGTAAAAATACTAAATTGTTAAAAAAATTATCAAAATTTTATCTTGCAAGATCTGAGAAAAATTTTACCACTATTTAAAACATAATTTATGCAGGAGCTTACAGCTAAAAAATTGTACACATCTGACCACCATTGACCAAATCAGAACACAATGTAGTATTCAGTACTGTACTTAATGTATCTGGTAACCTGTTACTGGTACACATTTACTACTGTTATATACCGCAGGTAGGGGGTTTTCTCTGGGTACTCCGGCTTCCTCCCCCAATAAAAACTGGACGCCATGATATAGCTGAAAAATTGCTTAAATTGGCATTAAACACCATCAAACAAAACTACTGCTATACCTATAAGATGAATTTGATTTGATAAAGGTTTTTATGTTTTTTCCCTTTAAATGAAATGATTATGTTGCAAGCACAATATGCTGACATTTCTTCATTCAATTTATTTTAAGTTATACAGAAGCTTGTCAATATCTACTACTCACTGGACTAGATTTAAAAAAAAATACTGGAATTTTGTCTATAGAAAGATGCATGTTAAAGAATTGAGTTCGAAAGCAAACTAGAACTTATATTTCTTTTTAAAGTTCTGTTAAATTTTTACAGTTTAATTCAATTAAAACAATTTATAAAAATGTAAACATATACAACAATCAGTGAGAAATCTTTTGAAAAAGGGGAAATATATAAAAACAAGTACTATCTTTAAAAAAGATAGTCAGCGCATTTAACTCTTAGAGATGTATATGTAAAGTAGAACGGAAACTGAACAAACAACAATAAGAAAAAAACTTTTAACAAATTATCAAACGAAAGAAAGCGACACGAAACATTAACGTTTTCTTTCATTAAAGTGTGTGGAGAGGTAAATAATTCACGTGCTGCGGAACTGTATCCAATCAAAATAAGGCTATAATAAGAAGGTTGCTACATTGATGTCATAATCACGGATTTTAAAAACATGTTATTAAACAATAGGGTATTATCAAAAAGAGACTTCGCAATTAGAGCTCCATCTCCTGTCTACATGTGAATGACGACAGACGCAAAGAAAGAAGATAGGCATTAATTGGCTTTAAAATCATAGAGCTTACAATAAACATATTTAAATATCCCCAATGAAAACTATTTCAGATGTTGAAAACCACAATGGTAAAACATACATACCTTTCTATGTATATGTCTGAGTTGTAGTTTTTTTCTAGCGATGTATCGTATATATTAACTCGAAAACAAGTTAGTTAACATTTTAAATTTTCAAAACAACACCTATTTTTTAAATAAATTTCATAAGCAAATATGTACTTACATGCATCAAGAAATATTCATTCACATGTATTCTAAGTTTGCTATTTTATTAATTTGACTATCTTTTAAAATGGGAACTTCTAAGTAAAATATTTTAATTAGAATTGTATTAACATGAACAAAAAAGATGTCAATTCAATGCTTATGTGAATTGAAATCGGTAATGTGTATGCCATTCCAAAAATATAGGGGGGGGGGATAAACCGTATGGGTAATTAAGGTCCAAATAAATAATTGCAACGGAAACATCAGTGAATTTTACTCTTAATTCTATGGGATGTGTGTATGCGGCTAATAAAATGTGTTATCGAACCAGTGTCTCGTACTAGTCATTTGGCATTGTGACAATTACCAATGACCTAATTACCTTTATATAGTATCATTTGTATGACAATAATGTCATGATGGAGAGTGCATGTGTCAAATCAAGAAAATATGATGTAAATAAATAACTGGCGTGAGGATGGTTTACGACGGTCAACAAAGCAAATATAATTCTTAACCAGACGAAATGCGCAAAAATTACACGACGTATATAGGTTTTATTAAGCATTGTTTATCAGTTCTGAATGGCATTCTTTGGCATAAAAATCATTCTCTAACGTTTAATTACGACTACCAATTGTTTTAAAACACCTGTCTGTTAAAATAATAATTGAGAATTGCAAATAGAGATGCTTTTCAGAGTATACCATAGTTGATTGTTCGAACGCAGAATTTTTTACTATTTTTGTCCAATTAGAATGCAAGCTTGTCTTCAATAACAGTACGTTACCTTGGGTAAGGGGTACCACGAATAACAGAAAACAACCGAAAACAAGAGGAATAACCGAAAACAATAAAAAAGTGACCGAAAAACGCATTATAATTAATGTTTTTTGTTCAAAACTGTATTTTTAACGTAATAGAAACGCTATGCAAAAAGTTTTATGAAAAAATATTAATGTATTACAAAGTTATAGCACTTTTTCCTTCATGCCATACAAATAAGATAATATACATTATTCAATATGGCGACTGAACATCACATGATTCGATCAAAGTACTGAAAATGCTGTGACCCGTTTTATGATTGATGACTGAAACATAGCTTTTAATGTAAAAATGTAAATTAAAGATAATTTAAAGGTGGTCACTCTGCATTTTTCAAGGCTTGTGACTTGCAAGGTAAAAACAGATACCTTGGCTGCATTAACCCCCTTAAATAAAACAATTTCAAAATTTTAATTTTTAATTGAGATTGTGATTAAAATGTTTTCATTTGATATTCGAAAATAAAGATATATTTTTTTTAATTATTTAAATAAAATTAATTGATTAAAAGATTCATTTAATCCTTTAAAATAAAATGATAACCCAGAGTTATTTTTTAAATTATTATTAAAAACTTTAAAACTACTAAGATATCCTGCACGAGGCTCGGGCATATCTGTTGTAGTCCGCGAAATAAATTATTTAGTTTTATGAAGGAAGTTTAAAACTACTAAGATATCCTGCACGAGGCTCGGGCATATCTGTTGTAGTCCGCGAAATAAATTATTTAGTTTTATGAAGAAAGTTTAAAACTACTAAGATATCCTGCACGAGGCTCGGGCATATCTGTTGTAGTCCGCGAAATAAATTATTTAATTTTATGAAGAAAGTTTAAAACTACTAAGATATCCTGCACGAGGCTCGGGCATATCTGTTGTAGTCCGCGAAATAAATTATTTAGTTTTATGAAGAAAGTTTAAAACTACTAAGATATCCTGCACGAGGCTCGGGCATTAGTTCAACCGAACAGTTGATCTTTAATCTTTTGTATATATTTATACATGTGGATGTACATTTTATGCAATAGTATAGATTATTAGAATAAATGTGTATTCTGAGCGTGATGTCTATTAGAGTTAATAAAAAATGTATTAATATGTCATATGGCATTGCAATAATAATATTTGCTATTAAATTGCTAAATCAAATGCCAATCAATATATTGATCACTTTTTGACAAGTGCCAGAAGTTTGGCTACCAGGTGTTAATAGACACCCGAAAGGCAAATAACAAATGTAATCAAAATTAAACAATAAAATATCATTATCTACGATTATCTCTAGTGCTTGTGCCAGATTGAACTGGTCCTCGGTGAAGCATCCTCGGCACAAGAATATCAAATTAATATCGGACCAGGCAGACAATAGCGAGTCTGACATTGGCACACAAGCACTGTGAACCCACTGTTCACATTTGGCACACTGGATGCTGGATTCAATACACTCTCCATCACACTGAACGCAAGGATAAGCAACCATTTTGCAATGATAACTGAGACTTGGTATAAGTAATTTGGTATTTTTATTTACATGACTAGAAAAAACACATCCACTGACGACCAATTATTTCAACCGGTTTATTTTTTGAGTAATTCAAACATGTTCAAAAGCCAACCATACAAATGCTTTTCATGTACAAAGCAAATGAGCAAAACCAATCAGTGTTTTTTGGTAATTAACTCATTTTTTTTTAAACAAACAACCTTTTATTGGGGTTTCTTTATTCAATTATTTTACAACAAAGACCAGCATTAAAAAAAAATTGTTAACTGATATCTGCAATCAAGTTAAGTCATAATGTAAAATTTAAAGTAATAATTATCAATTATCACCATGCAGTCAATATTTGACGCCTAATCACAGCATTCCCAGTACTTTGATCGAATCACGTGATGTTCAGTCGCCATATTGAATAATGTATATTATCGTATTTGTATGGCACGAAGCTAAAAGTGCTATAACTTTGTCATAAATTAATATTTTTTCATAAAACTTTTTGCATAGCGTTTCTATTACCTTAAACATACAGTTTTGAACAAAAAACATTAATTTTAATGCGTTTTTCGGTCACTTTTTTATTGTTTTCGGTTATTCCTCTTGTTTTCGGTTGTTTTCTGTTATTCGAGCTACCGTTGGGTAAGCGTCTTTTAGTTCAAAGGTCACAATCAGAAAATATACCGACTGCGTCGGAAAAAGAACTTTTGGATGGAAACTTTTGTATAGTCACGAGTTAACTAAATATCATACATCTTTAAGGAGACTAATTTGTACCAGAACTGCTTCTTTCTGGATCCTTGCTGAAATGTTTCTTTATGTGTTACTTTTGTGATTTATGCATGAACTATGAATATGTTGAAACTACATTTTTAAAGACCTGGTTAAACTAACACATTGGGAACACTTTTACATCATATTAAACATTTGAAAATTCAAACACTATTTGTAAAACTAGAATTCATGGACCATAAATTGAAACCACCAAATATATAATACCAAAGATCTCCATAAATAAAAGGGATATTTGAAAATTGTACAACCCCATGGTATCTAGAACGAGAAGGACACTTATTATAATAGCTATACATATAAAGATCTCAGAATAAATCTTATTTCTAGTTGCTATAATCAGAAAATAATAAATATAATAATAACAAGCATGTATTCATGTGGTTAATAAATATTTGTAGAGCTATAAGTTTGTGTTTTCACTTTAGCAACAAAATAAATGTGGTTATATGTTATACTGGAGAAATAATTCCCAGAGGCTGTGGTTTATTATTGTTTTACAATGGGATGGCCATTTATGTCACATTATTTGATCCCGACATTAAAGGCCATCCCAGTGTAAAAAATGGTAAAACACAGCTTCCATTAATTATTTCTATTTTAATAAGACAATTACAATATATTTATAATATCTACATACATAAAGCCAAGATCATTTTTGCTATAAAATGGTTGTTGCGTCTATGTAACACAATATGTTGCAACGGATAATAGCATGTGTTGCTATTTTTCAGAATAATATGTTATATGCAACTCCAGTGGGAGTTATGGTTTTTGTTATTGGAAGAGCTCTTCAAGACATTCCCTCCTCATCGTGTGTTGCTCATACATAAATGTTTTTACCAAGGTTGTGTCTCAAAATTGTTAAAAGCACATCATGTTAGAATATAATATTATTGTGTAAATTAAACTTTCTCTATAGGATGAGTTATGTGGATTAGGCTGGCCATATTGGATTGAGGACAAACTGCAAATTTTACCTTTATTAGCTCACCAGACCTTTCAGGCTTTTCACTTTTACTTATATAATAAAGAGATATTTATTATTTTTCTGGGATCAGTATTTCACATTGATACATTTTCAGACTATTTACCAAACGCATGAATACACACTGTAAACTCATTTATTGGCATTTTATTCCATAAAAAAATTATCCTGACCCCAAGTGCCTGTGATTTTATGATGAGTACTAGCCAGTTAGTCTTAGTCTCTCAATTTTTTTGGCTTATTATAATGAATGTCTGAGGTTCATTTCAAGATTTAGGAAATTACAGTTATATACCAACATTTTTTATTTGAATGTGTTCTTAATGATCAGTTGATACAGCAAAGATATTTTTTCAGTCAAATCTTAACTGTGACAATATGATATTTATTAACCAGTTAAGTGTTTATTTGAAATTGTCCATATGAATCTAGTGAATAAAGCCAACACAGAAAAAACACTCGAAATACAGAAAAAACAGGCTTAATACAAAGAACAGGATCAATACAGGAATGTCACTTCTGGTAATCTGTATAGTAAAAACAAACACATTTTGTAAGGTGTTATGTAAATGTATGATAAGACAACTTTTTTTTAAAACTTTACCTGATAATTAAAGGTGTAAACTTGGAGTAAAATCTTTTCTAATAACATTTGCATCAAAGTGAATATACCATGATACTCTTAAGGTCATAATATACAGGAATGATTCCTATACAATTGGCATATAAATATGGTAAAAGCAGAGATAACAAGGACAACAATGACATTTTCATGTTGAGATGGTTTTCATATTCAACCTGAATTGTGTTCAGAGGGAAGCTGTATTAAATCTGTAGAGCTGTAGTTGCTTAAGATAAAAATGGTCCTAAAATTAACCCAACTTGTTAATAAGTGACATTATTAATTAACTACTATAATATTTAATTAAATAACAGTTAAACTGCAAATATGATATATTTTGCTGAGCCAGTCCAATACCAAATTATCTAGTCCAATATCGATATTGGCCTGATTCAACCTGTACTAGCCTGATTTCAACCTGTATTGGACTGATTGATTTGTATAAGTTAATTAATAAAAATATACAGCAAGCCTTGGACCAATAACTATGCCAATACAGAAATCATCATGTAATAATATCATATTAAATTGGTGTTTTCATATTGTATTGGCCATGGGTTGCCTCTGCCGAATTCAGCTGTCCTCCACCCAATACAGCTCTCCTTGGACACAATATGGGTCCAGTATGGAAATACTGTAATTTATTATTCTTGGTTTGGTATAAAATATATACATTTTCTAGTGTGATATATGATATATACAGTTCTTAGGTTGATATATACACAAATTACCTATAACTGTTAAACATACCAGAGTATACATGTTTTACAGTAACATCACTGCTGCTAATGTGAACATTGGATCCTCTGTGCAATCAGGATACCAGGATAAAGAAGAAGGTATCTTATTTAAGGGTGTAATTCTGCAAGTTACAATGTTTTGCATAGGTAAATAAATTAAAAAAATTTAACCCCACCTCAGTCCAAGATGCATCATAATAACAAAAATTGCATTATTGAAGTACAGTAATATACAGCAAAATGAGCTGAATTTAAAACTGCAGTGTAGGTCATTTAGTAGTTCATCATATATTGCATGTTTTGCAATTAAGCATACACATACTTTAAATAATAAAATTTTGCAGAATATGCCTATTGAGAGAATTTTGGCAAAACAAGCCTTTTCTCAGAAACTATTTAAATTCTTGAAATACATGGCATAGAATGATCCATGCATGGTACACAATCATGTTGCTGCAGTTCAAATTTCTTCTTCTTGTCCATTTGTAAATTTCATCTATTATAGGCAGTGGAGTGGAAGCAGAAACAGAATATGATGATGAAAGTGAAACATTCGTTAAGGAGATAAACAAGGGTGAAAGCAGTAATGGTCAACTAGTGACCTTTTGTACAGACTGTAATCAATCTGGTATGACACTATTTGCTGACATGAATTGTCTTTTACCCTTTTGTTTGCATTCAGGGGGTATAAGGGAACATTTGTCAAATCATGTGTCCAATGTGATGTCTATAAACACATGCAATAGAACTTTTTTTTCCAAAAGTTGCTTTACATATTAAGTCAAATTCAAATTGTGTCCTCTAATTTTGAGCTTAAGGTACCAGTCTTAATGTCTGTCACTTTAGAACATGTTCAAACATAGAATCAGGTGGAAAATACAAATAGGTTTCTCTTAAACATAATCATACCAGGGTTACAATTTTTTACAATAAGGGTGTATATTTAGGTGAAAAGCAGATGTAAATTGATATTCTATGCATCAGTATACTGAACAACAAATATATTAAGGCAGCATGTTCTCCATCAGCTATGTCTTTTTTACTTGCATACAAATACTGATTTGCAACAGGTAATCTTTGGAATTTAATACCTGACTATTTGATCCAACAGAGTTGCATACTTGCAGTTAACTGATCATAATTAAGGAATTTCTTTTAAAACTGTGCTTTTCAGAATTTCTTGATACAGATGGTGAAGGAATACCAGTATTAGTTGAAGAACATGAAGACAGGAATGCTGAGAACAGTCCGGATATTGAAAGTTATGATTTTTCTATCGTTAGCAGCAGAACAGAGAATGAGGACAATTCCAATCTTAGTGATAAACAAGAAATGACAAAATCAGTTCAACAAACCCCAGTGAGTTTGAGCAGAGCTCCACTATTGGATCTAAATTCTTTCAAGGCAGATGATACGAGAAGTCACTCTGATGTCAATAATAATGAGCCAAAACCCTCAGCTGACATTGGGACCAAGATATCTAAAACAAATAAAAGACCATTAAAAAGCCAGGTCAATCAAAGACCAAAAGATGATATTGACACTGATGCTGAGACATATGATACAGCACTATGTAGCATTAAACAAAGATCGGAAAATGATAAAAATACATCTATGCACAAGGCAGAGAGGCAGAAAGAGGAATATATAATTGATGCAATGCATGAGATCAGCAGTTTAACAAAAAACAATACACGAATGAATTATAAATTAGCTTTAAAGTGCAATTCAGAAGAACTTAAAATGAAAAATAGTGCAGAAATAGGTGAAACAGGAAGACATGCCATAACTCATATGGCTGAGGTGGCAATACAATGTTTTCGTCAGTAAAATACATTTTACATGCAATGAAGTTAATTAGGCTTATTTGTAAAATGTGCATAAATTTTATCACAAATATTTCTTTAACTGGTAGTGAAAGTTTACTGAAATTCTGCAGGTTTGAATTGGAAAGACTGAAAAAACATAAATTAGCTCAGTTAAAGAGAATGTTTAAAAAAATATTAAATTGATATGTATGAAATTAAAAGATAATTCGTAGATATTAATAGACATGCAACTACATATCAATCAAGTTGTTGGTATTAAATTTGCTGGATTTACTTATCCTCTTTAAGCCATTGTCTGCTCACAAGGCTTGACAGCATCCTTCGCTATCCACAACTGCTTCGTTGGTCTGCTCACAAGGCTTGACAGCATCCTTCGCTATCCACATCTGCTTCGTTGGTCTGCTCACAAGGCTTGACAGTATCCTTTGCTATTCATATCTGCTTCATTGGTCTGCTTACAAGGCTAGACAGCATCCTTTGCTATCCACATCTGCTTCGTTGGTCTGCTCACAAGGCTTGACAGCATATTTTGCTATCCACATCTGCTTCGTTGGTCTGTTCACAAGGCTTGACAGCTTCCTTTGCTATATACATCTGCTTCGTTGGTCTGCTCACAAGGCTTGACAGCATCCTTTGCTATCCACATCTGCTTCGTTGGTCTGGTCACAAGGCTTAACAACATCCTTTGCTATCTACATCTGCTTCGTTGGTCCGCTCACAAGGCTTGACAACATCCTTAGCTATCCACATCTGCTTCGTTGGTCTGTTTACAAGGCTTGACAGCATCCTTTGCTATCCACATCTGCTTCGTTCCACGTTTGCCACCCCAGTTCTTTGTTTCATATTACAATAAGAAAGTTGAGAGGAAATTAAAAAAATTAGTATAACAAAATTTAACGAAGCAAAAGATGATGTGATGATGTGTGTATGATCATGTCATGAACTATGATCCATCGATGTTATAAGCAACCTTATTCCGAAGATTATAAAATGTGCAAATATATCACCCATGAAATATCAGCTACCTTACATCAACACACTGTATCAAAAAGGAATCATAAGGATAACCCATGAAAATAAGATACATTATATATCTGTATTGTATAAGCAACCTTATTTGTTAGATAATATTAAAGTTGTATACAACTATTACATGTTACACATTTGATAACTCTTTTACATAGTATAACACAGGTTTTAGATTGATGAACCATGGAAATAAGACACGTTACATCTCTGTTTTGTATGGTAGAGGAGTAAGAATTATAATCCTTGAATATAAGCAACCTTACCCTGTAGATTATATTGTAAGTGTACAAAATCACCATGATAAAAAAATCAGCTACTTACACCTATACAATATATATCGGATATATACAAAAAAAAAGATGTCCCATGAAAATAAGATTCATTGCCTGAAACTTTATTTCTGATTAACTACAAAATGGATAGTTACAGAAATTATAGATATATGACATTAGATTTAAAAACAAATGTGAACAATAATGAAAACCAACTGGAGGAGAGACCCTCGCATTTATAATTTTCATGAATATTATTCAGTTTTGCAAGAACACTATAATTACTTACTAATACAGTTACATTAGATATATGGTTTATAATAATAAACTAATAATACACGGCACACAATGACTTGTGACTTCATATAGGTATTTTATTGGTGTTCAACGCCACTTTCAGCCATTTTCCCAGCTATATCCAGGTACAGTCTATACTAAGTTAGTATAGACTCTCCCTGCTATATCATAGCGTCCAGTTTTATATTCGGGGAGGAAGACGGCGGAAACGGGGGCGGAAAACCTCGACCTTCGGTAGGAAAACTAGCAATCCTTTGCAGTCGAATACCTCGTTCCCGCGGTGAGACCCCACCCGCAACCTCAGTTGCATCAGAAAAAAGAAATGACCCAATAGAAACCTCACACTTTAAACTAATCATATGAAATTCAGAACAATAAATGACAAAAAATCAAAGAAAAACAAGTTACATGCTGGGAATAGTCACTCAATTCAGTTTGTATTTTGGTTTAACCAGTTAATGGAACCCTAACCCTTCCCCCATTTATGCCTTAACAACACAGACTATTAGGTATACAGCACATTTATGTACAAACATACATACAAACTACTAGCTACATTATTGAAATTGTCTAAAGAACATGACCCCATAATCATAGCTATCGGAATGTAATGCGTAGGGTGCGATAGGAACACCTCCCCTTTTTTTACAGAGAATTAAAACAAGTATGCAATCATTTGTAACTAGTAAACTTGTTGCCAAGTACTGCCTGTAGATGACCGTGAACCTTACTTGCTAGGTTAAGACTATCATGGAGGTCTCAATATCTCGGATACGGTGTGTTGGGTTGGGGGGTGGAGGGGTGTGCAGAGGACAGTATGACATAAAATGATTGTTATAAAATATTTGAAAAAATTTACCATTATTAAATAATTTACAATTGCAAGGGACCAATTTTAATAGCGATACAGATACATCTAAACGTTTCGATCGGTTGCAACTTTATTGGGATAAGTTCAACTTTCTTGTCGGGAAATTTCTCTTGAAACTCTAGGTAGCATAACTTTTCATAGATCTGAAATGAGAAAAAAAATATTGTTCATTAAAGCATTTTATATTTCATAAGCAGCCTTCTAAATGTAATGTCTACAGACTCTACAACAATGGCAAGCTCTCTAAGCCCAGCTTGCAGAAGTACTATACAGACAAAACCAATTAACTGAATTTTAAACTTTCAGAAATCATTTTACTGAAACACTTCCATTTATTTTTGTATAATATATTCAACCTGATACAAACTAGTACAACTATGAACTAACCCTACAAAATATCACACTTGGGTGTTAATACCATTTCTTCTACAACTTTTCGACCAAATCTGCAAAATTTAAAATGAATTGCATAAAATTGTTTAACTAATAATATGGAAATGCACAATTTGATAAAACATATTATCATTGAAATTAAATGTAGAAATGTCTGCTTAAAAATTTGAGACTTACACGCCTAAAAAAGCATGTTTTTGCACTTTAACTTTGTAGGCAACAATCTAATGCAATACCATTTTCAGCTTAAAGTATTATCTTTACATAGGTTTTATCCTTAGAACAATATTTATTGGATAATTAATTGGGCAGAGTGAATATTCAAAATATCATCACGAATGCCGCATGACGCATCTGATTAAACGAGTGCGCGGAACTTGTTCCGCGCACGAGTTTAATCTGATGCTTTATGCGGCACGAGTGATCATATTTTGGATATTCACGATGCCCAATTGATTATCCTATTTATTATATAGATTAAAATTGTTTTCGTAAAATTGTAATGCTTAATCCTAAATTTTATGAACGGCGGATGAATATCTGTACAGTACAAAACCAACTGCAACATGGCCGCCCTTATCTGGATCAGGACGCCAGCTAACTAATATTTCGTTCTGAAATAACAAATAAGGATATTGTCACTCTAAATGACATGTTATAGTATATTGTTCTAGCAGGTTCCGGTCTATTAGTGAACAATTATTTTAGCTTTTGTGTTTTGATCATCGAAAAGACACGTTTTGGCGGGATAAAACCCGAGACTGAAAATAAACGATAATTTTCACATGTGATTTACCGTGATTTCTGTCACTCGGAAAATTCGATATTTCATCTCTATCTATATAATAACTATTAAAACAAGTCAGGTAATTGGCTCTTTATGATGATGTAGTAGTGTGAATTTTTGTGTATTCAAAATATTGTTATTATTTATAAATGTTTCATTTATAACCTGAACAGAATTAATAAAATTATCTAAATTATATATTGTAAGAGTTGTATTTTATTTGAAGAGACTATATTTCTTTATTTGAAAATATATTGAATATTCATTTGTTAATTACTTGTTGATTTCGATTGGTCATTGTTAGTTTGGCGCGAGTTTGGTGAGTTCTTTGTTAAAGACAAAGTAGAATTTGGGTAGGATAGCGAGAGATCAGATGTAGATTTACCTGGCTAGTTGTTCGTTAATTATTTCGTTTAGATTTACTGACTATTTATCAATAGACGACATTCACAACACTGATGCTCTTAATGAGGTTAATTTTAAACTCGAGAATATAAATATACAATCAGTTTCTCCTGAGCAAGTAAATGATTTAGTAAATGAACTAGGGAATGTACTGTTAAATACTGCATACTCAGTATTCGGACAAGACAAGATGAGGTACTCAAACTGTGTACATAGATCTAACAAACCATGGTTTAATAAGTCTTGCAAATATAAGCGGGATGAGTTTCACCTGGCACGGCAAAAATACACAAAATTTAAAACAGAACAGAACAAAATATCGATGAACAAGACCGCTAAGGAATATAGACACATTTTACAAACAAACTACAAAAAATATCAAGAAAATTGTTCAAATGAGCTGAGAACTTTATCAAAATCAAATACAAAAGGGTTCTGGAAAACATTGCATAAATATACAAACAATCGAAACAAAAATACACACATCGATATGAACACTTTTTATGAGTATTTTAAAACTTTAAATGCAGGTGATAGAGACGAAGCACCTGATCATATTGATATTAATGTTGATGACGTTTGTAATAATCCTCTGTATGATGAAATATTGAATGGGTTTATTAGTGAACAAGAAATTGTAGAAGCAATTGCAGAGCTTAAAAATAATAAAGCTCCAGGTACTGATAACATTTTGAACGAGTACTTAAAATACTCAACTCCACTTTTAATCTCTGTATACTGTAAATTATTTAATGTAGTTTTAGATACAGGAGTTGTACCAGAAAGTTGGACAAGTGGTATTATAAGACCGATATTCAAAAATAAAGGTAGTCCAACTAACCCAGACAACTTTAGAGCAATTACTCTCATAAGTTGTCTGGGTAAACTATTTACATCTATTTTAAATACAAGATTAAATATCTTGTCGACAGAGTTTTCTCTTATATCTGAGAACCAAGCAGGATTTCGGAAAGGCTACTCAACTGTTGATAATATATTTGTACTACATGTTTTAATAGAATTATATTTTTCATTTGGTAAAAAAATATTTTGTACTTTCGTAGATTTTAGAAAAGCGTTCGACACGGTTTGGCGAGCGGGCCTTTGGAAAAAATTGCAAAATTGTGAAATAAAAGGAAAATGTTTTAAAGTAATTTTCAATATGTACAAAGGCATTAAATCTTGTATCAAGTGTAACGATGACCAGTCCGACTTTTTTCCTTGCCTAACAGGTGTACGACAAGGAGAAAATTTATCTCCATTTCTTTTCTCTGTATTTTTGAATGATTTAGAAGAATATTTTTGCAATCTAAACGGAACGCCTATGGAAATTATTAAAGAAAAACTTGAAAATGAATTACATATTTTTTACAAACTTTTTGTAATCCTTTATGCCGACGATACTGTGATTTTGGCAGAAACAGAAAAGGGTATGCAAGATGCTCTTAATATATTTCAATCATATTGTGAACTTTGGAAATTACAAGTGAATGTAAATAAAACAAAGGTTATGATATTTTGTAAAAGAAAGGCAAAACATAAATATAAATTTACATTTCAAGATGCGGAATTAGAGATTGTTGATACTTATACATATCTTGGTGTTGTTTTTAAATATAATGGCTCTTTTATTGAAACCAAAAAGAAACTGGTAGACCAATCACAAAAGTCTTTATTCTGTATTTATAAGCTTATCCGAAATGAAAACATACCGATAGATATCCAGCTCAAAATGTTTGATTCTATGATTGAACCAATTTTATTATATGGGTCAGAAGTATGGGGATTTGAAAATGTGAAAACAATTGAACAAATTCACTTGAAATTCTGTAAGAGAATTCTTAAAGTTAGAAACTCAACTCCAAATTTTATGGTTTACGGCGAATTAGGTAGATTTCCTCTTGAAATTAGAATTAAACTTAGAATGATTTCCTTTTGGGTAAAATTGGTACAAAATGAGAAAAAACTTAGTAGCATTCTGTACAGATTGATGTTAAGCTTACGAAATAACTACGACTATGATCTCAAATGGATCAGATATGTCTATATTTAATGAAACTGGTATTGGTTTTATTTTTACCAGCCAATTCACATATTATGACAAAACTTTAGTGCGTCAAATACTGTCTGATCAATTTATCCAAAAATGGTTCAGTGATATGTCAAACGCATCACGTGGTCAATTCTACTCTATTTTTAAGAAAACATTTTCTATGGAAAACTATTTACTAAAATTATCAGAGACTTCAAGATCCTGGATCACAAAATTTAGAACATCAAATTTACGATTACCGATTGAAACTGGTAGATGGCATAACATACCAAGAAATGATAGACTATGTAACTTCTGCAAAGAAAATGTCGGAGATGAATACCATATCTTTTTTTGTTGTAAAGATGAAAATATTACTTGTTTAAGAAGCAAATATTTACCTCCATACTATAGATTTAATCAAAATATTACGAAACTAAAAGGTTTGATGTCGTACTGTAACGTCGAAGTTTATAAAAGATTGTCATTTTTCATTAGAAAAGTTGCTTCTCTTCTCTAAATAATGTTGTTATTTTCGATATTGTCCTTGATACTGTTATATATTGTTTTCATATTGCTTTCATTAATTCACCACATGTTCATTCTGTATACGTCTATTGTACAAATGTTATGTTAAATGATCTCATGTAACACATGTATATGTGTCTGAGTGTTTACTTAATAAAGGACAGACGAAGTAAGTTATTTTCACTTCTTTTAATACGATATTTTACACAAATAACAGAAGATTTAGTAAATTACTATCCTTCTCGAAACATCTAGTTTGCATGTTCTTTAGATTAATATTTGTATGAAAGATACGCAAAAATGATATATTTATTTGCCGCTAAATTTTATTAGGCAAGCAGGTATTTTTCAGTAACATGTAATATAATCGTACTTAGCTCTTTGTGCATAGAAATGGTACATTAAAAGTATGTATCCGTAGTAGTAATAGTGATCCATTGTAAATGTGTTTTACTGAAAACAATAATATCTTGGGTTCAAATTGATGCAAGATATTAATCGTCCAATACCATATTTAATGTGTATTACTTATGAGACCGATATTTATAAGTTGTATTTTTGTTTCAGGACTCGTATATATTTTTGTATAACACTGTGAGAGGTGCCTGGATTAATCATTCCAGATTAGTTCACTCCACAAGTGGTAAGAATATGTTTTATAATTTTTATCATTTTGTAATGTAAAATGAGGTTCGATTGGTAGATCATAGATTTTGTTTATTATTACCTCTCTTGACCTGTATGTACCATAGTAAACAGTCTTTTGATAGTCTTAGTATGAATGTATATTATTAAATTTGCATAAAATTGAACGAGAATAATATCACACACACACATATACTATTTTATTGGTATATAAACAGTACATGTAATAATGATTTTGCATTGTTAAATCAGACATTGCACCTTATTTGTTATTCGAATACATTTCAATTACATTGACTAAAACTTGTGTAATGTTTTAGTTTTATTCGCTTGTAAGAATATTGAAATTAATATATTGTGATCTTTAATTAGATATTTATTGTTATTACAGAACTATAATAAACATTTGGAATCACTTGTTATTACTAGAACCAGCTGCTACAATGACACTAGTGAATTCTACCCTGATTGTGATTCATCCGGTCTTGTCTAGATGCAGACTGTTCTTTTTCCAAACCCTGCATGTTCTTGTTTCAGGAACCCGGTTCTTTTTCGATTCTGTTGAGGAGCATACGACGGAAGACTTTACCTGGAATTGGGAGTGATATCTCAAGTTGTCAGAATTATCTTTGGCAGTTTAACTATAGGGTCTTTTGGGATGGGTTGTAAAGATTTTGTGTAGTGGGCGTGGGCTAAAACGCGGAAATGAAAAACCGGAAACATAAAAACACATATATTTTTGTTCATAACTTTTTAGCGGGTTAACATAGAATAAAAATTAAAAATGCCTCTGGAAGATAATTAAAAGCTCTTTACGAAGATATATAGTTCAATGCAATTAATTATTAATAAAGTACCTAAAAGTTGACCGGAAATGTTTTTTAGGGCGTTTGCACATATCCAAATTTCAGATTAGAACCCAGATATCTCCGAAATGCTTCACCCCGGTCAAATAAGTCTTAGTGTTTGATAAAGGTTATTCATTTAGCTTCAAAATGATATATAGTTTTTAAAATATTACTGAAAGGAAAGTATAGAAAAAGTCGCCGGAAGAATACCTGGTATGAAAAGTAAAAGTGCGAACTTTCAAATTTGAACTATAATTTCTCAAAGACCTTACAGTCCGGTCAAAATGTGAATAGGGCCTCGTGTTTCCCTTAGCATTAGCTACAAAATGATATATAACTTTTAAAAATTGATTAACGACAAAGTATAGAAAAGTTGACCGGAAACGTTTATGGTCGATCAAAAACTCATCAAACTTAACAGATTTCTCCTAATTAAAGTATGTTTACATAAGTAAAATTGATTGGTGTCGATAATTAAATTACTGTCGAAGTTATAATTAACGTCATATGATAATAAAGAGAAATTTTGTAAAATTCCATCAATGCATGTTGCTTTTCCGCTTAATTGCTTTTATGGCACTTATTATTTCTTCTTTTGAAGATGAATCACTATATATTTATTTTAAGCTCATTCTGTTGTTCAATTAATTTCGAGGCTATTATTGGATCTGTTCTGTTGAGGAAACGTTAATACAATTAAATTATTAATGAGGACAATAGTCTTAAGGCCTCACAACTATTACATGTTCTTGGATTTTCATGCAATATTTTGTTTTGTTTTTATTTCAGAGAACTTTCTTGCTAATTATGATTCAAATAAGTCAGCTTATTTATTACAACCTCTCTTGGCCGCCATATGTCGAGCTTATAGTTGCATAGAGCATTGTCAACAAACTTTAATTTATGTTTCAAGTTCTGTTCAATTGACTTAGGTTAACATTGACAGCGCAAGGGCGTAACTTCTATGGAGACAAGACTGAAGCAGTTTCCTCACTTAAAATTTATGTAAACTTTTTTTTGAGCAACTGAAATCGAAATATGAAGTTCTTTGTTATTTTTCTATAACATTTTATAATTCAATGTAATTTAAATTTTGGCGGTTCGTTGATCAATTTGTTCTCATCAGACCAAAGATTTTAAAGAGATTCGATGAAACTGTCCACAGAAGATTTAGCAACTACGATTCATATGTTCACAACTATTTTATAGTTAATTTCATCTAAACGCATGAAACTGATACGCATATAAGCATTAAGTCCAGTTTCAAATAAAAGATAATGATTGTATAACTTATTGACATAAACTATTATTTGCATTTATATTTAATAAATATTAATTATTTATTTTAGTTACGCTTTTCATGGACTTTGGCATTGTAAAAAATATAATATTTTAAATCATAATATGGTTTGATAAAGCAATATACTAATAAACCATCGAGAAAGCCTTAATTTGTGGCCGAGTGGTATAGATATTTAGCTATCTTGCTGAGTGGTATAGATATTTAGCTATCTTGCTGAGTGGTATAGATATTTAGCTATCTTGCTGAGTGGTATAGATATTTAGCTATCTACCGTTGTGACGATACCGAGATTGTGTGTTCGAGTATGGTGTCTTTCAAGGTGTGATCGACTCTAAACTTATTGACAAGGATTGCCAGTTTTCCTGCTGAAAGACGAGGGTTCTCACTAGGTACTCCTGGATTTCGCCACAAATAAAAACTGGACGCCATGATATAACTGAAAAAAAAAATCAGCAAAACCACATTCAAAGAAACAAACAAATTCGGTCACCTTATATTGAATGGCGGAAACAGTTTCCTTATTACTCCAAATCATGTTTGGAGGGCATGTTTTTCAACAGAGTGTTAGTATTCCATAGGGTACTTATCGTGCTCCTCTCCTCTCCGATCCGTTTGTGTACTCTAATGAGGCTGAGATCCTATAATAAATATGTTGAAGACCAAATCTGATAAATGTTAGATTCTCTTATTGAAAACATATTCGTCATGTTTGGAGGGCATGTTTTTCAACAGATTGTTGGTATTCCAAAGGGTACTTATCGTGCTCCTCTCCTCGCGATCTGTTTTTATACTCTTTTGAGGCTGAGATCCTATAATAAATATACTGAAGACCAAATCTGTTAAATGTTGGATTTTCTGATTGACTACATATTCTTCATGTTTGGAAGTCATGTTTTTCAACAGAGTGTTGGTATTCCAAAGGTTACTTATCGTGCTTATCTCCTCTCCGATCTGTTTTTGTACTCTTATGAGACTGAGATCCTAGAAGTCCGGCTAAAGAAGAATTAAAAAACACTGACCGAAACCTTTATTTCGCATACTGCTACATATATATACATATTATATAAATTATGTAGGTACAACTACCTGCATTACGTCGAGACAGTTTTGTAAATTCGTATCACTACGAGACGCGTAGCGTCGAGTTGTGATGCGGAATGTATGCAACTGTCGAGACGTGATACAGGTAGTTGTACCTACACTTAAATGTATGTAATGAGTTTATCTAAAATTAAGTATAAAAAGGACAGAATAAAACTGAATGTTTACAATTTAAAATTTAACATTCAATGAAGCATTTGTTTATAAAATATAGCCCCTTAACGTCACACGCATTATGACGTCATATTTCATTCATAGAATGAAAGTCATTCAACGAATCATTGGTTATATCATTCATTGTGAAGTCAAGAAGTAGTTCCGACAAAAGTACATCCTGTATCACATATATAGATGATACAAGGTTTTTTATCACACAGGTTGTATTAATCGATATTTTTTCAGATTTTGACTAAATACACTCTTAATTTTAGATAAATATATATATATATAAACTCTTATACCTACTTTTAGAAATAGACTCGGGAAAACTACAAACTAGACTCAACGACAAACGTGATGACTTCACCTTTCCAATTGTCAACTTCCCGTTCATCGACAACAACATTCCATCAGCTCCAGCGTATGGTGTGTACATTTTATAACTTATACGTTATTCGCATTTCTGCGATCGGTATTCAGATTTTCTAGAGCGATCACTGCTGTTGACTACTAAACTACTCAAACAACGGTTAGTTGTTCCCAAGTTGATTTTATCTCTAGAGAAGGTCTATGGTCGTCACTATGACTTTATACCTTCTCGATTGGGGTGGGGATGGGGTTATCAGGCTATAAGGAAAGCCTGGCCACTTACTATAATATGTGACATGTTTGTGGAGAGTGCTTCGTTGATTTCAAGGTAAAACTTCTTTGTAGATGTCGAAACAGAGTATAAGCCCATTATATCCGTTACCAGAATAAAAATATTTTACGTAAATTACACAACGTTCTAAAATTTTATTGGCAGTTATTACAGTTATTAAAATCGTGTCCTTATAGTCCAATTCATGTCTCGGTTTTCAATAGTGTATGTTAATGTTAAACTGTTCTTAGCTTGAATAAAGCTGAACTACTGCTCGCTTCAATTCAATCAAGTAAGCGAAAAAATGTCGCTTGGCACGCAATCCCTAAATGACATACTAGTATGTGTCGCCGCAAGTGGCACTGAAAGGGTTAATATTTGTAACACAATTACAAAATGTGTTTGATATGGTGATTAGGAAAAAAATGCGTACACCGGGAGCCAGCGTCACAAACATTTTCTTGAGTAAAATGTTTATGGCGGTGGGACCAGTTTATACAGCGGAGAGTCGATTCTTTTGACCGCTCTCTCTCTTTGGATTTTGATTCCATAATTTGAATTAGTTGGAATTACATTGTGAAAAAATTGAAGTTACAGGAAAGTGATTAATCTCTCTGGATTCTGGTCAAGTAAATCAGGTAAAGAACAAACAAACTAGGCATATCAAATACATAATTACATCACGGAAATAACTCCACCACCTACGCCTCGTTCCTACGGCATATCTCCTTTCATGGCATTTTTTATTTCTATTTCTATTGTAAAACTGGATATGAGTACGGTCACTGTGAGTACGGTATTAGTTGATTTATAGGTTCCTGCACTACCTAAGTAAATACTGTGTCCAATCCCATATACTTTTTTGCCAAAAAGTATGTTTAAACTAGGCCTAAATCTCATATGCGAGAGTTGCAGGATTGTCTCTTTTCTTTTCTTTCTTTTCTCTGTATGAGCTTCCAATTATAGGAACACACTTCTGTACGAAGTTATCAAATATGAATATCCAGCACCACCATATGAATAAGTAATATCCACAGCAAAAAAGTCTTTTTTTTTAAATCTAAAAATATACTCTTTGTCAAAAGTTTAACCAGGGGAGATACAACAGGTGGTGGCAGCCACATTCAGAATGTTAGTTCTGTTTATATGTAGTCTATAACAGTAGTTCCGACTTAAGGTTTTTATGTTGGCCATTATAACCTTATTGTACTGGAACAGATTACTAAAGGAAGTACAGTCCAAAGTGAGTTTAGTTATACTCAGACGGTTATTGAAGAATTCCTTCCATCCATCTATGCCAATTCATTGTATGATATATGATTTGATCGCTGGAAAGGATTCTAGTCACACTTCACTTAAGTCTGGGCATGTCGTAATTAATTGTGGAAGATCCTCTGGCTCCTGTCCACAGAGGTTGCAGGTAGGACTCTCTATATACCGCCTAAAATTGTGTCTGTCTGCCTGAACTGTATAGGTTCTAGTGGCCATACGAGCTTTATTTGAGCATTTATGAACATCCAGGATTGTGGGACTGACAGTCTTATAGATGTTATGTAATTTTCCAGGTTCCAGCTAATTAGTTGAAATATATTTTAGGGATGACTTCTCTATTGCTTCTGCTTTAAGAGTACAATTCCAGTTGCTATTAATTGCCTGATTGACCATCTTTTTCCACATTACTTTCTTTGGTAATATTTCCATCAATTTGGTGATACATGGGAGTTTATATAGTTCCAAGATGCATGTAATTCCTTTGAAGAAGCTGTTTTGATTATCAAAATTAACACAGACTTGCCGTTCAACAATTTGGAGAAGCTTTTTGTTATTTGAGTTTAAAACTTGGAAAAGAAGTGCCAGTTGCCTTTTGTGGAGTTCAGCTTCTATAGGTAAAGCCCCCAGTAGTAGATAAATAGCTGAAGTTGCGCATCTAGTTGGTAAGGATTGGAAGTGACGAAGACAATCTCGGTGGAATCTCTGCAGGCATTCAATATCATTCTTAAGAAGGGTTATAGCTTCAAGTCCATATAAAAGTATAGGAAGAACATAGAGATTGTAGATATTTAAAGCTGTTCTTGAGTCTATTCCGTTTCATCCATGCAACCCAGAGCTCATAAGAGCGTATTTTGTGCGCCGTGCTACTTTAATTCTGTCTTCATTTTTCAAAGATGATTCATTTCTGTTAGTTCTAGTCAGGCCCAAGTGGGTAGTAGAAACAGATGGTTTTAACAAACTTTCTCTAAGAGTTCATTCATTGCTAGATTGAGATTTCTTGTTGAATTTCACTACATTTGTTTTGGAGGGATGTAACTCAAAGTGATGTTGTCGTGACTATCGATGAACTACATTAAACATGGTTTGCATCTCTTCTGGAGTGGAACTAGGGAGAGCTAAATCGTCCGCACAGGTAGGTGTTACAATGTAGATGGTGCCTAGATGGAGACCAATGGAGTTGTTCTCAAGTTCTTTAAGTAAGTCGAGTACACCATTCCATTTTACCTTAGAGGACAGCCCAGTGTAGAAGTTCTTCATAATCAACCATAAATCTGGGTGAATCTTCTGGTCTAAGAGTTTATCAAAGAGAATAGCGTGTTGAACAGCATCAAACGCCGCCTTAACATCAACAGTTGACAGTGTTAAGGACAGGTTATTATACCTAGCTTGAGCCTTTTCTGCAATAGCTTCTGATATTATAATGCTAGCCATTAGAGGACATAGACCTTTGGAGAAACCAAACTGGAGATCCGAGCAGTCTTGAATGTTAAGTCTTTTTAATATACAGCATTCATGTAGTTTACCGATAATAGAAGTCACTGAAATGCCCCTTTAATTTCCAGGATCAGTAGCACATGTTCCTTTCTTCAGCACAGGAGTCACAATATCAGTTTTAAATTCTTTGGGTACAATTCTATCGTATAGAATGTTATTTAAAATGGTAGTAATAACTGGAACGCTGCCCTCAGCGTATTTAAGATGGTCCACGGTAAAACCATATTCGTCAGGACTTTTCCCTGAGTTTAACATTGAAATGGCTTCTTTGACTTCATCTACTTCAAATGGTACAGTAGACGGTGCATGGTTTTTGAAAAATTCTTCTGTTATGTTTTGCCGAACATGGCAGAGCTCAAGATAAGTGTTGTCGTATGAGTTGTCATTATGTAGGCTGAGATCTTCGTAATGACGGGCAAGTATGAGTCGCTGTTTATCAGTGGGGTGCTCACTCTTTCTATCTACAATCAGGCAAGAAGTTGCCCTATTATGTTCTTTACGGTTTCTGTTGATAAGGCGATGAAACATAGGTAGAGGATAGGTTCTCCATTAGCTGTTCGTACATGGATTTCCTATCAAGTGCCTTTTCATATCTTTGAGTGTGTCGTAACCTTTTCTTTTCCTGTTTTAAGTCTACATATAGCTGATGTGCTTTCGAGACTCCCGACCGTTTCCATTTAGAGTATAGAACTTTACAAGACTTCAGATGTTGTCTGACTTTTGGTGATGCTTTCCACTTTGGGCCTTGGGATTTTATGGTTTTAGATGGAACTGATATGGATGCTGCCCTGTTAAGGACTTCAGTAACAAAATTGACTTGCTCTGAGGAAGAACTACTTCCTGGGAATTTATGTATTAATCAGTAAATCATATTTTCATAGGTGTCTCTGTCTATTCTGTCCCATATAAGCTTTTTAGCTATTTGTTGCTTACCACTAGAGGTACTGGAAGGTATACTTTCAACCTCTCGTGATTTGGGGGTTTTGTTTCCAGGCTTGCAGGCCAAAAAAGGTCCTTCGTGCAGCTAGCGATCGTTTCCTGTCTTCCTAGATCATCTTCATCAAACGTTGGTCCTACAATATTAGCAAAATCTCCCATATTGGTAGTGCTTAGCGGCGAGTCTTCAGGAGAGTCTATATCTTCCAGAGTTGGACGAACTGAAGATGTTGTTTTAGCAGCACCCTTCTGTTTCACAGTACCTTGAGTCTGGTTATTTTGGGGCTTAAAGTTCATTGGTCTCTGATTGTGTTCTGGTCTAGGATGTAAGATAACACTATTGTGCTGTGGTGAAGATTCCTGCCTATCAGTTTTGGTATTAAAAAAGATATGTTGACCCTTTACATAATGCTCCAGATGGTGGTAGTCATAACTAGGTAGGAATGGTATGTACTGGACCTGATTATAATGGTGTTGGTATGGCGCACTTTGATGCCCAGAGGGACAAGTACTGCCTGACTGAGAATACATGCTAGGATGACTTGGAGGAAAAGCGTTGCCTGGCATAGAAAACATAGTAGGCTGGGGTCTCATTTGTAGAATAAGCTGGTTGAATAGTGACGTGTTTACTTGCATGTTTTGTAGAGATTGATTTTCAAGCATTCTTATACGGATGTCTATATGTTCATTTCCTTTACAGCAGTGATTGTTACTGTTATAATTGTTGTTATACTCACAAAACAGTTTTATGCTGTAATTCTCTTTGGCAGTATTAGTTTGTAGCTTTAGGCTGTCAATAACATTTTTCATTAGGCGTATCAAGTCAAGTATTTTGGAGCGTTGTAGATGACTGAGACCTTGATCATCGTCTTTTGTCTTCCTTACGTTTTTAGGGGGTTTCTCCATGTTCAGGTTGATGGTTCTAGGTGAGGCGACTTGAGTGCATGCACTAGCAGCATGTGTTGACGCAGATGTCACCGACATAATTGAGGAAACGCTAGAGGTGGTGGATACAGCAGATGTTGAACACATGGTTGTGTGGATGGTAAAAGAGGATGACGATGAGAGTGAGAAGTGAGCTGGAATTGAGTAACTAGATGGCACAAAGTACGAAGCAGTCGTACATAGAGGCGTAGAAATGTTGACTGAACTGGTATCAGATAAAGTCGTACTATTGCTTTCTGTGACTGGCAAGGGGTTGCTGCAGAAATAAAGTACTTCAGAGTTACAATGTGCGCATACATAACCATTGTCTTTGAATGTAGTTTCTATAACTTTACTGTCAATACCAGCACATTTGTAGTGAATCCAATTATCGCATACTAGTAAATCACATACAAGTATGCCATCATCAACCGTGCTTTTTTCGCAGACGGGGCATAACCAAGCATCAGAGTTGATATTGTCCTCTGTTTGGGACTCAATGGCTGGCATAGGCATTGGTGTAGGGTTATGAATTAATTGCTACATTGGGGTTGAGGTTATTGTCCTGTTGACCACCTGCAAAGTTTGATCCTTCGCACATGTATGTAGAAGTTGATTTCTTAACTGATGAAGTTGTGATGACATGGTACGATTAGCTATATCAAGGGCTTTACAGTTTGCTTGAATGTTGGTAAATTGTCAAAGACTTCATCGATAAAAATCTCAACCCGGTTTCCAGTGACTGTTATTGTATTTTGGGTGTGATAGCAGTTTATAGTAAATTTTTGTTGGTTGCCAACTTGTCCGTTGACTTTTCTGTTATATATCTTATAGCATGTATCTACAGTTGCTGCAGTAGTATCCTGACCTTCTTGTTTAATAAGAGAATATGACTGGGAGAACTCATTTGAGGATAACACCAAGTCAAGATGGGACCTAGCCAGTATGCATCTGTACTGAGTTTGATGACAAAGTTTTTTCCTTGTTTCAATTCATAGCTTAGATGTTCAATATTACAGGTTTGCTGTTTATTATCTATGGCTTAAAATTGCTCTATTTAGTTCATATTGCCTATGTTGGATTTGTACCCTTTTACGGGGGTTGTTGTCTCGCTCTCATAATCCACCATGTCCTACTTATTTGCTTCTTTAAGATGGCTGCCAAGACCTGGGCCCAGCGTCATAAACATTTTCTGTGCTGAGAACTTTTTTATTCTCAATTTCATCCAATCAAATCTATCCTTTTCCCTTGTTGTCATGGTAGTTGAGTAAATTTTCATGCTGAGCAAACATTTTTTACTCAAGTAGGTTTTATGGCGCTGGGCCCGGATTGTATTGGACCTGATTTTGTTTAAAAGTTTGTAAAAATTATATAAAACGGGGAGTTAAAAAATTTGTTGCACTCCAAAATGTACAGTTACACTAGGTAAAAGCTAAAATAGATAAAAACACTTAAACACTAAAACGATAAAACAGTTTGTCTCTCAATTTTTTCGTTGACCTTCACCTTGTCTATTTTAAGATCATTTTAAATTCCAGATTATATTAAAAGAATCAAATACAGTATGAAGATATCTGAAAAAGTTCAGATGGAGACAAAGACACGAAAAAGAACAACAAAAGCCGTAAATTAGCAACATCCCTTTAAGGCGCAAACGTGGAATCATAACCACTGACTTGGAAGGATGTAAGTAAACAAATCCGGTATTATGCTAAAAATAGACAGAATTAAATTTAGAATCTGGAAAAAATTCTTAAAATAGACGCACACGTCAGCTACCCGCCAGAACGAGGACAGACAATGAGACATCATGATCATGTCATATAATATATTGCGACTGAGGTGGGTACCACGAATAATTTATGCATATATATTTCACTATCATTCTTTTCATGTTTAGAGAGAGCCACGTTTCTTACACGATCGATAATGACACATTCTGTAGATTTAAAAATAGTATGTTCAATGCACGTGGTTCAATGTAGCCGCAACTTCATGCTAAATTATCCAATGTTTCATACTTGTCTACATGTATTTTGTATCATTGCTATAATTTAAGATGTTAAAGCTGAGTTTTTTTTTAATCAAGTTATCCTGGAATATTGTTGCGGTGGGGATGGGTTTGTGTGATCATGGTTTTTCTTTATGAGCAAACATGTGTGTCCTTGTTAAAATGTTTTTACAACTTTGTTTGTTTTATAAATATTGTTTTTATAGATGACAAGATGACTGGGTAAATATACTCAAACATTTCCAGCCGTTATTCAGGCAGCGCTTGGGGACCTTATAGGGACAGGATATTTGTTATGAGTAAATATCAATTAAAAAGATAATAATGTATATAACTTATTTGTAAACAGGAACCACTAAATAAAGCTAGTTTGATCAAAGACACTCTATATTGTATTAGTATAGACTGTCCCTGGTTTGTTAGTCCCAGTTATGAAATATAGCCTTATGGTATAATTGTTCTATATATATACAGTCAAACCTCAATAAGTCGAAGTTTGCGGGACCGTAAAAAATATATCGAGTTATCCGAAGTTCGAGTCAACCGAGTTTAGGGTGTGACGTCATTTTCATTAAGTGATTTTTTAAAAATCTATCGGTATTTATTTCATGTACATTGGTTTCGAATTTCGGCATCGCTTGTTTTATCACGGTATTTGTAGCGTGCGATATATGAATTCTTTTAGCCATTCACATAAATCGACAATAATTAATAAATAGTGTAATCATATTTTATAAACTTTATTACGAAATTATGAAAAAACATTCCAAGAAAACACTTATCAACTTACAGTTCGATAGAACTAATGAAATGCTACAAATTGTTTTTACGTAATTGACAACACACAAGTCAACAATAATAACAGAATGTCTTTATTGAAACGAAACTCGACCACATACATCATTGATCAGATCTAAAGCAATTTTCAATAACTATCATTTTTAATTAAACGTGACAAAATAAAATTCGGACAGTAATTAGCGGATCATCAATTAACCTTAATAATGCATGTCCTGCGCTTTAATTACCAGTTCGTTTTATTAAATTGCCAATTCAAATTGTAATAGCCAATCAAAAATCGTGTTTGCTCTATGACAGGTGTTTAAAATAAACAGACGCGTATTAAGTAACAATACAAAATACAAATGAAATTGTTAGTTTTGACATCGATATCGAGAGCAAAATTAACTTTGAGACAACGAGGTTAAAATTACACTAATTAATATTGTCCGGCCTGCAAAAATCCATCGAGTTAAGCGAAATATCGAAACAACCGAGATCGACACATCCGAGGAAGAAATGCATTGTTGATATGGGAAAAATGCCGGGACTTAAAAATTATATCGACATAACCGAGGTATCAAGTCAACCAAGTTCGAGACAACGAGATTCGACTGTACTACATAATTGTAGTACTTGTGATACTGGTAAAAAGGAGCATTATCATTGCCAACATTGGGGTGTTGAAATATTGGGTTGTCAGAATAATTGTCAAACCCAATTATTGTACGACTATCACAATTCTTTCATTGATTGACTTAAAATGCTTTCACAAGTAATGATTTACCATTAGACAGCCTGAAATGGGATAACAGCCTTTTTAGCAAAGTGCTCTTTAGTATCATAAAAATCAATTCCAGACCCCTGGCAGTTTATAAAAAATGGAAATGTATAATGCTGTTGTTTGAATTAACTTTGATCTGGATATAATTACTTTCATATTACATTTATCATAAAATAATATTCAGTATAATAAAATATTTATCAACTTTAACATGGGTTGACATCAATTAATATCAAACCTCATAAAAATGGATGTAAACACAGGTGAAAGTCAATAATTAAATATTATCATTATGGTCAGTTGTAGTCTCAACTTTTAAAAAGTAATTCCAGTAGCAAGGAAATGTCCTGAAGTCATGTTTTATGGCAACATTTCTATACATGTTGAAGGTACACATGACACGTACATATGGAAACCAGATCTGTTTTATGCTTCAACTGATGTTCTAAATTTGAAAGACATTATACTAAGATGGGTTCATGTACATCAAAAAAGAAAATGGTGGATGAAGATGATGTTCCATGTAAGTTTCTGCTTCAAGTGATGAAAAGTGGATGAATATATGTCTTTTAAAAAATATGTGTATTTTCATTTACTATTTTTCTTACCAGATAAAAATGTATTATGTTGTCTTAACTTCATAAATAAAAAGTGAACATTAGTTAAAATAGTTTTTTTCAATAAACTTCTTTATCATTGTAATTCTACAGTTTTATTCCACTCTACTATGGATATTTATAATTACTGTATGTATATAATTACAAACAATTACAGGCAATCCAAATATCTTTAAAAAAACTCTATGATCATATATTAAAAATAATTATCGCCAGATCATGGAAAAGTAAAAGGCAATATAATAATAGTAGTATTGTAACATTGAAGGTAGCACTACATTGCAAACACTTGACCACTGAGGCCCCTATTATTGTTAAAAAGGATAATCCATTGTTAAAAAAATGATATAAGTGATATTTTGTTTAAGATGGAGCTAAAGATGAGAAGTTGAGAAATGAAGAGTTTCTTTGTGAAGGTATGTTTTTTTAATGCATGATATGCAGTAGACATATTTCTATATGCTTTTCATTGGAACACTGGTTTTTCGAAGTTAGCAGTATATTTTGAAGAACTAAATAGTAATAAGATATACTTTTGAAATTTCAAATTTGATTGATAACCATTAATGGGTGTTTTGAATAAAATGAGAAGCATTTTTAAAGTTAATGCAATTCTACTTTCTATAAAAACAAGTCATTTGGTTTACATATTTTTAAGTAGACCAGGATGTAGGCAAATTAATGTTTAACATCAAATACCTGTTCTACATTTTCTAGGTTTTAAATGATGAAAACAATTATTTGAAGACACCTACCATACAAGATTATTTTTCATTTTTATTTCAGATGGATCATCCATCAACGATCATGACAAAACAAGATCAGTGCATGTGGAAGAAAGTAAGAAAGGTAATTTTATGATTGGCAATATTTATGGTAAATGGTGAAAAGTTTATATATGAGCATAATCATATGAATAATAATCTTAATGTTTTCAAATATGTTTGATTTACTCCAAAATAACTTTAAGTTATATCCCCTTTTAATTGAAATGTTCTCATTCTACAAAATGAAGAGGTTGTTTTCATATATTTATCTGCCCAGCTTCAAATGGATGCTCTATCACACACTTAGTGTTACTGGGGGAAAACGCCAGTTTCTGGATTAAATTGCCGACTGTTGGGAATGTAATCAGAAATTACCACAACAGGTTTTTAGCAAAGTGGGGTACAGATCCCATCATCTAGAATTTATTAGACAGAAGTTCAAATATTCATTAATCCACAAGACAGTTTGGAAAGTCCAGAAATATTTTACCTTCACTTTGTATGTTTCAGTGGTCAGAATCTCGAAATCTGAATGTTTGCTTTTTTTTAATCTTACTAGTTCAAAAAATGTTCTCATCATCAAATGTTGTTTACATTGATTTGAAAGTTTAGAAGGGATTTCATCATCATATCCAGAATTGAAATAGTGATTCTCATGTCTAACATCCATCTAAATTTTGGTTTCTGTATTATATTTCAAAAAAGCTTGCTTCCGATTTCAGTGAAATGTTGGGATATTTGTTACATATTAAGTGTGTAAGAAGCCTATTGATTCTGGAGGAATACTGTCAAAGGTCAAGGTCAAGTCAACAAAAAATGTTAGAAATTATGACAAAAAGATGTTTCCAGACAATAACTCCAAAAGTTTGCATTTGATGTCACTGAAACTTTGGGATATATTTTCATATTAGGTAGATCAAAAGCTTATCAATTTTTGTTGAAATCTGTCAAATTTCAAGAAATGTTTACAAAATTAAGTTTCCAGACAATAAATTAAAAGTTTGCATTAAATCTCAATGAAACTTTGGGATAAAGTTTTGTATTAAGTGGATTAAAAGCCTTTTGGGGGAATTTATGTAAATTTCATGTAAATTTTAGATATTTTTTGGAAAAAGACTATTTGGGACAATAACTCCAAGTGTCTACTTGATTTCAATGAAACTAGGATATTACAGTATGAAATATAAAGTGAGTAAGATCTTCTATTGATGCTGGAGGAATTCCATCAAAGGTCAAGGTCATCAGTCAACAAAAAGTTGTTAAAATTAAGCAGGGCTGTGGAACTACTTGCTCAATATTTTTGGGGTCATGAAAAACTGATTTATTTGAAAAGGTTGGATTATTTTTGTATTTTATTGGATATTTTATGGAAAGTTTTATTAAATATTCCCACTATGTCTTCACTGAAACACATTCAGGGAATTTTTTAGGATTTTGAGGGCTTTAGTCACTTTAGCGGATGAGCCGTACAAGCATCTGCTCAGAAGCATGCATTCATTGTACTGGTGAAATATCATAGTATAAAAAAAAACTATATTCTTTCAATTGCATTGTATAAATTTGTTTTAAAAAATGATTATAACAAAATGTTTATAAATTTTCAAAGAAATTTAATTTTAAAACATTTAAAAACCGTTTGTATATCAATTGGTTACAATTTTTCATTAAGGGCCGTTGATCTCTTCGTTTTCTATGTGGTAGCAATCGGTAATTAGACGTATCTCGGATGTACACAAATGGCGCGTAATCCATTTGAAACCAGCAAAACATACGAAAAATTAGTTAAATATGCAAAATCTTTGCAATTTATATTTGCATAACATATTTAATCAAAAGGTTGAAGTCTGTGCGCATCAGTAGGATCTACGACATTTTTGTTTTGAATATATTGACCAGGAGCACCACTTAATCATGTTAATCGGATAACCTGTAAAAACATCGATTCAGCGATTGACACCTGCCGTTTAAAACTATCGAGGTGAAATAATTAAATTTCTTGTTAATATATTGGCTTTGGGGTCATAAATATGTCGTTTTACACTTGATAGAATGAATTTGTAACGAAAAATTTTTGTACTTGTTGGAAATCAGGTGACGAAATTGATTTAGAAATCTATCGTCAATTTTCAAATGATTTCGTCAATGACGAAAGTGGCGAGCGCTAAAAAATTCCCTGAACACATTACTGAGTTACATTTAGTGTTTTAACAGCCATCATTTCAAACTTGTTGCCATGATTGTGATTTATTTAAAATGAACTATTATGAAAACACTTGGTTAGTTGAAGCAAAACTTTATAATACAGACCTGTAGATGTGACATGCAAATCTTTGTAGTTATGCAATATTGAGAACAAATCCAGAAATTTAAAGATCTTTTGCTGACTAGAGTGGTCAGTGATAGTTATTTATTTTTACATATTTCCTAACATATAGGAGTTTTTTTTATATATAAAACTAATTTTGATACTTTTATACAGAAAACAAACTATTGTACCTTAGATTGCACTTTATCAGTAAAATTTCATTTGTGGGAAAAATTTAGGGCCAGAGTTGTAGTATTACAAGTATGTAGGCCTTTACATCAACAGTATTCACAACAAGTTATTTTAATAGTTTAACTTTTTTTTTCAATTTAAAGGAGCTGGAGTCACCGTAAACATAGTGGGAGACAATGTTAATTTGACCTTTTCTGGTAGTATTGTTGAAAAAAAAGAGGAAACGAGTAAACACAGCAACATTCAAGGTATGAATTGAAGGAAAATACAGTTGATTTCATTACTATTTAAATAAACCACAGCATCATATCCAAACAATAAGAGTCAAGCCTGCTTTATATAATGAATTTTTTGGCCAGGTTGCATGAAGCAGGGTAGGGAAAATAGGGTATCTATTTTGTGTAATCAACTCTTTCTACAGTTTTCAAACCAGATCTTAGGAAACTTGACAGAAATAATTCCCCTGGTATAGAAGCTGCTATTATGGAATTGTTTGAGGATTTTTCCCTAATATTCCAGACTTGGGAACCTAGTCAGTTTTCAGAACATTTGCAGAAAATGGTTCCTATTTTGTGTCCTCCTACAGATCTCTGAAAATTTACAGAAAAAATGGCACATGTATTGAAGTTGTGAACCTGCAATTGTGGAATTGTTCGAGGAATTTTTCCTAATTTTCCAGACTTGGGAATGTTTGAAGAAGTCAGTACCTATGTTGTGTAAACAACTCCTCCATTTTTTTACATAGACCCAAAACCTTCTTCCAGCAAATTGTAAACCATTCCTTTTTTATGCCTCCGCGACGACATGTCGGGGGGCATTAAGTTTTACTCATGTCCGTCCGTCTGTACGTCCGTACGAATTTCCGTCAAGCTTTTCTCAGAAACTGTACATCAGAACAATTTGAAATTTGGCAGGGTGGTTCAGTATCACAAGTTGTACGTCCTAAGCGAATTGCAGACCTGTCGGACAACTACTTCCTGTTTGGGACTGGACCGATATGAAAATGTGTTAACATGAGTATGAAAATTTCCGTCAAGCTTTTCTCAGAAACCGTACATCAGAATAATTTGAAATTTGGCAGGGTGGTTCAGTATTACAAGTTGTACGTCCTAAGCAACTTTCAGACCTGTCGGACAACTGCTTCCTGTTTGTGACTGGGCCGATATGAAAATGTGTTAACATGAGTATGAAAATTTCTGTCAAGCTTTTCTCAGAAACCGTACACAAGAACAATTTGGAATTTGGCAGGGTGCTTCAATATCACTTGTTGTACGTCCTAAGCAACTTTCAGACCTGTCGGACAACTACTTCCTGTTTGCAACTGGCCGATATGAAAATGTGTTAACATGAGTATGAAAATTTCCGTCAAGCTTTTCTCAGAAACCGTACACAAGAACAATTTGAAATTTGGCAGGGTAGTTCAGTATCACAAGTTGTACGTCCTAAGCGACTTTCAGACCTGTCGGACAACTACTTCCTGTTTTCGACTGGGCCGATTTGAAAATGTATCAACACGAGTATGAAAATTTCCGTCGAGCTTTACTCAGAAACTGTACATTAGAACAATTTGAAATTTGGCAGGGTGGTTAAGTATCACAAGTTGTACGTCCTAAGCGACTTTCAGACCTGTTGGACAACTACTTCCTGTTTGGGACTTCCTTTTGCGGGGGAATCCGTGTCCCATGGACACATTCTTCAATTTTTAGCTCACCTGACCAGGTGAGCTATTGTTATCACTTTGCGTCCGTCGTCGGCGGCGGCGTCTGTAAACTGTTTACATTTTAATCTTCTTCTCTGAAACCACTTGGCCAATTGAAACCAAACTTGGCCATAATGTTCATTGAATGGACCTTTACAAAGTTTGGGTTTTTTATTTTGATTGGTAAACCAATATGGCCGCCACCTCAAGACTTAGTTTAACATAGGACCCTATGGGAAAAAAGTTAAAAAGGGCTTCTTCTCTGAAACCATTTAACCAATCAAAACAAAACCTACTAGCAATATTGTTGAGATGGTCCTCTATAAAGTTTGTGTTTTAGATGGGAATTGGAAATTCAAAATGGCCGCCACTGCAGGACTTAGTTTAACATAGAACCCTATGGGAAAAAGTTTTAAAAGGCTTCTTCTCTGAAACCGGTTAATCAATGGAAACAAAAACTTACTAGCAATATTGTTTGGATGGTCCTCTATAAAGTTTGTGTTTTTTATGGCAATTGGAAATTCAAAATGGCCGCCACTGCAGGACTTAGTTTAACATAGAACCCTATGTGAAAAAGTTTTAAAAGGCTTCTTCTCTGAAACTGGTTAATCAATGGAAACAAAAACTTACTAGCAATATTGTTTGGATGGTCCTCTATAAAGTTTGTGTTTTTTATGGCAATTGGAAATTCAAAATGGCTGCCACCGCAGGACTTAATTTAACATAGGACCCTATGGGAAAAAGTTTGAAAGGCTTCTTTTCTGAAACCGGCCAACCAATGGAAACAAAACTTACTAGCAATATTGTTTGGATGGCCCTCTATAAAGTTAATGTTTTTTATCCCAATCTGATATTCAAAATGGCCGCCACCGCAGGACTTAGTTTAACATTTGACCCTATGGGAAAAAGGTTAAAAAGGGCTTCTTCTCTGAAACCGGTTAACCAATCAAAACAAAACTTACTAGCAATATTGTTTGGATGGTCCTCTATAAAGTTTGTGTTTTTTATGGCAATTGGAAATTCAAAATGGCTGCCACCGCAGGACTTAATTTAGCATAGGACCCTATGGGAAAAAGTTTGAAAGGCTTCTTTTCTGAAACCGGCCAACCAATGGAAACAAAACTTACTAGCAATATTGTTTGGATGGCCCTCTATAAAGTTAATGTTTTTTATCCCAATCTGATATTCAAAATGGCCGCCACCGCAGGACTTAGTTTAACATTGGACCCTATGGGAAAAAGGTTAAAAAGGGCTTCTTCTCTGAAACCGGTTAACCAATCAAAACAAAACTTACTAGCAATATTGTTTGGATGGTCCTTTATAAAGTTTATGATTTTTATGCCAATTGGAAATTCAAAATGGCCACTACAGCAGGACTTAGTTTAACATACGACCCTATGGGAAAAAGTTTTTAAAGGCTTCTTCTCTGAAACCGGTTAATCAATGGAAACAAAAACTTACTAGCAATATTGTTTGGATGGTCCTCTATAAAGTTTATGTTTTTTATGGCAATTGGAAATTCAAAATGGCCGCTACCGCAGGACTTAGTTTAACATACGACCCTATGGGAAAAAGTTTTTAAAGGCTTCTTCTCTTAAACCGGTTAATCAATGGAAACAAAAACTTACTAGCAATATTGTTTGGATGGTCCTTTATAAAGTTTATGTTTTTTATGGCAATTGGAAATTCAAAATGGCCACCTCCCCGGCAGGACTTAGTTTAACATAGGACCCTATGGGCAAATAAAAAAAATCTTCTCTATACAACTGGTTAACCAATGAAACAAAGCTTTCTAGTAATATTGTTTGGATGGTCCTATTTAAAGTTTATTGAAAATTACAGGACTTACGTTAACATCAGGGAAATGCCATCTTCATTGCCTATAAAATCAGGTGAGCGATACAGGCTCTTAAGATCCTCTGGTTTATTAAGGCACTTGCTTTGCAACCCAGCCATTTCAGACTCTTGCGATTTCTTCTTAAACTGGATAATTATATGTGATAATAGCTTATACTATTAGTCATAGTAAACCATTTACTATATATTATAGAATTTTACAATATTTTCCTGTGCAGGTAACAATGCTTAGTCAATTTATTTTACAGATATTACATCTGCAGTTGTATGCAAGGCACCATTAACTAAAGTCTACACACCATCAGAAGAGTCCAGTGAAGGACAGTTAGTAACAGGTGGTAGCAGGTACATAGGAGATAAAATAGAGACAGGTAACTAGTCAAAACATACAGAAAAATGCATGGCTAATTGAGTGAAAGTCTTCTTGAATTTAACAGACTGATTCCATTTGCTTTTAGATTTTCACCCATGAAAGTGTTTACGGTCATATTAGCAGAACATGTTGCTTCCCTGGAAACAACAACTAGTAACTCCATGGGTGTCAACATACAGATAGCCCTTTCTAAACTCATCCAGAGCATCCTGAGTTTTTTTAGTTTTAGGGTAATTTCTTCAGGTTTTATTTTGGGTTTCTTTTATTTGTCATGTGCCTGTCTGATTCTGGATTTGTATTTGACATGTGGCACATTCTAATCTAATTAAGGGGCCTCGGTGGCCGAGTGTTCAAGGTAGTTCGTCTACAATTGATCACGTGGTCTGTCAACACTGAGATTGTGGGTTTGATTCTCACTGCAGGCAGGGTGTACTCGACTCCAATCTTAATTGACAAGGATTGCCAGTTTTCCTACCACGTGTTGGGGGTTTTCTCCGGGTACTTCGACTTCCTCCCCCAATAAAAACTGGACGCCATGATATAGCTGAAAAATTGCTGAAAGTGGCGTTAAACACCATAAAACAAAAACAAAAAAACAATCTAATTAAAATAAAATCTTTTTCTTGCATTGTAAGATGATTTTAATTAGATTGGGCATAATCCTACTAATTATTATCCTGTCATAACACTTCCCATGCTGATTTGTGATCATGCAAACAAACCAAACTTGGCTGAAGTCTTTTGTGAATAGTTTACAATACTGATAAAATACTGTATGAGGCTGGCATACAAAGTAATGTGTTATTATATTTAATGAAGAAATTTAAAAATAACCTCCAATTATAACAACATAAACAGTATTTCTAGTGGATATTTGTTAAATTTATAAACTTATTATGTTATTGAACTAGTTACATTAAAGCAACCAAGTACTTTGTTTTTGTGCTAATCTGACATCATTTTATCTTCAAGAAAGTAATCAATGATCAATCTTCCTTTAACTTTATTACAGAGTTGAACTCAAAATCAACAACAGTTTCTGATATTCCACTATGTAAAGAAGAAAAAGGTATGTTATAGTGTTTTTAAAGGTAATTTTTGCTTGCCAAAGTTAGTTTTTTTTTTCACTATTCTTCAGCTTTATTGTGGCATTCAGTTTTTATTGGTGTAGGAAGCCAAAATACCCCAAGAAAAACTCAACCTTCTCTAGGAAAACTGGTGTTCCTTGTAAGTTAAGAATGGAGTCAAGCATGCCCTACCCTCGATGAGACACGAAACCCCAACCTTAGTGTTGACAGGCACGTGATCAAAAGTAGATGACTAACTACCTCACCACTTGATTATTTGCATTAGAATATAAACAACTACATTGTTGTGTAAATTTAAGATTTTCATGTTTTTTAAATGTATTATTACATTTGCCAGTAAATCTCAATTGCAACATCAAAATCAACAAGCTTTGAAGTTAAATAAAACATTATTTCTTTATCTTGTATTTGATTATACTAAGTGTTGATGTATTGTGGAGAGGGTTTTTTGTGTGAAAAATGAAAACTGCTTACCGTGTATGGTTCAGCTTATGCTCCTTTTGCAGATCAAGAAAACTACTTTTTGAAATCAATAATTATTTCCTCGAGAAATTCAGCGTTTTGAAATATGGCAGTTTTTAAATTTTGAAATGGCGATGTTCCATACTAAAATTTGACCTTAATTAGAAGGGAAGAGTACTTTAGGAACAATCGATTATTGTCTACTCGAAATCATTCGGGTGATGTCGTCTGCAGTTAAGGCAGGAAAAGTCTTGCAGTTTGTCCGAATACCATTGAACGTCACGAAAGCAAACGAACATTTGTAAACATCGTAAGGTCCCTTTAGAAACAAAAATGGCTGACTTATTATGTAAAATTCCCGTAGCAAAAGTCAAGGACGATTTGTAACGACTTAACACCAGAGGCATATTATAAAACATGGACAGGTTATCGTATCTACATTTTTTCTACTGAATTTTTGCAATAAAAAGGTAAAATATAGAATAATGAAAAAAATGCAAGAAAACTTATTTTCCCAAGGAGGGATGGCATTTAGTATAGTTCCTTTGAACTTGCCATAAAGTGTGGTTTTATAGCAATGAAATGAATATCTTTAATGGTTGTATTTTTTCTAGAGATTCCAGATGTTACCTGTCATACATTCAGTTTTGGGAATGTACAGCTTACAGAAAATGCAATAGAAAAAAACTGTAAAGGTTAATATAGATTATAACTCAGTGCTACAGCTAGTTTCCAAAATTAAAATTTGCAGAATTTGAGAAGAATTCTTGTTGCCATTGACTCAGCCTTTCCTGAAATTTATGTTTGTTTGCAATTGTAAAAATTTTTTTTAATACAGAAGATACAACATCAATAACTTAAACTCGAAATGGTCCTTAAAAAAAAGAATAATATATATGATAAATGGATGCTCTACCGTTACATTTGGCGCCCAACTAAAAAACCAACATGGAGAATTTGTGGGGTTTGTGTGTGAATCATCATGAGTATGATGATTCGTTGTAATGGGGGAAGAGTGTAACAGGAGGCCTAACTTCGTTGTAGCAGATAGTAGATATATAGCCAGTCAAAATGTACTGAGCTAATGGATGAGTATGATGATTCTTTGTAAGGGTGAAGAGTGTAACAGGAGGCCTATCTGCGTTGTAGCAGATAGTAGATATATAGCCAGTCAAAATCGACTGGGCTAACAATACTTCTTTAGCTCACTTGGTTAGAGGGCTGACTTGCAATACTAAGATCACGGGTTGATCCCCGTTAGTGACAATGTCATTATTATGCTCTACCGTTACACATTAATATCCGCTGAATATAAAATAAACTAAAATGTCATCAAAGTTACCACGGTTAATAGAATTTACTAATCCAGACTCATCAGTGGCCTTCAAACCCAAACAATATTTAAAATCCAAATGATTAAATGATGTTTATCACCTAGTACATGTATTGTATTTGTCCTTTCTAAGGATTAGGGGGTATACTGTTTTTGGTCCATGTTTGTTATTTGTTTTATGATGATTGGTTATTTTCTTGATATCTGAGAGGCAAAAAGTGCACAATAGCATTAAGTACTGTTTATAAAAACAAAGAAATATAAAAAAATGAAAGATATCTAAAGACGAATTGCTTTATAACAGTTTCATTCCATAAACTTGCAAAAAAATCTTAATGCAAAGCTACAAGAGAACTATTTGATTTTTTGTCTCGCCTGCGACGAAAGTCCCTGAAGGCGAGACATATGTATGGGAATCCGGCGGCGGCGTTAACACTTGACATCTTGCTTCATATCTTTGTAAGCCTAAGCCCTATTAGGTCCAGAGGTAGCTTATGATGAGTACTTGCCAGTCAGTCACCTGTCACCTGACCTTGACCTCAATTTCATGGTCCAGTCACTACGTTAAAGTTTTTGGGTTACGGCAGTTCCTCTGTAACTACGCATGGTAGGATGACAATATTTGGTGTATAGGTTGCTGATGACTAGTACATGACTGTCTGGTAGGTGTCACCTGACCTTGACCTCAATTTCACGGTCCAGTGACTACGTTAAAGTTTTTGGGTTACGAAAGTTCCTCTTTAACTATGCATGGTAGGATGACAATATTTGGTGTATAGGTTGCTGATGTCTAGTACATGACTGTCTGGTAGGTGTCACCTGACCTTGACCTCAATTTCACGGTCCAGCAACTACGTTAAAGTTTTTTAGTTACGACAGTTCCTCTGTAACTACGCATGGTAGGATGACAATATTTGGTGTATAGGTTGCTGATGACTAGTACATGACTGTCTGGTAGGTGTCACCTGACCTTGACCTCAATTTCACGGTCCAGTGACTACGTTAAAGTTTTTGGGTTACGACAGTTCCTCTGTAACTACGCATGGTAGGATGACAATATTTGGTGTATAGGTTGCTGATGACTAGTACATGACTGTCTGGTAGGTGTCACCTGACCTTGACCTCAATTTCACGGTCCAGCGACTACGTTAAAGTTTTTGGGTTACGACAGTTCCTCTGTAACTACGCATGGTAGTATGACAACATTTGGTGTATAGGTTGCTGATGACTAGTACATGACTGTCTGGTAGGTGTCACCTGACCTTGACCTCAATTTCACCGTCCAGCGACTACGTTAAAGTTTTTGGGTTACGACAGTTCCTCTGTAACTACGCATGGTAGGATGACAATATTTGGTGTATAGGTTGCTGATGACTAGTACATGACTGTCTGGTAGGTGTCACCTGACCATGACCTCAATTTCACGGTCCAGTGACTACGTTAAAGTTTTTGGGTTACGACAGTTCCTCTGTAACTACGCATGGTAGGATGACAATATTTGGTGTATAGGTTGCTGATGACTAGTACATGACTGTCTGGTAGGTGTCACCTGACCTTGACCTTAATTTCACGGTCCAGCGACTACGTTAAAGTTTTGGGGTTACGACAGTTCCTCTGTAACTATGCATGGTAGTATGACAATATTTGGTGTATAGGTTGCTGATGAATAGTACGTGACTGTCTGGTAAGTTCCACCTGACCTTGACCTCAATTTCACGGTCCAGCGACTACGTTAAAGTTTTTGGGTTACGGCTGTTTACCTGTAACTATGCAGGATATGGTGACAATATTTTGTATACAGGCTGCTGCTGATATTTAACGCTATTTACGAAAGGCTTATGAAGAAATTTATTTTCGTTACTGATGCGGAATGCAGGCGAGACGTTTTTCTGTGTCCACACTTGTTTTATTTATCTATATAAAAATAATATTTATTTATATTTCATTTATCCAGCACATGAAAATGCACACTATTCTTTACAATTTTTAATAGATGACGATTCCAAATTCGAAGATTGTAAAACCCACATAGAGACAGAGGTTCCATGTTCCATGCCTTCACCACCAACACGTGAATCTTCAAACAGCGAGATGATTACATCAGGTAGAAAATTTTACTTCAATCAAAGGATATTAATAGATAATACTTAGATCAAGTGTTGATCACATGGCTTTGTAAATGTCATAAGTGTCAGCTTGGGATCTATTAATAGATAATACTTAGATCAAGTGTTGATCACATGGCTTTGTAAATGTCATAAGTGTCAGCTTGGGATCACCAAACCTGAAGTGTTATTATCAAAATAGACAATTAACACCTATTTAATTACTTAATGAGCTCTGATTTTAAATTACAGGTGATTAGAAATTTATTAGAAATGTTTATTTTTCTTGGTTGTAATTGGCGGCCCATTGTTTTCATACACGAGTTACCGATGATAATAAACTACTGCATCTCAGCAGCGACGGACATCACCTCGGCGATTTTGATAGCGTCTTGTGCCAAGATGCCACAAAGACCTGGGGAGAACACTGCCACCCTATAACTAAAAGTGCTACCACTACTAAAATGGATTAGCCTATAAATGGATGAATCCACTTCTTTCTTCTACAAAACCATTCCACAATTTGATATGCAGTTTTGTAAAGAGACATATATTTTTTCTGAAAAATGAACAATAATTTTCCCCAGGTTGTCAGATAATTTTTTTAACAAATAGTATTTTGTTATAAATTGTTTCATCAAGGAACCAAACTTGGTATGGAGATCCCACTAATATTTATTTGATTGCCCAGCCATGACAGCCTCTAGTGGTAAAAATTTACAATCCCTTTCACTCTAAAGCTAGCTCAAAGATGAACTGCATTCTTTTAAATGAGGAGTTATTAGTTATACCAGTCTGCCATCAACAAACGTAGGCTTATTGTTTTATAGTGAATTCCTCTATCATTTCTATTACAGCTGTGTTTTTGTCAGAACTTTTTATTATTTTACATAAATCTATTTACAAGGGTTATGATATATGGTATGCAAACATTTACAGATATTTATTTTCTATACAAAAATGTATTGTTTATTGTACTCACAGCTAAATTTATAAAAATATATTGAGAAAAAAACTAATATTACTTTTATACTTCAGACTCATTGGAACAAGATGGATCTGAATCCTTAAATCTGAATAGCCTGATAAAGGATGTTGGTAAAACTGTTCCAATTTCCACTGCCTGTTCTGTGGTAAGTAGCCATGGAGTTATCATAAACAGGAACCTTACACCAACAAACAACGTTTATGATCTAGCTGCTTACTCCATAGTCAGTAAAAGACAGGAATCCTACAGTGATCAGCTGTCATCAAGTATTGCCAATGAAACAGAACCAAAGATATCTAGCTCCGAAATGTTTGGGTCAGGACACATTCAGCAACCACAATTGACAACAACCAGTAGGGCTAATAGTATGATCATGACTACCAAAGCTTCAGCTCTTACAGTAAAAAGAGAACCAATAAATGATAACCATAGTATGAACATTGATGACAATGTCATGTCACAAGAACCAGGTCAGAAAATACAACCAACCTTTCAAGGTGGAATGTTACCAAGTAATGAAAATGTATTTGCAGGTTCTAATATATCAGTGCCAAAATTGACTGAAATGGCATCAAGTCCTTTGATAAGAGCTGATGAAATCAAAGGAGATATGACTGAAACCAAGTCCATTGCAATTGGTGAAATGGGTGAAAATGCATCGAATTTGATGACGGGAGCTGTTTCTGACAATGTATCAGATGGCTCCACCTTGATTAACACCACAGTTGACCAAGTTAATAGAAATCTGTCAGTTTCTGTAAATAGTATTTTAAGTATTGCAAGGGAAACAATTGCCGATGATGAGAGTAATTCTGATGCAGAGGAAGATGCAGAACCAGCACCTCAGGGCACAGGAGGTGGAGAGATTACAAACTCTGTCAGAAATAGGGAAGAAGAAAAAATAAAAAGTAATATTGATGGTATGCAATGTGTCCAAGAAATAAAAGATCTTGGTATGGACTCCATGGATAAAAACTTTCGAATAGCAATGAAAGGAGGTGATGAAGTAAAAATAGAAAATGGAAAGGAGATTGGATTAACAGCTAGGGACTTGTCTGGCTGCATAAAAGACATTGCCCTTGGTCTGGGTTTTCAAACTCACAATGTACGTTGCTAATTGCTGCATCATGTCTCATTAATAATAGATCACTGATATGGGATGCAGAAATTAGCAAAATATATTGTGACAGAGGGATGTACCTGTACATAAGAAAACATATTTTTGAAGCTTTCATCATTATAGATAGTATTTTTGAAAAGGCTTTAGAATGTTTGCATAATATTATCATTTCTACATGTACTTTTAATGCAAAACAACTTTGCTTCCAAATATTAAAATCAATAGAATTAGACCAAAACAAGGCAAAAATTTTTTGGAGTGCACTCTTAAACATGTTAGATATAACACATGGAACATAATGGGTGTATTGTTTGTTCATAGGCATGTGATATTTCTCAGCCAAAAGTGTGAGACTGAACCCAATGTTTTTTAGATTTTTTATGAAAATGGTAAGAATTTTAGTCGAAATTGATTTTTGTTATAATTAGCATTTTCATTCTTTCATTGTACCCCGCCACATTGCGACAGAGGGATTTACTAATAGTCTGTGTCCGTCGGTCACACTTTTGTGGACACAACTTCTCTGAAACCCTTTGATGGATTGCTTTGATATTTAGGTAGGATTAATTGTTATGATTGGTAGATATGCATACTATAATGTCATTTTGATTCATTTAATTTTGTAGGAGTTATGGGACTTTGACTATTTCAACAAAAAAATACAATGCTTTAAATCTTGTGGACGCATCTCCTCTGAAACCGCTTGACAGATTGCTTCGATTTTTTATAGGATTAATTGTTATGATGGGTAGATGTTCATACTATACCATCATTTTGATTTGTCAAATTTTGTAGGTGTTATGAGACTTTGACTGTTTCAGCAATATAATACAATGGTAGATCTAATGCATTGGATTGATTTGAGATTCAATAGGATTTATTTTGATTGTTGTTTGTTGTTTTCTCTTATTGTTTAGCCATGTTTATTATACTTTTCTGTTGTTCTGGGTGGACCCGCTTGGAGTGTATTTGCCATTGTGTGCAATACTTAAGAAAATAGATATTACAAGCAGCATAAAATGCATGCTTATAGTTGTCACTAGCACTGATCTGTCCTTCAGTTAGGAATATCCTGACACTCATGAACTAGTATTTTTGCAAGTTTTAGCTCTTTCACATATTCAAATCTAACACTATTATTTTGTATTGTCCTTTTATTTCAAACTAATTTCAGTATTTTACCTAATTAGCTTCACCAAGTGATTATTAACCCCTTTTTAGATCGCTGGTAACATTATCAATCATGTAACTTCGATAATCTCAGGATTTATCTGTCACACTACAAAAATTCTTTTGTAAACAAAGATGGCAGATAATGAAATAACATAAAGCTTCATGTATAGAAACTATCTTTTTTTTTCACTACAATTATGTCTCATGCTGTGATAGCATGGGGACTTCAAGAATTGTGTGAGATTTTGTCTCTTGCTTGTAAGATATTGCAAGGATGTTAAATATTTAACATTTAGTGGCTGAGTATGTAATCACACATATCAAATTGTATACTTATTTTTCCTTTAATATCATACATCATTTTACACAAATTTTGATGCAAACCATTTTTTAAATGCATTTCAAAATTGTTCCTTCTTATTATTCCTTTTTGATGATTTATTTTGATATTTATACTGGTTATATCAGAGCAGCTGTGTATTGGTATGTAATTAACTGATTCCTTGGTTATAATGACATGCCTCATTATCTGTTGTGGTCAGTTTGGTCAGATCTGAATATTCATGAGATAAAAAATGCATGTGTGGTCTGCGGAAAGGAAAATTTGACTTTTGCTTTTGATTTAGATTGTGTATGTAGAATTTTGATATAGTTTAGTGAATATAGAATTTTTATTTGTAAAATCGTCTTAATTTTAATTGTTTAATTAGATCAGTTGTAAGGATTTATGTTAGCTAATGATATTGTTGTAGATGTTTGTGTTTACTTGAACACTGAAACTTTTGTTAAAGGTTATATTTTTGACATTGTTGTTCAACTTTGGTGGTGATAAAGTGCTATTTGTTTTTTACTCTCATTTTTAAGCTTAAAGTCCTATTCTTATTACATTTAAAATTCTTTCATTTGTAGGCAAGGTTTTTCATTTTCTTTTTTTTTTCAGTATTTTTTCTATAAAAAATAATTTTAACATCTTACTTTCTCTCAAAAATGCATTTTAATGGTTTTCTTTTGGCTTTTGAACTTTGTATAATTTAATATTCAATTAATAAACTAAAAGGACAATATGACAAGACTAGTTTCTTGTCCATAAATATTCTCGATTATGCTTGAAATTCATCAGCTGTGTATAATCAACACTCTTTTTACTAACATAATCTGTTCATGCTGTGAGAGTATTATACACCAATAGCAATTTTTTATCTATATCATGGCATCTAGTTTTTATTGGGGGAGGAAGCCAGAGTACCCGGAGAAAACCCTAGACCTTCGGTAGGAAAACTGGCAATCCTAGTGAATTACAAGTACACGCTACCCTCAGTGTGACTCAAATCCACAACTTCAGTGTTGATAGACCATGTGATCAATAGAAGGCGAACTACCTTAACTACTTGGCCATCCTGGCTAGAAACATTTATTAACTCATATAAAACAGATTTTGTTTTAAATGTTATAAGAAATTTATACCTTTTTGCTTTTTAGCTAAAATGTGTCTAGTCTATGGCTCATTTTACCTAAAAAGCAAAAAGGTATTAAGTTCTTATAACATTTAAAACAAAATCTGTTTTATATTAGTTAATAAAATGTTCTATTTTAGTAAACATGTTAAGGAACATTAATTAATCATAAATGAACAAAAATAGAAAACAAGGCTTTCTGTTCGACATATAAATTTTTTTTTAAATATTGAAAAGTTTTGTAGTAAATTGAATAGACAGGATACAGAATGTTATTTGTGGATTGAAGTAACTGTATAAACTAGTGGTACATGTACATATATATCAGATTCAAAACTCTAATAACTGATAAGTCATTGTGCCTCTGTCAGCGTATTGCTACGACTGTTTTACTGTTTTTATGTCTAATTAGGAGATGTATATTTTTTTATGTCTAATTAGGAGATGTATATTTTTTTATGTCTAATTAGGAGATGTATATTATTGATAAATGGTTACAGATGTTGATCTTCACATATTTTGGCATTTAGTTACAGACAAGAATGACTTTCAGATTACAGGCGACAAATTCTGTTGGTTTAATTATTTAGTATCATATTCAAGACTTATATTTATATGGTTATACATAGGGAAAACAAACGATATCAGCACACTATTGGAAGAAATGTTTTGGCTTGGTTTCTTTTCCAAATTGAATGAAGAACTTTAATATGTTACTAGATTTATGAGAAACAGATAATTTTTTCATCCTTGAAAGAAAATGATTATGGCAGTTTTAAACCTTGATGCATTCTTATACAGTTATAAATTTAGACATGTTTCAAAAGGTAAGTTCTTTGACAAATGTTTGTTTTAAACAAATTGTATTAAATATTTTTTATTAAATACCATGCTTCATTGTGGTATCATGTTACTTATAGAGCAGTTCCCCACTGCTTTAAGTGGTATGAAAACGCCACAATTAATTGTGTTAGCACATCAACCTTGACCTCTAGCAAAGAATGAGATACATATCTTATACATTAAGATAAACACTAAAGATTGAATTAACCCCAAAATTGCTTTTATTATCATGACAGATCCTAAGTTGTTGGGTGCATTTTATTGCCAACATGGAGTTTTAGATTATTTCCAACTTCCTTGTCATATGAAAAAGACCCATCAATTTAGAGTACCGGTTTGACATGCTTTAAACCACTGTTCTGGTCTGGAGTCTATTAAATCTGAATCCTTAGTAGGGTAAGCCATCAGGGAGTAAGTTTCTGGTGCCTACTGAGGATTATGGGATATACCATTCTTTATTAATATCTTGACTGACTACATTTACATCAATATAATTTCTAGTCCTAAGCAGGGTAAACCAAGAGCATTTAGTCGGTTGTTTGCTTTGGAACCCATGATTTTACAGTGTACTTGGTGCCAACTGTCTATGGGTACTCTGCACTTGGCATTTTAATATAAACAAAACCTGCTAGGTTTGGTTAGCCATGAGCATTTATGTCAGGGGTACCTACTTAGTCGAGCTATACTATTTTATCTAAAATTAAGTACCTTGGTATGTATTTGTCAAAATCTGAAAAATTAATGATTGATACAACCTGTGTGATACAAAATCTTGTATCATCTATATTGGTGATACAAGATGTACTTTTGTCCGAGCTACTTTTTGATGTCACAGTGGTATAACCAACCATTCGCTGAATGACTCTCATTCTAAGAATGAAATATGACGTAATAATACATGTGATGTTAGGGACTATATTTTATAAACAAATGCTTCGTGGAATGATAAATTTTAAATTGTTCACATTAGTTTTGTTCTGCCTTTTTTATGCTTCTTAATATTGCATAAACTCATTACATACATTTAAGTGTAGGTACAACTACCTTGTCACGACAGTTGCATACATTCCACATCACAACTCGACGCTGCACATCTCCTAGTGATACCAATGTATACAACTGTCCTAAGGTAATATAGGTAGTTGTAGCTACACATGATATATGTAATGCGTATGTATTTTTAATATCCAGGTGTATTAATGTAATGTATTACATGAATAGAATTTTGCGTGTTTTTGATTGGTCCAAAAACAACTTTTAGGTCAGGATAATACGCAACACTACTAAATTTACATAAAATATTTGTACGCTGCACGATTCCGCTGCATAGTAGTCAAGCGGAATACGATATCGACCTGGTTTTTATGTTTTAGCCAATCAGAATAGCCGTTTTAACAAATTCATTCATCCAATCAAATCGATTGTATTAATTGTACATCGTGCGTGACAACAAGAAATGGGAGAAACCTCTGCAATGCGATATGTTGATTCATTTATACTCTTCTCAATATTTGAAACTGGAATTTCAGGATTACCTGCAAATTGATATCAAAATGCAGTATGAAATAAAAAATATTAAGGGTTACAACAATTACAAAATGTAAGCAGTTGCTCCAGTAGAAAAGACATCCTCTATTTTTCTGATCAAGGGAAATGGTGGTTTTATTTATGTAATAAAACAATTAATCACTTTGATATACGGTCGCTATCAGGATTGATCAGCCCTCAAAAAATGTATATTAACCTCGCCTTGCGGCTCTGTGAATATTACATTTTTTCTGGCTGATAAATCCTGTTAGCGACCTATATCAAAGTCATTAATTGTATAATATTGACTCATGCCAAGTGAACAATTTTTAAACAGATAAATAATGTCAGTTAATGAAAATAAAAACAAGCAGTGTAAATAATTGTAAAACATAAATAGAAATAATCAGTGTAGTAGATATAAAATGAAGCTTACTATTTAATAAAACATTATATTGTAGACAAATATAACTTAATATTGTTACATTACAATGTAAGCTGTGTTAGCATTTTCTGTATGAATAAATCAGTATAATATAGATAAAATATTGTATATGTCATAGGTGTATTTTTTAATATTTTATGCTAGATTAATAAGTTTTTTAGCGGGGCCTCGGTGGCCGAGTGGTCAAGGTAGTTCGTCTAATATTGATCACGTGGTCTGTCAACACTGAGATTGCGGGTTCGATTCCCACTGCAGGCAGGGTGTACTCGACTCCAATCTTAATTGACAAGGATTGCCAGTTTTCCTACCGCAGGTCGGGGGTTTTCTCCGGGTACTCCGGCTTCCTCCCCCAATAAAAACTGGACGCCATGATATAGCTGAAAAATTGCTGAAAGTGGCGTTAAACCCCATCAAACAAACAAACATAAGTTTTTTATCTGTTATATGACAAATTAAGCTTATTCCTTGTGTACATTATCAAAAATAGTAATTCAAAGATTTCATTGGTATTTTTGGGCAGGAGTAAGCTTATATGCTTCCGCTATGATCCCTTGAGTGCTGCTTACCTTATACTTGGTGACTGCAAGGTTTCAGCTGTAGTGTGGACAAACATCTGACATTATACCATATATTTCATTCTCCTGCTTATTCCATTGTTTTGTTTTTATTCAGTTATATATACATGTAATTAGCTTTGCTTTTCTTCTCATCTTTTTTCCTCCATTCCTTTCTTGTCATATTGTTTTCTTGAAATATTCTATTCATTATATTTTTTTCTTCCTTAACATTTTTCTATTTTGTTTTACAAAATACAATTTTCTCATAAGTACCAAAATTTCTGGGTTTAATTTGTACTTAAAACCCCTGAAAGTTGTGTTGTGAAAGATCAGGTACCAGGTCTTCAGTCAGTTTTTGAAATATAGCAAATCCAATCATTCTGCAAACAATGCTTAACAATTTTTTTGTGTAAGTTTTTAATTGTTTTAAATTTTATATAAGAAAATATGAATTGTACTAATTAATTGTTTTGATCCCTATAAATATTTGATCAATTTTATACTTCTGTGTTGTTTCCACTGTTGTTATATATATCATTTATATTTAATCCTTGTTTTGTGATTTAGCTAGTATATACATGCTGATATTTGTGGCTTTTATTAATAAATGAAATATCTATAATCTGTTTATTCCTGGCAGAATGAGCTCAACTTCAATCTTATAGACAAGAATTTCCTGTTTTCATACGGATAGGGATTTTCACAGGTACTTCTCTCCCTTAAGATTCAAAACTGGATGAAATTATATAGCTGAAAGTGGTGTTAAATCCCAATTCAATTAAAAATATAATCTGTTTATTGATACATTTTTATACATTGTGGTAGTTTATATATGTTAAAATTACTGGCACCATAGAAGCTGAAACTCCATGATTTTCTATAAACAAATAGAGGTAACCTGTTTTAAAAAGATCATTTTGGTTAATAATAATACATATAATTTGATAAGTGAAATTTTTTGTCTAATTTTGGCTGGGACCATACTGGGAGGGTTCCCAGTGCTCGACCCACAGAGCAGCCCAGGGTGTCCCCGGGTGGCGGATAGGGGTGACCCTCTCGTTGGGGGTTTTCAGGTCATAATACGGAAAGCCTGACCGCGGACCGTAGTGGGTAGCGTGTTTGGAGAGTGCCACGCTCCTTGCACGATAATGACCCCTTTTGTAGATTTTGAAAAAGAGTATGCTCATTGTAGCCGCTACAAAAGGCTATATTTTCCGCCCCTACCCAAAACTCCATACTTATCCAGTGGCAGTCAAAATTGTATTCCCTGTGACCCATCCCACCCCCATTTTCCGTTGATTTATTGTTTGTTAACTTGTTCCCGTCCTGAATATAGCTGAAATACTGCTCGCTGGACGTAAAGCAGACAATCAATCAATCTAATTTTGGTTAGGATCCTGTGGTTTTAATGTATTAGCATTTTTGCTTATCCTTGAAAATGTTCATTTTGCAATATAAGTGCATCACTATTTAAGTGTCTTTACATTTACTATTTTCCCTCACAACAGAATGATTGCCAGTTTACAAACTTGCATGTTTTGATATTGGCGTTTTCCATTTTACATTAATGTCATCTGGAAACGGGGGTTTAGGTGGCCGAGTGGTCGAGGTAGTTCGTCTACTATTGATCACGTGGTCTGTCAACACTGAGATTGCGGGTTCGATTCTCACTGCAGACAGTGTGTACTCGACTCCAATCTTAATTGACAAGGATTGCTAGTTTTCCTACCGCAGGTCGGGGGTTTTCTCCTGGTACTCCGGCTTCCTCCCCAAAAACAAAGTGGACGCCATGATATAGCTGAAAAATTAATGAAAGTGGCGTTAAAAACCATCAAACAAACAAAACAAACATCTGGCAACAGAATTTAAAAGATCAAAACACCTTTTAAAATCAAGGCTGCTGATTAAAGAAGCTAAAAAGTCTGTACAAAATGTTATATAGCTAGAAGGTAAATGTTTTTGAAGTGTTGTCAGAACATAACAGGAACATGCAGTGCTTGGCCTACTTTAGTACTATCTTTTCTATTATTTTTTATTTGAATTCTATCAATTTTAACACACATGTATGTAAACCATGGCCATCAGTTCTTAGATGGGATATGACTAATTAGGTCTTTCCACCTTTCTGTGGAAAGACCTATAGTTATTGTTCTGATTATTAGGTCTTTCCACCTTTCTGTGGAAAGACCTATAGTTATTGTTCTGATTATTATTATTAGGTCTTTCCACCTTTCTGTGGAAAGACCTATAGTTATTGTTCTGATTATTATTATTATTATTATTATTATTATTCTTTTCTCTTTTCTTCCGCCAACTTATTTCGGTGTCTGGTTTTTTTACTTCGCGACATGTCGCTTTGATATTTTATATCTGACATCGGTTACCCATTGCGCTTTCGCAGTTCACCCTGACTGACCGCACCCTTTTCCTTTAAGGAGTTATCTCCCCTTTTACTAAAAAGCTTGTTCATGCTACTCCTCCTAAACCAAAAAAGATAGCAATACCAAACCTTTACCAAAATATGTCCTATATCCTTGTGCAACTTTGGGACAGATTGATTGAAGGGTTCTGACGACATCTTATAGGAGTTATCTCCCTTTAAATAAAAGTAGTAAGTGATATTCAAACAAATCTCAACAACTAAAAGAGATAGAGGCCTGGGGTCTTCACCATAGATCATCATGACCTTTGACCTTGAAAATGGACACAAGGTCAAAGGTCAAGGTCACGTTCTAAATTTTGACATTTGCTTGTGTGCGCTACTCCTCTGAAACGGTAAAAGATAGATAAACACTTATTGAGAGTAAAATGTTCGTCTTATTAAGACGCAACTTTGTCACATTTGGAGGGAAGTAATTTGACTTCATTTTATACGAGTTATCTCCCATTATATATGTAACTGATTGGTTTTTCACATGGTACTCATTAACTATTAATGATAGAGGGAAAGGAAAGAGTGCAAAATGTTGGTCTCTTAAAGGAGTAACTTTGTTACATTTATAGGGAAAGGATTTGACTTCATTTTATAGGAGTTATCTCCCATTATATATGTAACTTATTGGTTTTTTAAATGTTACTCATTAACTATTAATGATAAAGGGAAACGAAAGATTGCAAAATGTTGGTCTCTTAAAGGAGCAACTTTGTTACATTTATAGGTAAAGGATTTGACTTCATTTTATAGGAGTTATCTCCCATTATATATGTAACTTATTGGTTTTTTACATGTTACTCATTAACTGTTAATGATAAAGGGAAACGAAAGAGCGCGAAATGTTGGTCTCTTAAAGGAGTAACTATGTTACATTTACAGGAAAAGGATTTGACTTCATTTTATAGGAGTTATCTCCCATTATATATGTAACTGATTGGTTTTTCACAGTGTACTCATTAACTATTAATGATAGAGGGAAACTAAAGAGTGCAAAATGTTGGTCTTTTAAAGGAGCAACTTTGTCACATTTACAGGGAAAGGATTTGACTTCATTTTATAGGAGTTATCTCCCATTATATATGTATCTGATTGGTTTTTCACATGGTTCTCATTAACTATAAATGCTAGAGGGAAAGTAAAGAGTGCAAAATGTTGATCTCTTAAAGGAGCAACTTTGTTACATTAACAGGTAAAGGATTTGACTTCATTTTATAGGAGTTATCTCCCATTATATATGTAACTTATTGGTTTTTTACATGTTATTCATTAACTATTAATGATAAAGGGAAACGAAAGAGTGCAAAATGTTGGTCTCTTAAAGGAGCAACTTTGTTACATTTAAAAGGAAAGAATTTGACTTTATTTATAGGAGTTATCTCCCATTATATATGTAACTGATTGGTTTTTCGCATGGTACTCATTGACTATTAATGATAGAGAGAAAGTAAAGAGTGCAAAATGTTGATCTCTTAAAGGATCAACTTTGTTACATTTACAGGTAAAGGATTTGACTTCATTTTATAGGAGTTATCTCCCATTATATATGTAATTTATTAGTTTTTAACATGTTACTCATTAGCTATTAATGATAAAGGGAAAGTAATGAGTGCAAAATGTTGGTCTTTTACAGGAGCAACTTTGTTACATTTACAGGGAAAGGATTTGACTTCATTTTATAGGAGTTATCTCCCATTATATATGTAACTACTTGGTTTTTCGCATGGTATTCATTAACTTATTAATGATAGAGGGACACTAAAGAGTGCAAAATGTAGATCTCTTTAAGGAGCAATTTTGTTACATTTACAGGTAAAGGATTTGACTTCATTTTATACGAGTTATCTCCCATTATATATGTAACTTATTGGTTTTTTACACGTTACTCATTAACTATTAATGATAAACGAAAACGAAAGAGTGGAAAATGTTGGTCTCTTAAAGGAGCAACTTTGTTACATTTATAGGGAAAGGATTTGACTTCATTTTATAGGAGTTATCTCCCATTATATATGTAACTTATTGGTTTTTTACATGTTTCGCATTAACTATTAATGATAAAGGGAAACGAAAGAGTGCAAAATGTTGGTCTCTTAAAGGAGCAACTTTGTTACATTTATAAGGAAAGGATTTGACTTCATTTTATAGGAGTTATCTCCCATTATATATGTAACTGATTGGTTTTTCAAATGGTACTCATTAACTATTAATGATAGAGGGAAACTAAAGAGTGCAAAATGTTGATCTCTTAAAGGAACAACTTTCTCACATTTAAAGGAAAAGGATTTAACTTCATTTTATAGGAGTTATCTCTCATTATATATGTAACTTATTGGTTTTTCACATGTAACTCATTAACTATTAATGATAGAGGCATGGGGTCTTCACCATAGACCCTCATTCCCTTGACCTTGAAAACTAGTATGGGTCAAGGTCACGTACTAGTTTTTGACCTTTGCTATTTTTAAAAATATTGAAATTATTTTCGTCTTAAAATGTTCTATTAATAATTACGAGTAAATAAAGACATGGCGTTAAAAGTTGTATAAAACTTTTATAAGAGTTATGTCTCTTAGAATGCCAATCTGTAGCAAATAATATAAAATAATTTCTATTTTAAATATTTATAGCAAAGTTATAACATTTGGAAAAGGATGATTATTTTAAATGTCATCATGTAATACAAAATGAAAATTAATATGGAAAGACCCTCAAATGTTCAACCGAACAGTTGATCTTTAATTATTATTATTTTCTCTTCCGCCAACTTATTTCGGTGTCTGGTTTTTTTACTTCGCGACATGTCGCTTTAATATTTTATATCTGATATCGGTTACCCATTGCGCTTTCGCAGTTCACCCTGACTAACCGCACCCTTTTCCTTTAAGGAGTTTTCTCCCCTTTTACTAAAAAGCTTGTTCCTGCTACTCCTCCTAAACCAATAAAGATAGCAATACCAAACCTTTACCAAAATGTGTCTTATATCCTTGCGCAACTTTGGGACAGATTGATTGAAGGGTTCTGACGACATCTTATAGGAGTTATCTCCCTTTAAATAAAAGTAGTAAGTGATATTTAGACAAATCTCAGCAACTAAAAGTGATAGAGGCCTGGGGTCTTCACTTTAGACCATCATGACCTTTGACCTTGAAAATGGACACAAGGTCAAAGGTCAAGGTCACGTTCTAAATTTTGACATTTGATTGTGTCCGCTACTCCTTTGAAACGGTAAAAGATAGATAAACACTTATTGAGAGTAAAATGTTCGCCATATCAAGACGCAACTTTGCCTCATTTGGAGGGAAGTAATTTGACTTCATTTTATAGGAGTTATCTCCCATTATATAAGTAACTGATTGGTTTTTCACATGGTACTCATTAACTATTAATGATAGAGGGAAACTAAAGAGTGCAAAATGTTGATCTCTTAAAGGGGCAACTTTGTCACATTTTCAGGGAAAGGATTTGACTTCATTTTATAGGAGTTATCTCCCATTATATATGTAATTTATTTGTTTTTTACATGCTACTCATTAACTATTAATGATAAAGGGAAACTAAAGAGTGCAAAATGTTGGTCCTTAAAAGGAGCAACTTTGTTACATTTATAGGGAAAGGATTTGACTTCATTTTATAGGAGTTATCTCCCATTATATATGTAACCGATTGGTTTTTCACATGGTACTCATTAACTATTAATGATGGAGGGAAACTAAAGAGTGCAAAATGTTGATGTCTTAAAGGGGCAACTTTGTCACATTTACAGGGAAAGGATTTGACTTCATTTTATAGGAGTTATCTCCCATTATATATGTAATTTATTGGTTTTTGACATGTTACGCATTAACTATTAATGATAAAGGGAAACTAAAGAGTGCAAAATGTTGGACTTTAAAAGGAGCAACTTTGTTACATTTATAGGGAAAGGATTTGACTTCATTTTATAGGAGTTATCTCCCATTATATATGTAACTGATTGGTTTTTCACATGGTACTCATTAACTATTAATGATAGAGGGAAACTAAAGAGTGCAAAATGTTGATCTCTTAAAGGAGCAACTTTGTTACATTTACATGTAAAGGATTTGACTTCATTTTATAGGAGTTATCTCCCATTATATATGTAACTTATTGGTTTTTTACATGTTACTCATTAACTATTAATGATAAAGGAAAACGAAAAAGTGCAAAATGTTGGTCTCTTAAAGGAGCAACTTTGTTACGTTTTTAGGGAAAGGATTTGACTTCATTTTATAGGAGTTATCTCCCATTATATATGTAACTGATTGGTTTTTCACATGGTACTCATTAACTATTAATGATAGAGGGAAACTAAAGAGTGCAAAATGTTGATCTCTTAAAGGAGCAACTTTGTTACATTTACAGGTAAGGATTTGACTTTATTTTGTAGGAGTTATCTCCCATTATATATGTAACTGATTGGTTTTTCACATGGTACTCATAAACTATTAATGATAGAGGTAAACATAAGAGTGCAAAATGTTGATCTCTTAAAGGAGCAACTATGTTACATTTACAGGGAAAGAATTTGACTTCATTTCATACGAGTTATTTCCCATTATATATGCAACTTATTGATTTTTTACATGTTACTCATTAACTAGTAATGATAGAGGCATGGGGTCTTCACCATAGATACTCATGCCCTTTGACCTTGAAAACTTGTATGGGTCAAGGTCACGTACTAGTTTTTGACCTTTGCTTTTTTTAAAGATATTGAAATTATTTTCGTCCTAAAATGTTCTTTTAATAATTTCGAGTAAATTAAGACATGGCATGAAAAGTTGTATAATACTTTTATAAGAGTTATCTCTCTTAGAATGCCAATCGTTGGCGAATAATACAAAATATTTTTTTTAAATATTTATAGCAAAGTTATAGCATTTTGCAAAAAGATTATTATTTTAAATGTCATCATGTAATACAAATTAAAATTAATGTGGAAAGACCCTCAAATGTTCAACCGAACAGTTGATCTTTAATTATTATTATTATTCTTCTCCCACTTCTTGCGCAAACTTATGTGGGGTTTTTTCATTTCGCAACATGTCGCTTTGATATTTTATATCTGATATCGGTGACCCATTGCGCTTTCGCAGTTCACCCTGACTGACCGCACCCTTTTTCTTTACGGAGTTATCTCCCCTTTTACTAAAAAGCTTGTTCCTGCTACTCCTCCTCAACCAAAAAAGATATCAATACCAAACCTTTACCAAAATGTGTCCTATATCCTTGCGCAACTTTGGGACAGATTGATTGAAGGGTTCTGACGACATCTTATAGGAGTTATCTCCCTTTAAATAAAAAGTAGTAAGTGATGTTCAAACAAATCTCAACAACTAAAAGAGATAGAGTCCTGGGGTCTTCACCATAGATCATCTTGACCTTTGACCTTGAAAACGGACACAAGGTCAAAGGTCAAGGTCACGTTCTAAATTTTGACATTTGCTTGTGTCCGCTACTCCTCTGAAACGGTAAAAGATAGATAAACACTTATTGAGAGTAAAATGTTCGTCTTATTAAGACGCAACTTTGTCACATTTGAAGCGAAGTAATTTGATTTCATTTTATAGGGGTTATCTCCCATTATATATGTAACTGATTGGATTTTCACATGTTACTCATTAAATATAAATGATAGAGGGAAAGTAAAGAGTGCAAAATGTTGGTCTCTTAAAGGAGCAACTTTGTTACATTTACAGGAAAAGAATTTGACTTCATTTTATAGGAGTTATCTCCCATTATTTATGTAACTTATTGGTTTTTTACATGTTACTCATTCACTTTTAATGATAAAAGGAAACTAAAGAGTGCAAAATGTTGGTCTCTTAAAGGAGCAACTTTGTTACATTTACATGTAAAGGATTTGACTTCATTTTATAGGAGTTATCTCCCATTATATATGTAACTTATTGGTTTTTTACAGGTTACTCATTAACTATTAATGATAAAGGGAAACTAAAGAGTGCAAAATGTTGGCCTCTTAAAGGAGCAACTTTGTTACATTTACATGTAAAGGATTTGACTTCATTTAATAGGAGTTATCTCCCATTATATATGTAACTGATTGGTTTTTCACATGGTACTCATTAACTATTAATGATAAAGGGAAACCAAAGAGTGCAAAATGTTGATCTCTTAAAGGAGCAACTTTGTTACATTTTCAGTGAAAGGATTTGACTTCATTTTATAGGAGTTATCTACCATTATATATGTAACTTATTGGTTTTTCACATGTTTCTCATTAACTATTAATGATAAAGGGAACCTAAAGAGTGCAAAATGTTGGTCTTTCAATGGAGCAACTTTGTTACATTTACAAGGAAAGGATTTGACTTCATTTTATAGGAGTTATCCCCCATTATATATGTAACATCTTGGTTTTCACATGTTACTCATTAACTATTAATGATAAAGGGAACTAAAGAGTGCAAAATGTTGGTCTTTTAATGGAGGAACTTTGTTACATTTACAAGGAAAGGATTTGACTTCATTTGATAGGAGTTATCTCCCATTATATATGTAACTTCTTGGTTTTTCACATGTTGCTCATTAACTATTAATGATAGAGGCATGGGGTTTTCACCATAAACCCTCATGTCCTTTGACCTTGAACTTGTATGGGTCAAGGTCACGTACTAGTTTTTGACCTTTGCTATTTTTAAAGATATTGAAATTATTTTCTTCCTAAAATGTTCTATTAATAATTATGAGTAAATAAAGACTTGCCGTGAAAAGTTGTATCACAATTTTATAAGAGTTATCTCTCTTAGAATGCCAATCTGTAGCAAATAATACAAAATAATTTCTTTTTAAATATTTATAGCAAAATTATAACATTTCGCAAAAAGTTGATTATTTTGAATGTCATCACGTAATACAAAATGAATATTAGTATGGAAAGACCCTCAAATGTTCAACCGAACAGTTGATCTTTAATTTAATTTGTTTTCTTTCGGGTTTTTTTTTTTTGCATTTTATGATTTCAGACAAAATCTATAAATTTGCATTATATGTGTGGTAACACTGAAACCTACATTTCAATAAGATTTATACAGAGGCTGAATAAAATGTCATTTACTTAATGCAAGGATAGATTTTCATTAAAAACATTCCAGAAATTGAGTTATTCCCCCTGAAAATTAACATTAAAATCGAAATATATTAGCAATTGTTGTTTTACAATATAACTTGGATTTTAATCAAATTTATTTTTATGCATACAACATCTGCCCATATATTTATTGAATTATATTTGTGACAACCTATGTCGAAAATGTAAATGAAATCAACAGCTCTCTAACACATGTTTTATTATGTGGATAAATTTTGTACAGTAGCATAGTTTTTGTTAAGGCCATTTGGAACTCAACAACATTATCATTTGATTACTGTTAAGTTTTGTGTGTAATTTACTCAATTTCATTTTTCACGTATTATTTTAAAAACAGGAAGAAGTCAGTAGAACAAATTTGAATTGCAGTTAGTCATTATCAGGATCATTTCTTTTTAATGTGTCTTCATATTCCTTCCAAAACAGTAACAAATTCTGAAAAAACAAAAAAAGGAATGCCTTCAAATACTTATTTTGATAATTGCTTTTCTGGTGATAGGGCAATATTCTTGAGCTTCCAGCTGTGACAGTTTACCTTTTTAAATTCTATTTTAAGTTTTATTTATGATATTTGTTACGATATTCTGTGTAAAACAATATGATAATTATTACAAGTAGACCAACCATAATCTCGAATTTTGCCTTATTTACAAACAGAATTATAATCAGTGCATTACTGAAATAAAATTACAAAAGTCATATTATTGCAAACGCCATATGTAGCCGTTCATGGCGTTAATACATTTTGCGTTGTTCGTCACAATAGCTGCACGATGTTTTAACGTATAATGTTAAATATATAAACATTATCCCAATATATTTCTTCCGTAAATGGCCGATTTCTGGTACAGATGACCCAGTACAGATGAGCTCACGCGCACACATCTGTTCTTGCTGCGTCATCCAATCTAAAACGCCAGAAACAAGAACGTTGTTATGGAATCATAACAACGTTCTTCTATGACGTTCTTGTTTCCGCCGTTCTGATTGGACGTCAGAGACAATCGAGTCTACAACAATGGAGAGTCTATATGTTATAGCGATGTGAAAGTTGTTGGTTTACGGAAGAAATAGGTACTTTCATACGTTTATGGGAAAGTCCGTGTGAACTTTCACTCGTGATATAAATTTTTATGTCTTTTGGCTCGTTCCGCTGCGCTCCACTCGCGAAAAGACATAAAATTTCTATCACTCGTAAAAGATCAACCGGTCTTTCCCCAAAACGTATGAAAGAACCTATTAGTCTTTGCCCACGCTACTGATGGAGATTTGTAAAATTAGTTGCACAAAATTATTCATGTCTGATGTTTTTGTCCGGTCTACACGTTGATAAATAAAACAAATGCAATAAAAAGATCGAATTTTAAACAGATTTACAAAAAACATCACGCCTTAAAATGTCATTTATTTTACTGTTAAATGTCGCTTAGTGGTAAATGTACAGCAGCTTTTCATTACATGTATTTCATTTATCCAATACACAAAAGCAGAATAATAGGTTCTTTCATACGTTTTTGGGAAAGACCGGTTGATCTTTCACGAGTGATAGAAATTTTATGTCTTTTCGCGAGTGGAGCGCAGCGGAACGAGCCAAAAGACATAAAAATTTCTATCACGAGTGAAAGTTCACACGGACTTTCCCAAAAACGTATGAAAGTACCTATTTCTTCCGTAAACCAACAACTTTCACATCGTTATAACATATAGACTCTCCATTGTCTTAGACTCCATTGTCTCTGACGTCCAATCAGAACGCCAGAAACAAGAACGTCATAGAAGAACGTTGTTATGCTTCCATAACAACGTTCCTGTTTATGACGTTTTGATTGGATGACGCAGCAAGTACAGATGTGTGCGCGTGAGCTCATCTGTACTGGGTCATCTGTACCAGAAATCGGCCATTTACGGAAGAAACATTATTTCAGCATTTTGCAGTGAGCGTCTATGATGAGTAAATTTAGACTTAGTGCTCATAATCTCAAAATAGAAACAGGACGTTACACTAAAGTTGAATGTAACAATAGAATTTGTGGTCTTTGTAAAAATAATATTGAAGATGAGATTCATTTTCTCATAGAGTGTAATGCTCTTAACTGTATAAGAACACACTTTTTAATTTTTTTGAGAATAAATGCAAATTATCTTCTACAAATAAATTTATTTGGCTGTTAAGCAATGAAGATAGAGAAATCATCATAAAATTATTCCAAATGCTAGAAGAACTATTCTTGAAAAGAGATTCCTTACTTTGTGTTAGTCAAGTGTCTTCGTAAAGTATATATATTGTATAATTTATAATAGTATATTAAATATTCTTCCAAAGATAAGAGCTGCACCCCCCCCCCCCCCCAACCCCTCATCCAGACAGAGACTAAAATTAATTTGTTTTATCATAAAACTGTTTTTTTTTATATGTAATTGACTTGTTACTAAAACTAATTAGACTAATCACATGTTTTGATATTTTGATTTTTACTCATTTTGTTTTGTTATGAATAATTGTTCTGCCTCTCAGGGGGCTCCATAATTGGATTAAATAAAATTTGTCTATTGTCTATACTGATATTGGCATTTTCTGCATGACTATTTTGACTTATTTGAGATCGGTAGTTGTAACGAAAACTAATAAACGAGAAATTGGTCGCATAAAGTTATTTTAAAAAATGACAATTTAATTATGGCCAAATGAGTTTCATTCTATCTTTGATTGTAGCAATATTCTCATGCCAGTTTTTGTACACAGGTTTAACATTACCTTCATAATTTATTTTACCATCGCCGTCAATGTCAGCGTCTTTAATCATGGCGTCCAGTTCATTGTCTGATATTTTTTCTCCGTTATTTGACAAGATTGACTTTAGTTCCTCGGAAGATATATAACCATCTCCGTTCTTATCAAAAAGTCTGAAGGCTTCTCGAACTTCCGATGCCAAGTCTACAGATTTTATTATTCTGAATGCTAGATCCAAAAATTCAGGGAATTCTATAGTACCATTTCCTGCAAATTAGTTAGATTTAAAAAATAATTCATGAGGTTAGGATGTACGCATTTACACATGAGCTGGGCCTTTATAATTGATTATTGTTAAGAATATAAAGGCCCAGCCGACGTGTAAGTGAGTTAAACATCATACCCAGAATGAATAAATACAATTATGATATGACAAATACTAGTGTTTTCCTATTCAAGCGGACCTGCAAGCCATGATTTTCCAGCCGCCATTTTTATGATGACAACTTTTCGGTCTAGAAATCCTTCTAAATTTGCAATGTACGGTGGACAAAATAAACTTTATGTAATATCGTACGTTAACGTGCCCTCGATATGTCTTATTTATTGACGTTATTATAATCAAATTTATTCCGATTAGAATGATTTCTACTGCTTACATAACAGACTGATTTGGTAGTTGCAATTAATTCCGATTCCTAGCAGTTTTGAGCATTTATAAATAATTCGCGACTGTAATTGGAATGTCTATCTTTTGTTTTATATGATTTCAAATAGTCGTATATGAGTGTGGCGATGATGTCGTATCTATGTATGAAGCTTTAGTTTCTGTGTTCTAGCTAACAGAATGTTTTCAGGTTTTACCAATATGGTTCCTTAGAACTAAATAAAGGTGATAGATGATGCTCCTGTTAGAATGAACTTTTTTACTTCGAGTTATAACAGATTTTGTATTTTGCATCCGATTTATTGGCAGTTTTATTCTCAGTGATCCTTAGCAGTATGCCTTAAGAAATCATCTGTCATTTATAGTGTGTTTGTCACAATGGTTAAAAAAGAGCCTTATCCCAAATTGTTCAACTTTATATTTTTTAAATGATTTTGTGTTGATTTTTTTACTTGAATCTTTTTTGCTGTAATAAACATGGATTTTTATAAATTAGTATTTTCACACATGCAATAAAATGGGTCAAATTAAAGGGACAAATTAAAAAAAATCTAGATTCTTCATTTTACAAGCAGTGCCGACGGATATTTCCTATCTTTAACGAATATTTCCTAACTTTTACAGATTAAAACAATATATTCTATCCGATCTTGGTGGGATTTTTGCATATGATTAATCACTTAATGAGCTTTTAGCGTAAGGTCACAGATGTTTTTAAAACTTTTATGGTTTGGTGATCATGACGTTCGAAAGAGATCATTTTTTGTTTGTTTGTAGCTGTTTTTTAAAATTAATTTTATCTTTAATAATTATTTAATTATTTTATTTATAGTTGTATTTCTAGTTGTAAATAGCAAAAGAAATCTTTGAACTCTTCATCAATAGCGTTTTCTGTAGTATGTAGATATTTACTCTGTCTTTTGGCTATCAATATATTTGGTAATCAAATATTAGAGATCTTGCTTTATATGAAATTAACACTTTTACAATAAATTTTGGATTGGCTTACCATCACTGTCAACCTTTTCGACCATTTCTTTTACTTCCTGTTCAGTAGGGTTTTGACCTAGTGATCGCATAACATAGTCGAGTTCTTTAGTGGTGATAGTTCCATCGCCATCCTTGTCAAATAACCCAAACACTTCCTTGAAATCTACAAACAATTAACTAAAATAACGTTTGTTATTATAAATGATTTTGTACAATTGTTTGCAGGCTAATTTTAGCTGAAACATTTCTTAGCTTTCAAAAGACATTCCATTCAGTCGTGGTCATTTGCATTTCAATATTCTTGTTAAAACGGTAAGTAAAAGACTGACACCTTTAATGGTGTGTTGAATCAACAAAGTCGTAAGTAAGCATTGTAGGTAAATATAAGGATTTTTTGTAAGCCTGTGGAATCATGCACCCTTCAATCTCCTGTGACCTATTTTAATTACGTCTAATGAGCGTCTCTATTGTCATTTTACTAGTTGGTTCATGCTACTGTTAACACTGATTGTCAGTTTTTAGACGCGTCTCAAACATAACCGGATCAAGGTTGTGCAGCATTTCGTTGCTACATATATATAGTAGTAACACAAAACACACGAAAAAATCTAGGTGCTAAAACCATGTAATGCATGTGGGCACCGTAAAAGCGCAGTTGCTTTTGCCAGTCAAACAAATAAATGTAAACTGTGTAGAACTATTGTTTTGTTTTTGTCATATTAACAGTTAATTTTATCTACCTTCTATTACTTTGCTGACGCTGTGCTCAGAGACAGCCTACAACATAACATGCGAGATATTATTTAGAAAATCTACAAGCAAGTCGTGAATTGCCTATACAGAGGCAATTGTCGTGATGTCTTGATTGCACAAGGGAGAGTGGTATATTGACTGAAACATGGATAATGCCCGAGCCGAAGGCAAGTGCATTATCAATGTTGAAGTCAATAACCAATGCCCTGAGTGCTGTCAAGTATCATGACAATGCCCTCTATAAAGGCAACTATTATATTTATTTTATGAAAGAATTAAACAACAGTTTTTGTTGCTTTTGTTTGGTTTTCAAATTCAGTTTTGCATTTTTTTGTTGTATACTGAAAATAATATAAAATATTTATGTTTGGTATGTACGATATTTTTTTATATTTTTTGTGTGAATCAATCATTTAGTCTCCTTTAATGGCAAATTCTATGTTTAACTCTAAATCACTGGACAGGGCATTACCACAAAAAGGGGGGGGGGGGGGTAATTAAGGATACTTTTAGGTACAGGCCTGCGGACTGACATTTGAAAACCCACCCTATTCATATATTTTCGGACATTATAAAACAGGATCTAATCATATATTGAATGATTAAATCAGACCTATTAATATATTTTATTTCTGCACATCCCCATTGACAAAATAGTACATTAATTCACTACCAAAATGATAAATTGATGTTAATGGAACACTTTGTTTGTAAAATCACATATGCTAAACATGCTTAAGATGAGAATTGAGGCATGGATATATTTAGATAATTTACAACTACCCAATGATATATTTTTCAATGAAAAAGCTACCTATTCATATATTTTTGAGAGCTAAAAAAGTGACCTATTCGGGCCGCACATCCGTATTACTCTATATATACCAATTTACCCCCCCCCCCCGGGCATTACCACCACGACGTGATAATGCCCTCGTGTCAAATTACTACAGATTTATTAATACCAGCTGACCTTGTTTTATCCAATTGAAACAGACATAATTTTACTGATATAAAATATCATATTTTATATACAAAATGTACATACTAAGTATATTTTATAAATGGTCCTTAGAAAAGAGTTAGCGACATCGAAACACATTATACAATTTACTAACCATATATATCTTGATTGATTGATTAATGGTGTTTAACGCCCGAGCAGCAATATTTCAGCTCAGCAACTGCCTCTGTAACTAATGCAGATTTGGACAATATTTAAGCGGCTTGTCACAACTCTTCCGATAACTATATTTTGTTCTTAGCTATCGCTGTGAAAGTATACATACGGCGCGTAATTTTATCTTTTAATACATAATTAATATTGACATGTTATCCATAAAATATGTAATAAATCTCCTTATGCAGAGAAGAATTTATTTAAATTAAGTGACAGCTTGTCAAAACCCTTGAAATCGTTGTGTTTTATGATTGTTACTAAATTAAGTAAACCAACGTCATTAAACACCATAACACAAGCAAACCACACTAAAACATTACAACCACCAGACAAAGGAACACAAAATAAGGCAATAATTCAGTGTTAGTTACAGAATATTGGAGTACAAAACCCGCGGAGTTGGAATGAAATAGACTGATGCATCAAATTACAAGTTGAATATACTGCGAGTCCCTTCAGTGGAGAAGAAAATGATAAACATAAAAATAAACAGCTTTTATATGAAAACATTCACTCTAAGTCACATGGCATTGATTAAAAACATTTATTCTGCAAGATCTCGAACTAGTTTATTTCGTTTGCATGTATGTTTTGTCGCCATCGTAATGCATTAATAGCATAAAATTTGTTTGAAATACATTGCCCAATGATCTCAATTATATATACATCCAAGACACGGGCGGGGGCCGAGAAGAGGTGTGTTAGTAAGTGTGTTAGTAAGGGTTCTTTTAGAAACTCACCCTATTCATATATTTTTGGATGTTTTCAAAATGGACATTTGGACAAAAGCACATTTAAAATTTTTAAACCATATATATTCATATACATGTATTTTTATGGACCGTACATCAATATCGACACAACAGCCCATACCGAAATGTTTATGAAATAAAAATAACACATAAAAGCGACATCTTAGGACATACAATGTATTCGTTTTCTTGTCTTGTAGAACTTCTCCTGCCATTGCTTATTTCCCCTCGTGGTGGCACAGTGACAAAGAATCACACCTGAGACTAACCCTGTGGGGTTCGACATTTCAACACCAACTTAGTATCACTGCAGGACTCATGTCATATTATGTTTCATTAAGTGATGTATTTGTTCGGATGTTATATAAGGAATTAATTAAGACCCTCGAATTTACAACTACCCATTGACATACCTTTGTAAAAAGAGCTACGTTTTCATATATGTTGAAAAGGTAAGTAAGTAACTCCCCACTCCCGAAAGTGAAAGGAACGACAATATTATGTCACTTTCCAGTCAAATAGCTACTCCTTAATTTTGCAACCTACTGCATGAAACTAATAAAACATAAACAACAAATAAGAAAAACTTACATAAGCAAGGGTCAAACTAAAAGGTCCCGGTTTTTATCCGATACGAATTATTAGTGTGTGTATAATATACAACATACGTAATATTTTTTTTTTACGAAGTATCCAATTTTACTACGCTTGAACAAAAACAAATTAACAGCGAAAAGCAACACGTTCGTTTTCTCCCCCTCCCTCACCTCCTCCCTACTCATGTAGTCTTTCAAACCTTGATACTCTGTTCATCTAAAATCCGCTCTTTTGAGGAATCCATAGAAAGAAATTACGCAGATACACAGTGGAATTGACCATCGTCGACAGTTGGCGACAGTGACAAAGATCAGTGACGATCGATAAAACAGAAAATTTTCTCCCCATCTGTTGCTTTCTGATACAGTCAGGTCTATTAAAACATTCAACACACTTTAACAAATTTTTCTTTGATTTAATTGAACTTAAAAATTCTCCTATTTTCTTTGTATCGTTTTTATGTCCTGGGGATCAATAAAATGTATTGTATTTAATTGTTTAATGTTCTTTATTATGGAAGTAGTCCCTTTTCTAGCATATAGTGTTCACATTTAGCTAATATTCTATATAAATAGCAACATACACGTAAAATATTGAACACAATGGGTTTTCTGAACAAATGTATGTATAGTATTGCCGATAGATTATTGAAATTCGAACACTCAATAATGCCTGTAACAGCTGTTAGTAGTATATAAACATTACATGGAGAGAATAAGTGTTTTGTTAACAACCTAAAATAGTTTTTTATGGGCTTTATACGAGATGTAAAGAAAATATTGCGCTTGTAATTGATTTCAATTGGTTAAGTGATATCAGTTGAAATAACTTGTCAAAATTATACGTCACCATGCTCGGTAAAAAACATTATAAAAGTGTTTGATTATTATCAAATATAAAACGAATAAAACAACATGAATATTGTAGTACTAAAAAGCAATAGTTCATATAAACAATAGAACAAACACAGAAGTACTCAGGATACTGGAATAGACAAATACAGTCAAGACACCAATAACACTAATGACCGAATTTAACAAAAAACGTGTGCGTTCTCTCTGCAGAATAGTGACTGCTCAAGAAGATTTGGTTATTGAAATTGTGCGTCAACTATTGCCTAGATCCGATTTCTCATTCAAAATTTTAGAGATAAGCTGGGTTTATAAGTGCAGACAAGCTTAAATTTAAGATAAGACGTGAGAGAAACCAGTGGCGTAGCTAGAAATGATTCGAAAGCCATTTTCACTGCGAAAGGACAGGGACCGCTTTAGGCTCAGTGGGTTTCGATCGAAGTCCTGGTAGGAGATCCAGGGTTTTGGGAATTCCTTGGAACTTCTTTTGACCTTTCATTTTCGACATCAATTAGAAAACAGTACAAACATTCTTTGATCTCTTTCGCATTTTGTTTGTTCCTTGTTTTTATTCCAAAGCAATAATGAAGCCTAATTGGCTTCCAAGCTTAAGCCTGGCTTTGCCACTTTCACTAAGTTTTCTTTCGTAAAACCCATACCTGTTTTATTGGTATAGGAAGTTAATTTAGCAATTGGGAACAGCAAACAACAGGAAAACTGCATCAGATACCGATTCAAATGCTCCCTTGCTGTGAACATTTAAGAAGGGTGCAAACTTACGGGGGTAATAGGGTACAGTGAACTCGGTCTAATAAAAAATCCTTCACTTGTTTTTCCGTTTTCCTTTCTCTCCACACGGACGGCGACTATAAAAAAGGGGGTAGCAAGTAAAAGATTTAATTTGATTGCAGCGAAGAGTAATACTATAACTACCGGTTTGCCTTTCTCGTCGCATGGACGGCGACTATAAAAAGAGGGTTGCAAGTAAAAGGATTAATTTGACTGCGGCGAAGGGTTCTGCTATAACTACACAGTCCACTTGGCTTCTCAGGTCACATGCATAGATATCATCAATATAACATCACACTCAAGTCCATTCATTGAACTTATTAATGCAGGGGTTTTATTTTCACAATATATACAACACTCTCTTCTGTTTTATTTGGTATATTATAAGCTCAAATGAAACAAGATCCGAAAATTCAACATGTACTCGAGCTATCCAAGTCAAGTTTGGAAACCTTCCATTTTACATGTTTTTACCTGTAACAAATTGGACTTTGATTTTGAACACGAAGCCAATATTTTCAGTGCGCTCAGAGAAAGCATTAAGCATGTATTCAATATAATAGACATAACGAAATCCCTGGTTAACGCACAAACATGTACAAGAAGTAATAATTTCTCTTGTGTCAGTCAATAGGTGTACTTACCATTTATATCCGGTGTATATTTCGTATAACTAGATTTTAGTTTAGTTTGTGTTTATTGTGGTGGTTAAAAGACGAGCTTTAAAAATCTGTGAATACCTGTTGTATTGATAAAGAATTCGTGAAATAAACATGCATTACATGTAGACAGGCATTTAAAGTTGTTGACGCTATAAATTATTTACAGTGTCACGCATATTTTCTAAAGCGTTGATTCGTTAAATATTATGTAAAACATAAAGTACACTATACATGAATATAATAATATCAAAATGTACAAATAAATAAAATACATAAATCTAAAACGAACTTTTTTAATTTAAAACAAGTATATGTGAATATATAGTACACCTATTAGCAGATAAATCAAGTTCGTTGTGTGATTTTACCAAGACTAGTAGAATGTTCAGCAAACTGATTTTAATTGTTTTTCAACCAAACTGAGAAAGTCACAAAGACTTTTTAGATCACTTTAACGAAATGTTCATTGCAAGTGAGATGTAAAACCATAGGCTTTAGGTCCGGTCGAACTGTCGAAACTTTCAATTGTCTTAATGAAGTGTCTGATTTTGAACAGCCTGAACATGGACCGGAATTATCTCATATGTGTTCCGACTTTAGGCTTAACTTTATTAAACTTCCTGTTTCTTCTCGAAATGTGCATGTGATAAAATGCAAAAAAATAATAAATAAGGCTATTTCCCAATGTAGAAAACTAAATTATTTTATAAAAATGTCAGCAGATGCTCCTAAAAACCCGTTATCAACAGCAGCCCAGTTTTTTATGGACGAGGAAAAAGATAATACGTCCACATATGACAGGGTAACTCGTCTTACAAAAGATTCGCATGCAGAAAAGATATTAATCTTAACGTTAATGTGCTTTAATCTAAAAGATAACAATATAACAAGAGATGCGTACACGCCTGTAAGAGTAAAACCATATGAAATGCTAGTCAGATCTGCACTTGGTCAAATCTGCACCTTATATAGTTGCTTCGGCAACAGTGCATAGTGCCTTAATCTCATCTCGGTAGTAAATGCCTAAGCAGCACAAGTTTCTACCACTGTAACTACCAAGTGAATTCTATCAGTTCCTTGTATGTTCTTTCTGTGAGTGTGTCCTCGAGCATGACTCTTCTTTACCTGTTGTGGTCTATTAGTAGCTAGCCACTAGTCAATGTCACACTTTATGTCAGAAATGCGGTCCTACTTAAGTACGCCTGCCGTAATAAATGTACTCCTGCAGTAAAAAAAGTGTACGCCTGCCACTATTTGTGACTTATATTTCACCAAGAAATAACTTTAAATAGTTAAACAAAGCAGTTTGAACCTTTAAAAAAGTATTTTATTTATTTTTATCCTTTTTCAGCGAATGCCTAATGTTAAGTGATGTCCGTATGGACGCGCGTACATACCGGGTATATACACTGAACAATCTTATATCAAATAAGTTTATGCAGTCCCACATTTAGACTATTTATTTATTAATTCATTTATTGTATAATAATTTAGTTTTATTAGAATAACAAAGTTATAAAGTGTTCCGACTGATGGTTTACTAGAGTTACGAATTCGTATCTATGCATGAAACCCGATAGAAAATTGATTTAATGCGCAAGTACATTAATAATATGAAAATTTACTTTTGTAACAATAAATCTACAGAATATATAAAATTCAACCCCGATGCTAAATCCAAGTTGACTGATTTACATTAATGTGTACGAAACAAAATCCAATCATCAAGTCATGTTTGATTTTTACTCACCTTAATTAACAATTGTTAAAGTATCGCTAATCCAATTAATCCAATTAAAATGACAGGTTATGATTTGTGTTCACAAGTGGGATAATTTCAACTTCAAAGGAATTTTATGTAATTAGAATAATGAGGATCTGGGACAGTATAGCGACCACTCTTTTGGGTAACAATTCTGTTTTTTGGCCAGTGGAGACAACAGGGAATGGCAATTGTCTTTAATGCCATATACTTTGGAATTTCAAAAACTGAAAAATTAGGTACTGAATTAAGGTACCGTACATCTATTAAAATGATTTTGAATAAGGGTTTTTACATTGACGACCATAAACACGACAGACTGACTCTGGTTAATGAACTTTGATGAATCATTGCAGGCCTGTTCCATTAACTGCACCCTATCGTCAGCTTTTGTCATTCATGCTGTCAACTGTCATTGGCAAACCAATTTGATCTCTTTATCCAGAAGTTAATGGTGTTTCTGACAATTCTATTGGAATTCTAAATAGAACATTTTCACCTAGAAATTCTAAGAGAACAAAAAACCCTTTTCATATTCTTTGGTCTACAGTAGCATTCAGGTAGTGGAACATGGGTACCAAATCATTTAAACCTGATCTTTTTATTCAATTTCCATCTTTTAACCAAACCTAATTTCCGAATAGACTACGCTTGCGCAAGTTATACCATGTTGTCAATTCACCATTACAATGAATGCCTGTTATTCCTCAAAACCTTTATTGAAAACTACAAAAAATACATATTATTCATTCTAAAACTAATTTTACATCATAATACACCGTAAAAAATTTATATAATATATAAATATGATGGTAGGCATATACTTATTTTACTGCAAGCGTACTTCTATTACGGCAGGTGTATGCAGGCGTATTTAAGTACTACCCCAGAAATGCACCTAATAATTCCAACATCCAATGCTTTCAATGTGTACCAAGATTTATTGCATGTTACAGTTGTGAAAAACTGCTGGATTGCTCAAATATATGTATGATTTTTGATTCTGAAATCAGTATTCTAAAATCTTTTAACACAAAGAATTAATAGAAAAATGAAACAAGACTATACTAGTATTTGCTGTTGCACAACAACATAATAATTTGCACTACTAAGTACTTGGGGTGTTTTAAATATTTCTGTATCTTCTTTTGCTATACAGTAATTTTTTCATAGATGAATGTATCAGATGTATATGTACAAATGAAAAGAAGACTGAAATATTAGGGTTTCTATTATATTTGAAGTGTATAATATGAATAATCCAGAAATTCTTAATCTGCCAATCTGATAACGTATTTAGGATAAAAAAATTTCATAAATTCTGCATTGTAGCTTAGCAAGCAGATATTTGAATACTGGTAATTGCAGTGACAAAAGTTCTGAAACCATCTTGATGAAGAATCCCATAGCTAAAAATAAATTTATGAAAACTTTCAAAGATGGCTTGATTATTTGGACTACACACAATTAAAGTATCGGACATTTAGTCGTACATCTAGTTGAAAATATATTTCTAACATAAGTAGACACCATGATGGAAATATAGCTAAATTAAAACATGATACTGCTTTTTATCTAAAATTAAGTATGTATTTAGTTAGAATCTGAAAAAATATCGATTGATACAAGCTGTGTGATAAAAAACCTTGTATCATCTATATATGTGATACAAGATGTACTTTTGTCGGAACTACTTCTTGACGTCACAATGAATGGTATAACCAATGATTCGTTGAATGACTTTCATTCAATGAATGAAATATGACGTCATAATTCGTGTGACGTTAGGGGCTATATTTTATAAACAAATGCTTCGTTGAATGTTAAATTTTAAATTGTAAACATTCAGTTTTGTTCTGCTCTTTGTATACTTCTTAATTTTAGATAAACTTATTACATACATTTAAGTGTAGGTACAACTACCTGTATCACGTCTCGACAGTTGTATACATTCCGCATCACAACTCGACGCTGCGCGTCTCGTAGTGATACGAATGTACACAACTGTCTCGACGTGATACAGGTAGTTGTACCTACACATAATGTATGTAATGTATATATACAATTCATGTCGATGTTATTTACATGGAAATTTGAGTGGAAATTTTGGAATTTTTCAAATCCATTAAAAATATAAATTTTTATTATCTTTGCCATTTTTTTTAACCCATCACGATTTTGTGTTTTCTTTTTGCTACTTTAAATTTTTTGCAAATTGTGAATTTTTGTAAAAATCTTCTATTTGGAATGACGCAAATGACACACAGTGTTGACTTAATTGTAGTACATGTATTAAGTGCTGTAAGAATATTTTTTCCAGGTTGTTGAACTTGTTAATCAGGCAACATTGATGCAGAAAGATGCCCAGAAAATAGGAAATCTCAGACAGGTTAGAAAAATACTGTGATTGATACATGTAGTGTTAAGTACTTTTTTGATTTTTCAAAGTACATTACATCGAAAAATCTTAATGATTGTATTTATTATTAAAGAATGTATATACCAAAACATATTTCAATATTTCATTTACTAATACCTTCTTTTTTTTACTTTCTTTAGTATATTTTTTCTCTGATCTTCTGTCTGTATTTTAATTTAGGTACAAGAGTTGATTGTACACAAAGAACCTGGCCTTCTGGATAACTTTCTTGAGGTAAGATTGATCATTGTAACTTTATCAAAAATTACGGTGTCTCTGTTTTAAGTCAGCCATGTTAATTCAACATTTGTGGTTAATATATTGGTAACTGAAAATTATTTTAAAATATGTATTTTTTCCACTATTCATGCTATTTAAATGAAGAAGGTAGGGGGACGTTAAAGAGACATCTGATCTGTTCCTGGCTCAATTACATGCATTCATCTACATGTATATTAGATAGTGTTAGCAGTAAGACATTTGTTTATTCAAAGAATAAATAACAACAGCATGATTTTAAGTGCATATATCTCTTTTACAGGAAATGTTAGCTTTTCAGAGTGACAAGGGTGTGGATGTCAGGAAGTTTGTTGTAAGCTTCATTGAGGAAGCCTGGTATGTAATGTTAGGTACAGGGTAAACAAGTCTTTTTTTGGTATGTAAAGTTTTATGAATTTGATTGGGTTGAATTGATTTTAATGTCGTTTTCATCCTGCTTGGCAACAATTTTTATTGGAGAAGAAAGTCTGAGTACAAAGAGGAAGCCAAATTACAGTAAAAGAAACTTTTTACAAGGAAAATAATGTAAAAAAATGTGAAAATCCAATTTCATATTATCCATGTAAAGTAAAATGCTACACATTATACTTTTTTGTGACAATTACATAATTTTCTTCTAATGATGAAATCTGGCAAGTTTAATTTCAGTTGCAAAAAGGTCTGAAAATGGATGTACAGACTGATTCACAAAGTGTCAATATTTATATCAATTTAAGTGTAACACTGTGCAGACACCCTTGTTCAATTATGACAAGGGTGTACTTTATTCACCACTTCTTAAAATAAGATTTTTTTACCGGGGTTGGTTGTTTTTTACAATCTTCCTTTTCCAATAAAACTGGTCACTTTTGCTAAAATCATTAACTATTCCACACACAATAAATTTGCATATGGTTTAATGCTAATTTAACCTGTCAGGTTGTTGTAATTGCATCTTCTCAGAAACCGCATTGCTCTTATTTATGAGTTGTGACCTTTGAACTTAGAATGTTGGCCAAAATATTCTACAGAAACAGTTTGTCAGCACAATCTATCTGAAACCAAACAACAGAATTTCAAGAAATTTATAGCTAATGAGGACACTGTATATATAGATATGCATATCTACCGGAAATTATGATTCCATACTTTATCTAGGAGATAAGCTTCTTTTAACAGAACTGAGACAGTTTGCAAATGCATTGTGTCAAAAACCACACAAAAGAATTGAATTATACTACTTATACAGAGATGAAAACTTTATGGTTTTCTGTATGTTATACAATTTTAAAAAAGTATTAACAATACAAAGTTGTTTAAAATGTTATGTTGCTACTGGTATTCATGATTAATATAATATAAAGTTTCGATTTCTCAAGGAAAGTTTCATCTTAAATATAAATATGTATACAATAAATGCTTTCAGTAAAAAGGAACCTGATCTACTTGGAAAGTGTATGCCTTGTCTGCAAATTCTTCTACAAGATGAAAATGTAAATGTGCAGAAGAAGACAATTTTAGTGCTGCCAAATATCTATAAGATAATAGTACAATGGCTGATCAAATCAAAGCCAGGCAATGATGAGGAAAAGTCATTTGTATGGGAAGCCATGAAGGCCATGAAAAATAAAATGTATGAACTTATTGATTCAGACAATGACGGGTAAGTTTAAATTTTTGTAAATGGTTCAATACAGGTGGCTATTAATGTTCATTTCTTAATAACATTTCTAAATAATAAGTTTGTCATTGGTTTTGTCTACAGTTGTATTTTTGACTTGAATGGACTGGCATAAAGGTAAAGGATGTTTAGGTATACACTATATATCTCGTGCTTGTGTCATTTATACTGCTGGCAGGTTGTGCTTGACTTAAACCTTAATTTACAACAATTGCAAATCTTCCTGCTGATTGTTGGGGTTTTTATTGGGAAATTTGGCTTCCTTAATAAAATTGGCACCATGATATAACTGAAAAAATTGTTGAAAGTGGCATTAAACTCCATTCAAAACAAGTAAAAATACGTTAGTTCCTGACTGTTAGTGGTGGCCATTAATCTACCTGAGCTACACACACAAAAATCTAGGATGGAGGAATTTTACTTCTATAATATTTGCCACACTTGTTTCATACAGTCAACACATGTTTGAAGTAGATGACTTGTATCTAATTAATTTCCTTGTTTGAAACCTTACGGTATATTGCCCTATGTCGAAGTGTTATTGAATAAAGTGTTCTTTCAGTTTACTTCAGTCATCTTAAGAAATTGTTTTTTGTGGGGTTATACATTTTCTACATGTCTGTGTTGTTAAGGACAATTAAAGGGTAAGGTTGAGATTCCTTTATTTATACCCCCCGCAAACTTGTTTGGGGGGGGTGGGTATATAGGAATCACCCTGTCTGTCTGTCTGTCCACATCCTTTGTAAGCGCAACTTCTCCAAAACCGCTTGATGAAATTTAATGCAACTTCGCATAAGGAAGTACATCATATGTATACTAAATGCCAACCCCTCTTGGAAAAAATTGTTTGCTAGCATTTTTTCATTATTCTATATTTTACTTTGTTATTACGAAAATTCAGTAGAAAAAATGTAGATACGATAACCTGTCCATGTTTTATAGTATGCCTCTGTTGTTAAGTTGTTACAAATCGTCCTTGACTTTTGCTATGGAAATTTCACATAATAAGCCAGCCATTTTTGTTTCTAAAGGGACCAAATGTTGGTCTACTTTGGTGACGTTCAATGGTATTCGGAGAAACCGCGAGACTTTTCCAGCCTAAAACTGCAGAGGACATCACCTGAAGAATTTTGAGTAGACAACAATCGATTGTTCCTAAAGTACACTTCAATTCTAATTAAGGTCAAATTTTAGTATGGAAAATCGCCCGTTCAGAATTTAAAAACGGCCATATTTCAAAACGCTGAATTTCTCGGGGGAAATAATTATTGATTTTAAAAAGTTCCCTTCTTGATCTACAAAAGGAGCTTAAGCTGAACCATATGCGGTAAGCAGTTTTCATTTTTCACGCAAAAAACCCCCTACACAATACGTCAACACTTAGTATAGATGTGCATTAAGGATTTTTATGGACCTCGGATATCATTAATGGGAGATAATTGGACTTGAAAGCGAAGCATGGGGTATCCCTTTTTAGGCGTGCTCACAGTCCACACTTGTTTAAATTAGTTCAACTGGCCACATAATGTTTTATATGACTGTTTTAAACCAGTAGTGTATGCTAGCATATTTGTCCTCTCCTGTTGTTAGTACTTTTTTTATGTCCTGCCAATGAAAGTAATGGAATATAGATTTTCAGTCTGTTCTTTCATCATACCTCAGGTTTACCTTTGTGTTGAAACTTTTTTTAATAAAGATGACTTTACATCTTAATCAGGGGCCTCGGTGGCTGAGTGGTCAAGGTAGTTCGTCTACTATTGATCACAAGGTCTGTCAACACTGAGATTGCGGGTTCGATTCTCACTGCAGGCAGTGTGTACTTGACTCCAATCTTAATTGACAAGGATTGCCAGTTTTCCTACCGCAGGTCAGGTGTTTTATCAGGGTACTCCGGCTTCCTCCCCCAATAAAAACTGGACGCCATGATATAGCTGAAAGTGGCGTTAAACACCATCAATCAAACAAACAAACAAACATCTTTATGAAACATAGTACACAGTTACAACATGATAAGATCTCACTGGCAAGTCTTGCTAAGTTTTTGGTTATTTTTTGCCGGGTTGCATGAAGTGCAAACACAGGTTATAACCGTTATAGTATGGTGAAGTCGGGCAGATAAGCAGGAGGGCTTGCGGATAGGGAAAATCCTATATTTATTTTGTGGAATCAACTTCTCCTACAAATTTCAATCCAGATCTCTGAAACTTCGCAGAAAGGCACATGTTCTAAAGAAGTGTTTTCGGATTTTTTCCTAATGAACATTTGCAAGACAAGACGGTACCTATTTTGTGTAATCAACACTTTTTTTTAACAGACCCAAAACGTTCTTTCAACAAATTGTAAACCATTCCATATTTATTAAGGCACTTGCATTGCAACCTGACCAATTCAGACTTTTGTGATTTTTTTTTGTTCTTTTTTTTGATGATTAAAAATTTTATGTTTGTCTTTTATTTCAGAATAAGGACCCATGTTGTGAAATTCTTTGAAGGTTATGTACTAACATTATCCAGAAGGACTCAGGTAAAGTTAATAATGAGATGAACGCAAATTGTAACTTGTTTTTGGAAAGAACAAAAAATTCTTAATAAAAAGATGCTGATGACCTTAATTGAACATTAAGATTTTTCCTTTGAAAATTTTTGTTACATTTTAGTTGTTTAAGTGTGATTTTTTTTATTCACTACATGAACATGCTCTTGGAAATCCTTAACATCTGTATGTACACATCCTTGAATTATTTGATGTAAAGTAGATCATGTTTGTACCTTTTTTGTAAGATGCATTGGAAATGATCATTAAGCTTTATACAAAATAAAACAATTATTTTTCAAGTTTTTGTGTAATTTTATTTGTAAACATGAAATCATATGAGATTAATAGTACCCTATCAGTATGTCTTAAAAAAATGTGCTCAAGAAAGGTTTCTTTAAAGTATTCAACAGAGATTCTTTTCACTTGAATTGTTTATTTTTGGTGTTTTGCAGGAATCAGAAATACCCAAAGGTGTGAAACCAGACAAAGATTTGACATTAGATGATATCCCAGCTGAACACAAATTCTTGAAACTAAAACGATTGGAAGAAGAAGGTGCAAAGGGCTTTGACATTTTGTTAAGATTCCAGGCTTCTCCACATATATCAAGGTATAATTAATAGTTGTTTAGTGAATGTAGGAAAATTATTAATCTCTGCTTTCCTAATCATTCCCAGATACTAAGGGATGCTTGATTGTACACTCTAACTGGGAATTCAAAAATGGTAACACTAAGATTTTAAGAAGGCTTATTTGTGTACTCTACTTTAACAATGATATTGAATGTGTGACACCATATTTGATTGGTGCCTATATTTTGCAGTTTTCTTTATATAGGGATACACTGTTTAGATCAATAAAATTTTTGACAGACCAGCAGTTGTCTTTTTCTGATAAATGAACCATTTTTAAGACAAGACTCATATAGGTTTTAAACTTTCAATGGTCTACTAAGACTGTATCATTTCTGCTGGTAATCTTGTCTTGATACACCTTTGAAGCATTTTATCATTACTTAATGGGTCCATCATAATTTGCAGTTAATTCTTACATGTATATTTGAACATCATATCAATTTGAATATTTTTATGTCTGAATTTTATATTACTGTAATTGTACTGTAACTGTGTGGAAGAATTCTATTATGCATTATTTTATCTGATTTATGGACAGGTTGCAGGAAGTGAAAACCCAGGTTATATCTGAAATTTGGCGGGCGAGCATGTGAGCTGGGAAAATAGCGTATCTATTTTTTTTATCAACCCCTTAGTTTTCAACCCAGATGTCAGAAACTTCACAGAAAGATTGAACATGTCTTTAAATTTCTGAATTTTCCAGACTTGTACTATCTAAGACTGTACCTATTTTGTGTAATCAATTCCTCCTACAGTGTTCAACCCAGATCACTGAAACTTTGGAGAAAGATTGCACATGTATTGAAGCTGTGCACCTGCTGTTATCGAATCGTTTTTCCATAAATTTCTAGACTTCAGAATTAAAAAAAAATTCAGTAAATGGTGCTTAGTTAGTATAATAAACTCCTCCTAGAGCTATCAACAATTATCCATTAAACGTTATAGAGATTGCTATTGAAGTTACCCTGACCCAAGAACTTGTTCAAGAAATGTTTTCCCATTTACCTTTTAGCACAATTTATTTATGATGGTTCTGTTATTGTGTTATCAAATGCTTTGCAACCCTAACATTTCCAACTTTTTCGATTTTTTTCTTGTATAAGAATTCAACAGTTTATGGTAATACAAGTAAATATAATAATCAGAAATGTAAAAAGAGTATGTTGTGTTTCAGTATAAACTTAATGACAGTGATGGGAAGTATTACAAACATTGCAAGGCAAAGACCTGATTACTTCAGCAAAGTTGTCCAAGCTTTTGAAGCTTTACAAGGTATGTTGGTACAAACATTTTCAATCTAATTTTAAACATTTTCATTTATCTTTATTTAAGTTAAAAAAATAGTATTGCTGTTATATTCTTTTTTTTCACAACAAAAATTAAATTATTTAAACATGATGGGTTAGAAGGTTGGATTTTTTTTATTGCAGTAAATTTACCACCAACACTGGCAAAGTCTCAAGTAAGCAGTGTAAGAAAGAATTTGAAGATGCACATGTTATCTTTACTCAGACATCCAGCTTCACAAGATCATATCACACAGATTACAACACTTCTGACAGATTTGGGAGCTACAAACTCTGAGGTACAGCCAACATTTTTTAAATTTGCATAAGCCTTAGAAACAGTTTACCAAGATCATGAAACACTATTGTATGAGGGGACAATCCAAAACTGATTTAATCATGTATATGTCATGGTTCTTTTGTAGTAAAATCTTTTGCTCAGAGTTCAATCTGTAGTTTAGTCCCTTTGCTTAGGTCAGAGTTCATTCTGTAGTTAAACCCCTTAGCATTGGTCAGAGTTCTTTCTGTAGTTTAATCCCTTCATATGGCTCAATGATTATTCAAAATCTCTTTCCATTGGTCTAAGTTAATTCATTAATCAAATCCCATAACATGTGTTAGAATTCATTTTATAATAAACTTGTTAATAGTTGCAATTTGCAGTTCTATAGACATATATTTGCTCCTAAGCACTGTAATTCCAAGTTTATATAATATTTCATGTATCTTTCTTACATTCTAGTTGTTGTTGATATACATAAATGTCACGACTTTAGTGCCTTTTCATTTAGAAGCCTTAGTTCCATTAATTTTTATTTCAGAAATTTCCTCTTTTAAAAATATTATGTTTTAGGTGATGAAAAGTATGCCAAAAGGAGAGGATAGTAAAAAGAGGAAAGCAGAAGAATCCTCTGCACCTCTGAAGAAGGCTAAAGTAGAGGTATCTTTTAGTACTGATCCCAAGTGTGGAGTGTGTAATCCACATGTAAAAGTCCCTTAAATTAACTCTTTACATAATTTCAATAAGATTTCTTTAAAACTTTTATTCTTGCTTAGTAGAGATTAATATGTTTTAGTTTGTTGAATTTTGTTTGCTTTGTCAAAAATAACATTTATTAAAATTTTTGTAAATGAAGAAAACTTAACAAACTTTGTAAACAACTAAATACAAGTTTTCATGTATTATTTTTTGTACATGTACAATATTTTTCTTAGTGTTATGGACAGAATTTTTTTCGCAAAGAGGTCTTTTCCAATAATTGCATAATTACTCAACTTTCATGTGTATAGAACTACTGACAGTATATGGAGGTTTGAATAAATGTAAATGAATTATTTAATATGTATATTGGTATATAATTGTTAATTTTGTTTATCTGTAGTTCTCCATCAAGCCTCTAATTTCTATTTCAGATTGAACTTGATGATGATGATGGCATGACACCATATGTTGACAGGTCATCTTCGGTAATGAAACAGAAACCAGTAAATTTGCAGCAGACGGCCATAGATATAACATCAGAAGATTTATATGAGAGACTCACCCCACACAATGTGGCAGATCTGGTTCTAATAAGTATGGTGATGTTGCCAGACTCCATGCCTGCACATTTCCAGTCTACTTACACACCTATAGCTGCTGCTGGCACAGAAGCTCAGAAAAAACACATGGCTAGGTTGTTAGCAACACAACTTACCACTGCAGGAATGGGGAAGGGCATTCTTGAAGTTCAGAAACAGGTGCGACAATTAAATATTCGTATATGTATGTTATTTCCTTTGTCAAAATATGCTTGGTAAGTCATCAAAATTTTTTTTAAATTGGTAAGTGTGTTTGTTTGTGTGTAAATTTCACTAAGATAGTTGGTATCTACATGCGTACATAGTGAGTCAGTCCTTAGCTGACAACAACCTTGTACTGAACACTTCCACAAATTCTTCCCAACCTTGTCAGAGACCAGAGCCTTGAGCTTACCAGTGTGCTTACAGGAATAATGACAGTATTTAAACACCTCATCTATAATGACTTGAATACTTTTTAGTATTAAATGGAATTTGCTGTCTGAGATGAGGAAAGGGCTAAACTATAGGCAGTACAATGTACCTTGAAGGATGGCACTGATTTCTTCGTCAACAACTTTTGCTGTTGCATGTTCGTAACTTAGTATGTGCTGTCATATCTGGCATTCTTTGACTTTTGAAAGTTGGTGACAAATCCAACCCCCCCCCCCCCCCCCCCCCCCCCGAAATGTAATAAAAAATACATTACAGGTTATGCTAGAAAAAGAAGTTTGTTTATTTTTAATTTGGATGGTATGATAAATATCAATGACATACAACTAACATTTTTTAAATATCATTTGCAATCAAAAAAAGGAAGATATTTTGTCATATAAACATTTGTTTCCTTTTTTCTCAAGATGACAGTATTTAATTTTATTCTGGATAGCAGGGCTGATTAAATTTTAATTCATTGAAGAACCTGGTTATGTCAGGCAGGTGGGTGGGTGGCATCGAACAGAGGGTTTCTGTTTAATAACTTCAGTTTGGATAAATAAATCTTGCTAAAACTTTGCAAGCTTGCATGAAGACCTCACTTGCAACTCAAAATGACTTTCCCAAGCACATTATTACCATTATTATTTTTTAATTATTTCACAAAAAATTATTATTTTCGATTTTTTTCTTTTGAAAAAGGTAATTGAATCTACCTTTAATTAAACAAAACTAGTTTGTAGTTCTCTTCCTATCTGTCTGGCATCTCTCGAGTTAACAGTTTATTTCTTTACTGAGAGGGCCAGTGCATGGGATTTATTAATTAGTTTTCCTTCATAATTGCCAGCTTATTTGTTGCCATACAAATATATTTTTTAAAATTTATATATCTTGTAATTCTGTTGATGTAACCCCCCTTTTTTTGCAGCGCTCTGATACTATAAAAGATGATGGAGGAGCATCACCAGAATATCAACCGACTTCTCCTAAGCAGTCCATACAAACAGTTGTCGGTAAGGTTTATAAAATAAATAACAAGAAAAAAGCAAAGAAAACCGACCAAACAACAAAAGCCAAAAGTCAAGGGATAGTTACAAATCTGGATATAGACAAATGCAACACAAAAACACAAAAAACAGAAAGAGAATAACCCGAACCCAATATATACCATGGTGAACTCGGGTGCTCCAAACGAGTAAGCAGTGCCTGCTTCTAATTAGCTCCAACAAATAATGGAGTAAATTATTTTAAACCACTGTTTATGTATTAATAAGTGGACTATATGTTTAATGTTGTTATGTAATATTGTATTTCTTCAATTCATAGTAGTCTTGCAATTACAATTCTCATTATCTTTTATAAGATAATTTAAAACTTTGATATTAGTGTCTGGGGCCTTAGTGGTAGAGTTGTTAGGAGGTTGTGAGTTATAGCCTTACCATGAGCGTGCTCCATCCATAATTGACAAGGATTGCCATTTTTCCCTCCAAACGTCTGGGGGTTTTACCAGATTATCTTGCATTAAACTCTTGGAACTTGAAGTGAAAAGGGTACTATCAGGTATAGGTAATATTATTTCAGCATTATAGCAAATTGTAAATCTGATTCAATTTTATGCTTTCACAGGTGGATTGACAGCACAGGAGATAGAAGATCAAATCATATCTAGACCATCAATGCCAGCACCTATTGTAAGTAGTCTTCTATTTTAATTTGGTTTGAACAAATAAAAAGGGGATTGTAGACATCCTTGTACAGGTTTTATCAAGACTTTTTACAGTTTTCTAACACTTTCATGGTTCTATAGATGGGTGGGAAATCATGAGTTCAAATCTGGTCATATTGAATGTGTTGATTACATTGGACATGATTGCTTCTCATCTACAATCTGTTCCAGGAAAAATACCAGTGGGTGGTGGCAGTAAGAATGCTTAAAACAATTATTGAACACTGTTTGTAAATAGGAATACATTTTGTTGAGAATCGAAAATATGTAATGAACTAAATTCTGACCCCAGCATGTATTTTTTTTTAAAGCAGTCAGTAATTGGCAAAAGGAAATAAAACAAGCCTCATTGACCCAATCAGAATCATATATGTTAATATCTCAGTCTTCTACAGTACAAATTCTTATTCTGGATGTTAGTGTAGCACAAAGCAGGCATTAAAATGTAGGCTGTGTAGGTTTCATTGAAATACAGATAAAACATTTTCTGACTTAGCATTGAAACTCTTGGTGTTGTTGTGATAAAGATGAAACATTTGCTGACTGCATTTGATTTCATTTGATTATATTTTAATAACTCTCTGTATTAATATATTACAGTTACCGGTAAAGAGAGGGATAAAGATATTTAAGCTAGGAGGTATCACACAGCAGCTAGACCGAGATCAACTTGATTCCATGACTGTTAGTGCTTTCAAAAGAATTCTAAAATCTGATAGTATGTATAATTTGTACATATTTATTTGTAAGAACTAAAACTGATACCAAGTGATATCTATACTATGATGCATTAGGTCCTACAGTGTATCAGTAATCAGCTTATTAATGGAAATGAAATGATGTACCATTTACCACCAAAGTGTACAAGAGGGTAACAGGCTGTAATTGCATGTTTTTTTTCTGTTCTGTATATACAGTTGTAATGTTTATTATATCCGTTGTCACATTTGTCAACAACATTATTTTTTAATTCTTCTAAACATTCCCAGTGAGTCCAAGCTAACATCTCTGAAAAAACATTTCTTAAAGGTCACATTGAACTATTACTATTAACCAACTAAATATCAGATCTGAAAATAATCTTTTTTTTATTTTAGAAAGTGCAGCAAAAGGTAATGCATCACAAGCAAGGACAAAGTTGTTGGCTAGTCTGACATCACAATTTGGTGGAGAACTAAAAAACTGTAAGTACACAAGTCCCTTTTATGATAAGCCACACTCTTGAGGGTTGTCTTGTCTCAATTAGGCTAATAAATATATGATATATTACATATGTTCTTTTTTGCATGACAGGCACATGGTTAATTTCTCAGTATAAATGGCATGACCTTTTTAATGGGAAGTACTGTATTCAATTTATATTTTTTAATAGATAAAAAGATTATAAATACAGATGATAAAAATATAACGCCAACCTAATGTAGCTATAGTTTTTTATTAGGTATTTCTTGTTGAGCCTCCCAAGCATGTACATTTGTATGTTCAAATGAAACAGTCATATATAATAATTATTTTATTGTACTGTTTGTTTTTTTTTTTGCATTTCAGTGCTGCAAGAATATATATTTGAAGATTTACGCACACATTCAGACCTAGCTTTTGCATGGTTGTACCAAGAATATGCAAACTGCCAGGGGTTCTGTGCTAGCATGTTAGGTAATGCCAAGTTATCCATGGCTAATTATGATGAATGTCTGACCCGTCTGTTATCAGGGTTAATGGAAAGACCAGAGCATCCAACTCAGGGGTAGGTCTGCTTAAATACCTGTAGGGTCTTCATTTTTTTGATAAAGTACATGCATATTTCTGATAAATAATTATAAAATTTAATAATTGTACATTGGTGACATATAATGTTATATACCTTGATGGCCATGTGGTCATTTGTACTTTCATCTCTTGTAGTTTTGTTCAGTTTAACTCTGATAGATAAACCTACTATAAGTTTATAACATGTGGCAAGATTTATGGTATTTTCATCAAAATGAAATACCTTTCACTGAATGTGTATATAAAAACGAACATAATTGAATTTAAAGGACATTCTCTTCAATCGCTTTCATAAAATGAATATTTTGCACAGGTTGTTCCATAGACTGCTAGTAGAAGCACCAGCTATTACAGATAATGCTCTAGAAATACTAAGAAGATTCTTTATGGATGAGGTATGTGTTATAATCATATTGATTTTAGCAATTTTATGGTAAATGGGAGCAGGACAACTGCCCCCCAGACAATTGCCCCTAGGACAACTGCCCCTTACAGTACAGTCAACGGAATGCTGTGATTTTCCATTGCCCGCATGTGGTCATCACGCAAAATCCACTAAAATTCTGCCCACGAATCACTAATTTTTTACCCACGCAAATTTGCGTGAAAAAATATTGAGTTTTTCAGCTTTCCACAGGATTCATGGATGTCGCGCAAAAATGTGCAAAATTTTGAGTGGTAGTGATACTGTACATGTTATCGATATACCTGAACGCTATTCAGTAAGATTTTGAATCTATGACATTGTTTATACAAGTTAATGTATGTTACATTATCTTTTTTTAAACAAATATAATAAGGATACTTTTCGTTGACGTAAATTTTCATATCATGATACGATTAAATTGGCATGTAAATTTATTTAATAAAAACAAATACTGAAAAGCATCGCCTGCGGTGCTGTTTTTGCGAAAAGAATTAACTGAAATGGAAATCATATACATCTATTAACGGGTTTTCAGAACAAAATCAGTTCATTTTTTAAAATATTCAATACCCTTATCATAAAAGAAAAACATATTTTAAAAAAATGATTAAGTGTGTAGAGAAAATGAACGTTTATTAACCATAAAAACAGAAGAAAATCCTGTGTTTATACTTGTGTATGTTGCTCAATCATATGAGCCGCTTTGAATACTTATCACTTTGTTTGTCAGTTAGAAAAAATGAACCTTGTCTTATGATACACATTTTATAATGATTAAGCATATGTGGTTTTTGTGTTTCTTTTTTCGGAACATTCATATACTTTGACGATATCAATTGAACTATTAAGTTTGTTTGGTTCATCATATTATGTGTGACAATATCTCCAAGAAAAAGTTAATGTCAATTTGCAAATAAGTCAACATTTATTACAGAAAAAAAACATTCACTTATAAAAAATAAACATGCATAGATTCGTTTGTCACTTAGCGATTAAAGGAAATATTTCGAATTCTGCCTCCGATTCTGAAAAGCAAATAATTATGGATATAATAAAAAAATATACAACCCAGGAATGGGGCAGTAAATAATCAAATACAACTGTCGTACGGTTTTTATACGGTTTTCTACCAATCGTTGCTACCTCCAAAGGAAGTTTTGCAATTCTGTCATCATGGATCGAAAAATCTTGTTTAAATCTTTATTATTATAAATAGTAATTATAGTAAAAATATTTTTTATTAATACATATGAGGATTCGTACATTTATTTTAAACGTGTGTATTCATTTCTTGACTGACACACCTTTTGTAATTACATGAACTGCATGTGCCTATTCTCAAGGCGGGAAACACATAATGCGTTAAGCAGAAGTTGTCTTTGAACATTGTACTTACATTTTCTCTATGAATTTTCAAGAACAATACAGAAACTGTGGATGTATTACAATATATTTAATTGAATGATTTCTTATATTATTTTGGAATGGAGTATTGTTTATTTAGCAAATATTCTTTGTACAGGTAAATTCACTGCATTCAAAATTTATCAAGTCAACACGTGGTTAGGTGTACAGTCCCAATTATTATGTAAGATCATTGAAGTTGAAAATTTGGCATCGACAGTACATTGAAAAAATATTCTGTGAATGCTCCTCGTTTTGAATACCACAGTTTCTTGTATATTTCAGCCAAATTTTATTATTTGTGTAATGGAAGGCAACGTCTGCTTTCGCAGCAAGTGTATTTCATCCTAGTAAAGGAGAATACAATCATGTACATTCTAAAATTATTATAACGATAGCTGGGTGGAACATAGAACGAAAAATCGTACCCTCGACAAATCACAAAACTAACTTCGGATTATAACGGCAGTAAAATTCTGCCTAGGTGGAACATATTTGATGAACAACATAGGCCGATTTCTTCTACATCTTTGGTGGAAATATGTCACAATTCCCATTTTCAAGTACTATTTTGACAGGTTTTAGTTTGCATTCCTCCCCCCCCCCCCCCCCCCCCCCCCAAAAAAAAAAAAAACTAAAAAAAAATAATAATAAATAAAATAAACCAAAAAAAAACCACACACATTCAAATGGTTAATGAAAACAGAAATTGTTAAATATTTGCACCAAAGAGCCAGAAGAAGTGAACAATGTTTATCATGGGCGGAGATGGAAACAAATAAGTTCCGAAAATTATAAATAGTGTTGAATACATGTACGTGGGTTCAACTGTATCTCATAGCTACATATGTAGCATAGCAACAGAAAATAAATATAGTACATTTAACACGGGTGCACGTATGTAAATAAATGCAAACCAGTTATGTACAATGTCTCAGGCAGTGTTGACAGTGTTGGAAGTAGATTTGTTGATTGAAACCTGCGTAATGCAATTTGGCAATTAAACAAATTGTCTCCTGTCGTAAGGTTGAATGCTGGCAAGTAGTACGTGTACATAAGAGTGGGATTAGATCTTGAATGATAATAATTCTTTAATAAATCACACTAAGCTACTTAGTTATAAGGTGCAACTCAATTGGAATATTTCCGTTAATATTTAAAATGTACCAGTAATTTTACGAGCTTGTCTAAAATGATGAAGACAAACACACAAGATTTGGCTGGGATATTTGAAATATTTCTTACAATTGAGCCATACTATCGATATATATATTTTAAAATTGCGATCGTTTGGAAATACAATATTTGAAACTTAAGTATCGCCATTTGTAGGTATATAAGTTTTTGGAAGTTTGTTTAATACAAAGTATTTAAAATTTTGCGTTTTTATTTATTACTTAAATTAAATTTACTTAAAGTAGCATTTATGGAGATTTGAAAATTAACGTACCGTATATTTAAAAAAAATAGAAAATTTACGGACACGATGTTTATTTTACCCAAATACATGAATAACTAAAGGAAGAAAGATGGATGTAAGAAAGAAAGAATATATAGATATTTTTGGGAAGGTTGCGTAGCAAACTTTCCCCTTGCGAACGCTCTGATACATAGAAACTACTGCGACCGGCGTGTAATAAAACCTTACTCTCGTAAAATATAGGTCCCATTTGAGGAATCTATCAATGACATGAATCGGTGCACCACATTTGTCTTGAACAACTTTACTATACATGTCCTTTCGTATTATGTCTCATTTACTGTATAACTGATAACTAATATTACGATTTAAACTAATATTCCATGTTCAACCGCGAGAGACAGACTCGTTACACTTTTTGGTTTTGGAAATCAACGCGATATTTGGCAATCCTCGCGATAGCTGTTCACTGAACCGACAAATGTAGTACTGACAGTCTAATAATATTTGACGACGTTATTATGATTGAAGTGATTTAATGATTAATTTGTGCGATCGTGTGGTCGTCGTTTCATACGATTTTGCATTCTATTTTTTACATGTTTAATTAAATGAAAATCAACACAAAGTGTGTGCTTAGTCGATGTACAGATTTTGCAGTGCGTCGCCATCTATAAAAAATTTTTAAGGTTGGGAGAATGGCATGTAGAAGTTTCGTAAATAAAATACAAGTAGTTAAATTAAAAATATAACAATTTCTAACTAATAAAAATGTATTGAAAAAGATATTTTGGTGTTTGTGACACAAGAATAGTAAATGGATTATTCGACATCGGTGATCAATTGCACTCACCATGTCGCTACATTATTCCACAGTAAAAGCTGACACAATTTGTTTCCGGTCCTTTTCATTAATTTTTATAATTGGTAATTCATGCTGAACCATTAATATTTCTCGTTACACAAGTCGAAATTGGTCACCACCCATCGTAACAAGCCAAAAAAAACGTACCAATTTTCCGTGTATGTTTACCTCACGAAATTGCCGTCGTTTCAGACGATGTTGCATTTTTATGCTTTAAGTATCTAATTTAACAAAAGTCAAAACGATATATTTTTCTTCATTTTATGTGTTCCTTAAAACAAAGGAAGATGTGATCAAGTCAGTGTGTTTTAGCAGAAGTTTTTTGAGTGACAAATAAAACCTCTTAGCGCGTATGGTCGATCTTATTTTCCTTATGTATTCTTAAATATTTGTTTTTTTCGTTAAATATTCCTTATTTAAGATGTGAGCTATAATATAATAGTTATTCCGGTCTTAGACAGGTATATATAAATGGAATATAAATCCTAAGCCGTGAATGTGACATTATATACCCTGTCTAAGACCGGAATAACATATAATGTTCAGCACTAATGTCACTTGAGCACTAAAAGTGAATGTTGTATGCAATACATTGCAATAAGTCAGTTGGCACAGTTTTAGATGTTATCCTCAAAGCTGAGCTTTTGATGACCTAATATAAATAATCTCGGGGAGAAAATATTATCCATACTTTGGATTATTTTCCTTTAATGTGTGCCGATCGACAATGCTTGTCGCAGCATACTGGCATTGATAGAAAAAATACCAGGCAGCTCATTACTAAGCATAAATGACTAATCCTGGAGGAAACTCCCGATCCCCAACGTACAATATATAAAATATGTTTTTGATTTTTTTTTAACGGATAGATTTTAATTTTTGTTTTAACCTTTTGTATGGATTTCACAAAGGTATAACATTTGTCATAAATTACAAATAAACTATAATATAAGGCAACAGGTTTTTAGTAGTGGCTTACTCATGGCGATATCTCAGATTTACACTTATTCGCTCACCTAAGATACCCTGTGATAAAGCCACTTTCAAAAAACAATTTGTTTATATTCTGTATTTATCACTTCAGGCAATGTCATGATTCTAGATTTTACCTGTTGCAGTGGTAATAAATGGTGTGTAAGTCGACAAACTCAGGTTGGAGTTTGTAATGACTTTTTGAGATATAATTTCTCACTGCAGTGGGAATAATTTAAAAATTACTAACTTGCTTAAAGTTCAGTAAACTTATGTGATGAATTGGTTCCTTATTTCACTATGATTCTCAACTAATGATGACAATATAAATTAATAAAAAAGAAGAATCATTGATGCATTTAAGTTTATAGCTGAAGTAGTTGTTTAAATGTGATTAATACTTACGTACTTACTGCCCATTATGCCCTCTGGCATGTGGGGCAGCAACAAAAACATTCCATTTCTGTCCGTCTTTAGCCAATTTTTGAAGGCTTCTCCAGGTTTTGTTTGGTTTGGTTTGATTCATCACATAGTTTTCTTTCTGGGGTCCAGTTTAGGGCAGTTTTTGTTAGGTTTTCTTGATCTTTTCAGAGTACGTGGCCTAACTCCATCTTCTTTTTATTGTTGTTGTCATGTCTGCAGATTGTCAATGCCTTAGGAGTTCTTCATTAGTGATCTTGTCTGGCCAAAAGATTCTCATTATTCTTCTAAGGCTCTTTGTGTGGAATGTTGACAGTTTTTATTGGTCGTTTTCTGTCATTCGCCAGAATTCTGATCCATATAAAAATGTTGATACAAGATACAACACAGCTGTTGTAAAGCTTTAGTTTTGTTCTATTGGTGTATTTGCCAGATTTCCAGACTTTGTTAAGGTTGTTAAAGACTGTTCGTGCCTTTGTTAGTTTTCTATTTACATCTGTTTCTGCACCTCCATCGTTCTTTAGTGTACTTCCCAAGTAATTAGTAGATCTAGATTTTGTGGACAACTTAGTACTGCTTTCTTTTACTCCCCAACATCTTCAAGAACAAACATTAAAGCTAGACAACATGTTCAGAATAAATTGGACTCAAAATTAATACAAAAAAGACAAGTAATTATACTAAATAACAAAAGTGATACATCGATACAACTAAGTGGAGAGAAAATAAAAACAATCAGAAATATTTACATACTTACGAATGCAATTAATAAGTAATACTTTATTCATATTATATTTTACAATATACAAGTATTTATATTGTAGTCCAAGGTAGTTGCAGGTATAAACACACTGAAGGATCTGATTTTAACTCGACCTGAACACAGACTTAGATTTCTGGCTATACTGTTAGAGTCTTGCTCTCATGAAAAACCAGAGGTATGTTTAACTTAAAATATATAATGCATGTGGTAGACTTGTGTAGTTGAATATAATTACTATATCTGACAATAAGATTTTACACGGAAAAAAAACTTAAAAACTGTTAATGGTTTTGATTTAAAATATGACATCAGTTGTTAGAAGTGTTTGAAACTGATAATAATATCACAAGCCATTATGAGTGGTGTAAGGCTTGTGAGTCATTACTATAAAACATTTTGTTGTAAAAACATTTTCTCATTTGGATACAGAAAAAATGTTAATTGAAAACAAAATCTTTTTATACTTTTTATTTCAGTTAAATTAAGAAAATTAAGTCCATATATCTTTTTATTAATTTTGTTTAACAGGTGCGAGGTGTAGCCATCAGAGTTACCAAGAAGTTGTATGAAAATTCAAATCTACGAGAACCTATTGAGGTGAGAGCTAATTAAGAGATTTAGGTCATGTCATAATTATACCCCCGCAAACTAGTTTGGGGGGTATATAAGAAACACCCTGTCTGTCTGTCCGTCTGTCCACATCCCTTGTAAGCGCTTCTCCTCCTAAACCGCTTGACAGATTTTGATGAAACTTTACATGAAGGAAGTACATCATATGTAGATGTGCATGAAAAATTTTTGTCGCTGTTGGATATATTATTCAGGGGAGATAATTGGACTTGAAGCGAAAAGGGGGGGGGGTATCAGTTTGTGAGCTTGCCCACAGTCCACATTTGTTTTTGTAGAATCTATCAAGGATTCGCCCATTCATATTATGGATCGTGATTGGTACTATTTCAGGGCTGTAACAAGGGTCAGAAATTAGAGGAGGCAGGGGCTTGGGGAAGACAATTTTGCAAAAATCAATGTAAAATTTCCATTTTTTCCCCCTGATTTTAACAATGTTGAATTTAAACAATCAGTTTTGGAGTATTTCCTTATTTTGTTGTTTTTGTCTCTTTGCTGTGATTCCAGTACCAAATATCTAAAGTAAATAAAACCTGAATCCTGGAAAATCAGTTTTAATTTATGAATTTGAGTTTGTTTTAATTACAATACATTAAAGCATATACATAATCATCAGTCTTGTTCTAGTCATTTCATTTTGCGTGAAAACAATTAAAAAAACCAATGTCTGATATTTTTAGACAAAATCCGGATAAAAATAATAACACACTACCGTAAACTTTTTATTTGTTTTGAAAACCTAGAGGAGGCAGTTGCCTCCGTTGCCTCAAAGGTAGTTACGGCTCTGCTGCCCAATTTCAAGTCAGGTTTATTTTTATAAAAAAAAAATCTCAATTGTTAAATAGAAAATCTTGTGAGCTTTGTCTAATAATACAAAAAATACAATAAAATTGTACCAATAGGAGTAAATATAATTCTTTGGTCAATTGAGACATTTTGTTGTCCTAATATTGACCTTGTTGCCTTATATTGTTAAAATTAATTTATTGATAGATCACAATAAATAGATGGACTATTAAATGGTTATCATAATATAAAGTAATAACATTTGGTCAGCATTGAGAATGTGATTTTTTTTCTGTAGAAATATGCACAGAGAACATTGAAGATCTTATTGGATCCAAAACCTCCTCCAGAAATGTTTAATAGTTTGAGGAACAAAGGTAAGTAGATCTCAATCTATATATATATATATATAATTCTTTGGGTCAATTGAGGCATTTTGTTGTCCTAATATTGACCTTGTTGGTTTATATTGTTAAAATTAATTTATTGATAGATCACAATAAATAAAAATATAAAGTCTAAAGAAAGTACCAAACAGTAACCTTATTAAGTATCAGATGGAAAAACATGATATAGCATAAACAAAAAATAAAATACAAGACTAGAAGATTATGCAACGATACAAATGACGGCCATTTTTATGGTTGCATAATCTTCTAGACTTGTATATATATATAAAAGCAGTCCATTTTTTAGCGCTTGCTACTTTCGTATTTGATGAAAGCGTTTGAAAACTTACAATAGATTAATAAATAAATTTCATCACTTGAATCCCAACAAGTATAAACATTTTATGGATAATAATAAACTAAAAACAGCATATTAATGACTCCTAGTCAGTTTACAGGAAATTAAACAATTTTACCATGATCATTGATCACAGCAGGTGCCAAAGTTTTTGTAGGTAATCTGATAAGAATGTATTACATGCTTTTTAGGCATGAAAGTTATCAGATTTTGACAAGTATTATTAAATCCAAACAAAATGACATAAATGCATCCTCAAAAATGTTGAGAAGTTGTATAATTCAGTTATTTAAAAATATCTTGGTCAATGTTTACATCACCAAATGGGGCATTATTTCAACTTTTGCAGGTTGCCCAACTTCAAAAATAGACTTAGCCATGATTGTGTTCAAAAAGGAAAATCAATTTTGATTTGCATAACATTATTTGATTGAAAAAACATAATACTGTAGAAGATAGAAATCCTTTGAAGTTCTCTGCTTCAAATACTGACTTATAGTCAGCACCAGAAACAACCACTTTGTCTTTACATATGCAACATTTGGTAAATACTATCGAGATTTCCAGCCATATTATTATTGATATTTTTTCTTTTTCTTTGATACATTCAGAGTGCAGCAAACACCATGTATAATGCTAGTTTGGTAATTTTGTTTATTTTTTAGATTATGTTCCAAATGAGTGGTCTGAGGATATCATTAAAATGTGTTTATACCTGTATCTTGGTTTGTTACCTGTTAATCACAAACTTATTCATGAGTAAGTTTTTATCTACATATAAAGTGAGATAATTATATCTTAAACTTGAATCTTTAGAATATGATATCAAAAATGTAACACATTTATTAAAATTGCCAATAATTATGTGATGGTCAATGCCATATGTCAGTAAAATTTAAAAAAATATTGAACCATATGTCTGTAAGGTGTTAAAAGGAGATTAAATAAATGAATTAGACTAAGTATGAAATTGGAATAATTAGAAAACCCAGTAGAATTGTATCACAGTGCATACAAACTATATTTGACCATGTTGTCTATGTTGCCAAAGTGGCAAATAACTAAACCATAAGTCAGCATGGTGTCGAACAATTCAACCTATGTCACCATAGCTTTTTTGACCATACATCAGCATAATACACAAGAGACAAGTGCCAAATGTGAACAATGAAAGTACTTTAAATTAATAACTATTTACTGTCATTTTATGGATGGAAATTTTATTTTTAGGCTAGCTGTTATATACACTGGTGCTATGGCAGATATAAAGAGAACAATACTGAGGACATTAGAAACCCCAGTAAGTGAGGCACAAATGAGAGAGAATTCCTTGTTTGAGACAAAGTTGCAGTTTTGATACTTAATATTGTGTTTTATGATTTTCTCCTATCAGAACAACAAGTACTAAATTTCATGTTTTGTCTGTCCTTACAAAGGTAATGAAAATTATTATCCCATGATTAACAATAGATCTTGCTGTAGAAATGTCAGTTTCAGTAAGACAACTGTTGTGGTGATTTTGTCCAGATGTACAGTATTGTTATTAGATTTAAATATTACTTGAATAATTCCAGTAATGAACAGTTAATTACATGTATAGTAATAAATCAATATGAAACACCATTTACTAGGTTAAAGGTATGGGAATGCAGTCCCCTGAACTGTTAACATTGGTAGAAAACTGTCCTAAAGGTGCTGAAACACTCGTTACCAGAGTAATACATATCCTCACTGATAAAGGTATGCCATTGTTGCAAAGATAGAAATTTTATTTTGCATTAACTGTAACCATAGGACTTGTTTGCAAATACGGGTAGTTTTGACTTCAAAGTAAAACTATCCAGCTTATGATTTTGGTTTTTTTCCCTTTAATTTGCAGTGTAGTACCAGTTCATTACCATGTTAGATCAAGTATGCCTAGAAAAATATTAAGCATGCAGTTACTATTAGATTTAGAACTTAAACTGTTGCCTTTGTTAAAAAAATTATGTTTGTACTCAATGTAATAAGTTTTTGGCTCCGAGTTATAGGAATTTGTATTTCTCACCTGAGGTATAGAAATATCTTGTGACTTACTGTATGAAAGTTTTCTCTGTCTCACCAGGTGAGTTCCCTTATTGTGACATCAATTAATTATGATGTCTTAAATGTAAAGTTATGTATACTTAAAAGGCTACCAAGCATACTGAAGAAATGGTAAAAATCTTAATCTCTGTTGAGAATAAGTATCAAATTACTCCAAAAAATCGAATTTATGAAATTCTCAAACCCTTGGGCAGAAATATCTGCTTGTCCAATCCCGGGGCTGAGCTTCTGGATGGACAAGATATCCTTGCCTATTTTAGATTTTTAACTTGATATACAGTTACCACATGACAAGATCTTTTCACATTAAATTTTCTGTAGAGCAGTGCCAAAGATATCACTCTTGATGAATTTAGAAAAAGGATGTGTTTACCAATATGTGCCAAGCAGACATCAGTGTTGTTAAGACACAATTTATTGTTCTAATTTGTAATAAAGTATTTTATTAATTGGTAATTTTACTGGATTTTAATTTGTCCAAAGTCTACCACGTGATATTTTGTATTTTTGACTGATTTAATGTGGATTGCAAGGTTACTAAAAATAGAATACAAAATTCCAAAATTTTCGCAATCCGCCAATCATATTTTACATCCAGTTATCAACCATCTGCTGGAACAAAACAACAAAGAATGGACAGTGTTCAGAACAAAAGGTTTGCATCCTTAAATAAGAATGAAATAGACATATCGTTTTATTTTTTTTTATTTATATTTTTATTTTTTATGTGGCAAACTAAAATACAGCAAAATTATCAATTAATAATATAAAAAATACAGCCTTTCTCTTAATCAATACAAGTTATTTATATTGACCTCGGACTACCTCCTCGGTTGATATACATCTATCAGTCGATATAAACTTGTATTGACTAAGAGAAAGGCTGTATTTGTATAATATTATATTGTTTCTCTGATTTTACTATCATATAAATAACCTGATATATATTACCTACAATGACCCCAATATATACTTGCCCTAGACATTAGTATTCTTGCTTTGTTCACCAATAAAACTGGATTTCACCATTTGGTTGACAGTAAGTGCTGAAAGTGGAATTAAAAAGCCTTTGAAATAAACCCACCTTTTATATTTTTGTATTGGTTTCAAAACAGTGAGGGCAAAATCTTTTAGCAAAAATTATTTTTAACATCAAGATGATTCCAGTCATAAAATACCCCAATTGATATACTGCTATAAATCCCTTTAATTATTTTGTGTAAAGAAATTTCTTACATGTAAAAATATTGTTGGACTTGAAAAATTTATTTGAAAATTAGATAAATAACGGCTTTTTTTAAGTACTTTTAAAACACAGTATTCTAACCCATAGAAAAGAGAGAAATTCATGTTCAATAAGTATTTACATGTATACACCTCTATGTAAATTAATAAGAATTTACAATTTCAGAATATTCCGCTGGTCCTGTAAAACAATTTGGTAATCTCCTGGATTTCCATTTTACTTATGCTAGTATCATATTGCCATTGGAATATGAGATTTGTCACAAATACAAAACTGTGGTAGAGGAAAGATGCTTTATTTCCTCATGGGTTTGCATGCGGTTTTAATTTTTTTTTCTTTTGGTTGCTGATTATTAAATGAAATATTTTTAATATATTGTGCAATCAGTATTGTAAAATATGATATGATAAATTAAAATGAATTGCCCATAATAAAGATAACATCATTTTGTGTTGTCGATTTAAAACTTGCAAGGGAAATCTATTTTTCTTATAATAAACAAATCACAAAATATGCTGACCTTAATTTTATAATTGTTCTGAATGCTTGTTTTCTCTTATGTAACTTGTCATTACGAAATCTTGTTTAGTAATCATAGATCTTTTAAATTAAATTCTATATGATTGATATACTGGAAATCTGATGAAACTCATTGTTATTAGGTACAATATATATGTATGTTGATATCATACATTTGTATATCATTTTCTGTTTTATGATTCATGATAGTGTAATATTTTATCACATAAAACATGAACCATATTAGAGGTTAAGACTTTTTTCACATTACATGTGTGCATTTTCTAAATTTTTGTGTGTGTCTCATGATGATATGCCTATGAGACCACAATTCCATACACACTGGAAAGAAATATTTGTGATTTCTTAATAATTATTATATTCAAAAATGTTATGAAGAAAATATACAAATAAAATGTCCAGTATATGGTACAAATATAAAAGACACAAGGTCATTCAATTACATTTTGTAATTTTTAGCTACACCTTCACCCGAGCTGGTTGAAAGAGTTAGAGATCTATACCACAAACGTGTACCAGATGTTCGTTTCCTCATTCCAGTTTTAAATGGTCTAACGAAGGTTGGTAGTTGTGTTATTAATAAAGGTTTATTGATTGGTAAATGCTTAAAGGGGTTCACAAGACAGTTGGCCATTTTCTGAAAATCTTCAAATAGATAGCATTAGAAAATTAATTTTTGGCAGGGTTGCACAAAGTGCAAACATGTGTTATTGTATGGTGAAGTCAGGTGAGTGGGCAGGCTGAGAAAAATAGGGTATTTATTTTGTTTAATCAATTCATCCTACAGTTTTCACCAAAAATTTGGAAACTTCACAGAAAGATTGCACATGTATTGAAATTGTGCACCTGCTATTTTGAAATTGTTCAAGAATTTTGTTTTTCCTATTTTTCTAGTCTAAGGAACTTTGTCATTTTTCAGATGAGGGTTTCTATTTTGTGTAGTCAACTACTCCTTCAGCTTTCAACCCATATCAGTGAAGTTTCATGTAAAAAATGAAAACCTATTGAAGTGCATCTGACCTCATGATATATTTTCAAGAAATGATTTCCCATATTTTTCTAGAAATGGGAACTTATTTTTTAGCACATTTTATATATGATATTTTTTAGCACATTTTATATATGATGGTTTTATTTTTGTGAAGTCAACTGCTGTTACATTTTTTGATACAGACCTAAAACTATCTTCCAACAAATTGTAATCCATTCACCATTTATTAAGGCACATGCTTTGCAATTTAAAAATTTGAGACTTTTGCAATTTTTTGCAATTCTCTAATTGTTATAAACTTCCATAAAATTTTAATAATTATGAAAGACATAACTATACTATCTTATATCCTTAACCCTCATAAATCCATATTAAACAAGTATTGGAATACTTTTAGGCTTTAAGCAGTTTATATTGTTATAAGATTTCAATACATTTTTGGCTGGATTTCAGAGTGAAAATCGGGGTTATAATATGGTGAATGTCGTGTGGCGGGGAAAATTTTTTGGGAACAGTTTCCTCAGCAATGACTAATTGCATTCTCTTGAAATTTGGTATGCAGCATCAGCGTGGCCTCCCATAATTTGTGATTTGATTTCAGGTCTGTCGCTCACCTACTTCCTGTTTAACGAAATCCTGCCATTTTTAGTTTATAAATTGAGTCTTTAGTGGCTGTCTAGTTACATATCTACTTATTAATGATAACCAGTATGTATCGCTACAATAACGGAGTTTCATATTTTTTTTATCTGAACAAGGGTACAAAGAGGTCCCATTACATAACATGGAGCAGCATAGAAGTGATTCACAAGCAGGGGTTTTATGCATTTTATCTGCTATTAAACTGTTTCCCTGGTTTGGTACATACTTGTTTATGTCTGTCCAATATATATTATATTTTAATAAAACTTAATTTATTTGTTTTAACACACTTTAGTCATGATCATGGTTCTGGTGAAAAAATTTGAATAGAAGAAGTGTATAATTTCGGAATAAGATAAAATAATTCCAGAATATTTTTGGTTTATTAATTGAACTATCCAGTATGATTATACTTCCGTTATTTCAATTTGTCCATAATGCCATGATTACGAAAACCGTATTGAAATTGATTAATTAATTAGATATGTCAAAATGTTAGCTGAAGGGTGGACAAAGGAAATATTATTTATTAAACCATGACAGCTGTTTGATAGAATATAACAAATAAGTATAAATCCTAAGGGCATTTTTCTCAATTACAATTAATGGAACCTCTTTGTAGCTTTGACCAGATAAAAAAAGTTCAAAAGAGCTACATTGTGTCAAACTGAATTTTAGTGGTGGGTCTGACATGGGGCAAGGTGTGCTTGACTCAACATTAATTGATTTCTTTGAAGTTTCTGGAATGTTGAGCTATATGATATACACGATATTAGAAAGAAAAAAATAGATATAAATTAAAGAACTGTGCTGCCTAGTTTTTGTTTTATACATAAAGTTTATTACATTTTAATGTGGACTTAAAAACAACTTAATTTTATTCTGCAGCATTACTTGATGAATGTTCAGTGAAACACAATTGTGCTTCTTTGAAGTTGATCTGACATTAGAATATTTTTATTTGCAGAGTGAGGTGATAGCTGCTCTCTCAAAACTGATTAAACTGAACCCTATAGTAGTCAAAGAGGTCTTCAACAGATTGCTAGGACATGGTATGGCTTTTTTTTTGCTTAAAAACTAAGTAAATGGTGTTTTATATACCCCAAACTTCAAGTGACCAAATGTTATATACATACACATTACATACGTTATGTGTAGGTACAACTACCTTTATCCCTGTATCAGTGTTATTCCTGGAATTTGATTGGTCAAGTACACGTCATTACAAAACTAATATACCAGGGGCTTTGATAGGTCATATACCCGGGTGTTTCTAACCGTTATTTTCCCAATAGTATGTAAGATGCCTTAATATTAGAAATGGTAATTAATTTGCCTCATATACAGGATGATGAAATCTTGGACAAAAGGTGTTAATGTATTTTATTTGCAACAGAAAAAGAAACAGAAGATATGCAGTTTGACAAACAACGACGTCATAACGACGTCACACTATTATGACATCTCTGCAAGACATACAGGGCCAAAACTTAATTTTTCAACATCTATTTGAATCCAACAAAAAACTGGGTTTTTTTCGAGAACTGTAGTGCTCTACCAAAGGTAGTACCCTACACCTTGTAAAAAAGTGATATTTGTACCTAATTCCAATCAAACTTTCTTTGATAATGAAGAAAACGTTACGTTAATGTCCGCCATTGCACTGTCAATGAACCTAAAAATCCACCATTTCAAACTGAAAACAGGGATAAATTCGTTATATACGTTCATATTCGTAGATATGTAGATTTGAACACCTTCAGCACCCCTGTACACCCTTTGGCTTTGCCTCAGGGCGTACTTGGGGCACTTCAGGTGTTAAAATCTCCATATCTACGGATATGAACGTATATAACTGTATACAATGTATTCAACTGTCAAGACATGATGCAGGTAGTTCTACCTGCACTTAAATGTTTGTTATGAGTTTATCTAAAATTCAGAAATATAAAATAACAAAACTGAATGTTTCAAGTTTTAGAGTTTTAATATTCAAGGCATTTTTACCAAAAAGTGTAGTCCATAACGTCACACACATTATGATGTCACATTTCATTCTAAGAATGACAGTCACTATCGCTGTCATAAAGAATAATTTGTTTTTACATTCATTATGACGTCAAAAAGTAGATCATACAAAAGTACATCTTGTATCACATATATAGATGATTTAGATGATACACACAGGTTGTATCAATCGCTAAATTTTCAGATTTTGACAAAATACATACTTAATTTTAGATAAATACTTATATCATTGACTATAAGACTACTGCGCCTATAAGATCCTCCATGTAGGTATAATATTTTTATACCCCCGCTCGACTGAGTCCGGGGTATATAGTGGTCCTCATGTCCGTCCGTTCGTCCGTCCACATTTGGTTTCCAGATGATAATTCAAAAAGTTTACATCCGATTTGAATGAAACTTTGGGATATTGTTATATATCAGGTTGGTAAGAAGCCTATTGATTTTGGGGGAATCCGTCAAATTTCAAGGTCACAGTCCACGAAAAACGTTGGAAATTTTAACAAAAAAGTTGTTTCCGGACAATAACTCAAAAAGTTTACATCTGATTTGAATGAAACTTTGGGATATTGTCATATATCAGGTTGGTAAGAAGCCTATTGATTTTGGGGGAAATACGTCAAATTTCAAGGTCACAGTCCACAAAAAACGTTAGATATTTTTTACAAAAAAGTTGTTTCCGGACAATAACTCAAAAAGTTTGCATTCAATTTGAATGAAACTTTGGGATATTGTTATATATCAGGTTTGTAAAAAGCCTTTTGATTTTGGGGGAAATCGGTTAAATTTCAAGGTCACAGTCCACGAAAAACGTTAGAAATTTTTACAAAAAAGTTGTTTCCGGATGATAACTCAAAAACTTTGCATGTGATTTGAATGAAACTTTGGGATATTGTTATATATCAGGTTGGTAAGAAGCCTATTGAATTTGGAGGAAATCCGTCAAATTTCAAGGTCACAGTCCACGAAAAACGTTAGAAATTTTTACAAAAAGTTGTTTCCGGACAATAACTCAAAAAGTTTGCATCCGATTTTAATGAAACTGTAAAATATTGTTATATATTTTGTTGGTAAGAAGCCTATTGATTTTGGTGGAAATCTATCAAATTTCAAGGTCACAGTCCACGAAAAACGTTAGAAATTTTTACAAAATGCGGGGGTATTAGTGATCGCTAGATCGACTTTTTGTATTTCTAACTGTCTTCATTGAAAACAAAGATTTCCTTTTGTTAAAATTGTTACTGGCTTCGTTAAAACTACAAAATTAGATAAATAATTCCTTGGTTTGTTAATGCCTACCTTTTTTCATAACCATGCTCAATAGTAGTGTGAATATGTTTAATTCATCAACTAATTTGACCTCCTTCAAATTCTCAAAAAAAAGTCGGCTAGACATACACAAGCACAGTGTCTTATAAAATCAATCATCTGGTTTTATATTATTGATGAACAAATCTTCATTTAAATAACAGTCAAACCTGTCTGAAGGAAATTGTAAAAAAAAGGTCACTTAAGACAAGGGGGGTCTATATACAGAGGTCATGATTTATGTAAGTCAGTCAGCACAGTCATGTATTTCATTGCAAAGATGTCAGTTGGTGAATGTGTGAACTGTATATATCTGTCTTGTATCTAAACATACTTGGCCTTTTCCCCTATTTTTATGCCCCCGCGATGACATGTCTGGGGGCATTAAGTTTTACTCATGTCCGTCTGTCCGTACGTACGTCCGAACAAATTTCCGTCAAGCTTTTCTCAGAAACCGTACATGAGAACAATTTTAAATTTGGCAGAGTGGTTCAGTATCACAAGTTGTACGTCCTAAGCGAATTTCAGACCTGTTGGACAACTACTTCCTGTTTGGGACTTCATTTGTACGTAAATACGTCTGTCTGTATGTACAAATTTCCGTCAAGCTTTTCTCAGAAACCGTACATGAGAACAATTTGAAATTTGGCAGGGTTGTTCAGTATCACAAGTTGTATGTCCTAAGCGACTTTCAGACCTGTCGGACAACTACTTCCTGTTTGGGACTGGGCCGATATGAAAATGTGTTAACACAAGTATGAAAATTTCCGTCAAGCTTTTCTCAGTAACCGTACATGAGAACAATTTGAAATTTGGCAGGGTGGTTCAGTATCACAAGTTGTATGTCCTAAGCGACTTTCAGACCTGTCGGACAACTACTTCCTGTTTGCGACTGGGCCGATATGAAAATGTTCTAACATGAGTATGAAAATTTCCGTCAAGCTTTTCTCAGAAACCATACATCAGAATAATTTGAAATTTGGCAGGGTGGTTCAGTATCACAAGTTGTACGTCCTTAGCGACTTTCAGACCTGTCGGACAACTACTTCCTGTTTGCAACTGGGCCAATATGAAAATGTGTTAACATGAGTATGAAAATTTCCGTCAAGCTTTTCTCAGAAACTGTACATCAGAACAATTTTAAATTTGGCAGGGTGGTTCAGTATCACAAGTTGTACGTCCTTAGCGACTTTCAGACCTGTCGGAAAACTACTTCCTGTTTGCGATTGGGCCGATATGAAAATGTGTTAACATGATCAGAAACCGTACACAAGAACAATTTGAAATTTGGCAGGGTGGTTCAGTATCACAAGTTGTACGTCCTAAGCAACTTTCAGACCTGTCGGATAACTAGTTCCTGTTTTCAACTGAGCCGATATGAAAATGTGTTAACACCAGTATGAAAATTTCCGTCAAGCTTTTCTCAGAAACCGTACATTAGAACAATTTGAAATTTGGCAGGGTGGTTCAGTATCACAAGTTGTACGTCCTAAGCGACTTTCAGACCTGTTGGACAACTACTTCCTGTTTGGGACTTACTTTAGCGGGGGCATCTGTGTCCCATGGACACATTCTTCAATTTTTTAAACTCTTTAAACAAACACACACAAACATGTTCAAAGAAGGATTTATATTATAATCAATGTTCATTGTTTGCAATGTGAGACTTGTAGATGATAAAAGAAAAGTATGAACACTACGCTTTCTCTGTCATATTTAGAATTTGTAGTATTTATAGATTATAAAGGTATAAGTTTGTACATGTTTGTCTTTTAGGAGATGCTGCCTATAATTCACCTCTGTCTCCTGTTGAGTTGTTGATTGCTTTACATAACATCGATCCTGCCAAATGTGACATGAAAACAATTATCAAAGGTAGGTAACTCAAACATTTATAATGGCTGGTTATCTCCCTTGTTTACATACAATGATTTCTTTTTCCTTGACTTCCCTGCCCACCCTCTGGGGTAGACAAGGGTGGACAAAACTTGTGCCTTGTCTACCCTGCCTACTCTCAAGGGGTAGACAAGGGTGGGCAAAACATCTGCCTTGTATACCATTCCCATCTTCTGGGGTTGACAAGGATGGGCAAAACTTCTGCCTTGTCTTCCTTGTCCACCCTCTGGGGTAGACAAGGGTGGGCAAAACGTCTGCCTTGTCTTCCTTGTCCACCCTCTGGGGTAGACAAGGGTGGGCAAAACTTCTGCCTTGACTTCCTTGTCCACCCTCTGGGGTAGACAAGGGTGGGCAAAACGTCTGGCCTGTCTAACCTTCCCATTATCTTGGGTAGACAAGGATGGCTAAAACTTCTGCCTTGTCTTCCCTGCCCACCCTGGGGTAGACAATGGTGGGCAAAACATCTGCCTTGTCTACTCTTCCCATCTTCTGGGGCTGACAAGGGTGGGCAAAACTTCTGCCTTGTCTTCCCTACCCACGCTCTGAGGTAGACAAGGGTGGGCAAAACATCTGCCTTGTCTACTCTTCCCATCTTCTGGGGCTGACAAGGGTGGGCAAAACTTCTGGCTTGTCTTCCCTACCCACGCTCTGAGGTAGACAAGGGTGGGCAAAACTTCTGCCTTGTCTTCCCTGCCCACCCTGGGGTAGACAAGGGTGGGCAAAACATCTGCCTTGTCTACCCTTCCCATCTTCTGGGGTTGACAAGGGTGGGCAAAACATCTGCCTTGTCTACCTTTCCCATCATCTGGGGTAGACAAGGATGGGCAAAACATCTGCCTTGTCTTCCCTGCTCACCCTCTGTGGTAGACAAGGGTGGGCAAAACGTCTGCTTTGTCTACTCTGCCCACACTCTGGGGTAGACAAGGGTGGGCAAAACATCTTCCTTGTCTACTCTCCCATCATCTGGGGTAGACAAGGATGGGCAAAACATCTGCCTTGTCTTCCCTGCTCACCCTCTGCGGTAGACAAGGGTGGGCAAAACGTCTGCTTTGTCTACTCTGCCCACGCTCTGGGGTAGACAAGGGTGGGCAAAACATCTTCCTTGTCTACTCTCCCATCTTCTGGGGTTGACAAGGGTGGGCAAAACTTCTGCCTTGTCTACCTTTCCCATCATCTGGGGTAGACAAGGATGGGCAAAACATCTGCCTTGTCTTCCCTGCTCACCCTCTGCGGTAGACAAGGGTGGGCAAAACGTCTGCTTTGTCTACCCTTCCCATCTTCTGGGGTTGACAAGGGTGGGCAAAACATCTGCCTTGTCTACCTTTCCCATCATCTGGGGTAGACAAGGATGGGCAAAACATCTGCCTTGTCTTCCCTGCTCACCCTCTGCGGTAGACAAGGGTGGGCAAAACGTCTGCTTTGTCTACTCTGCCCACACTCTGGGGTAGACAAGGGTGGGCAAAACATCTTCCTTGTCTACTCTCCCATCATCTGGGGTAGACAAGGATGGGCAAAACATCTGCCTTGTCTTCCCTGCTCACCCTCTGCGGTAGACAAGGGTGGGCAAAACGTCTGCTTTGTCTACTCTGCCCACGCTCTGGGGTAGACAAGGGTGGGCAAAACATCTTCCTTGTCTACTCTCCCATCTTCTGGGGTTGACAAGGGTGGGCAAAACTTCTGCCTTGTCTACCCTTCCCATCATCTGGGGTAGACAAGGATGGGCAAAACATCTGCCTTGTCTTCCCTGCTCACCCTCTGCGGTAGACAAGGGTGGGCAAAAACGTCTGCTTTGTCTACTCTGCCCACGCTCTGGGGTAGACAAGGGTGGGCAAAACGTCTGCTTTGTCTACTCTGCCCACGCTCTGGGGTAGACAAGGGTGGGCAAAACATCTTCCTTGTCTACTCTCCCATCTTCTGGGGTTGACAAGGGTGGGCAAAACTTCTGCCTTGTCTACCCTTCCCATCATCTGGGGTAGACAAGGATGGGCAAAACATCTGCCTTGTCTTCCCTGCTCACCCTCTGCGGTAGACAATGGTGGGCAAAACATCTGCCTTGTCTACTCTTCCCATCTTCTGGGGCTGACAAGGGTGGGCAAAACTTCTGCCTTGTCTTCCCTACCCACGCTCTGAGGTAGACAAGGGTGGGCAAAACATCTGCCTTGTCTACTCTTCCCATCTTCTGGGGCTGACAAGGGTGGGCAAAACTTCTGGCTTGTCTTCCCTACCCACGCTCTGAGGTAGACAAGGGTGGGCAAAACTTCTGCCTTGTCTTCCCTGCCCACCCTGGGGTAGACAAGGGTGGGCAAAACATCTGCCTTGTCTACCCTTCCCATCTTCTGGGGTTGACAAGGGTGGGCAAAACATCTGCCTTGTCTACCTTTCCCATCATCTGGGGTAGACAAGGATGGGCAAAACATCTGCCTTGTCTTCCCTGCTCACCCTCTGCGGTAGACAAGGGTGGGCAAAACGTCTGCTTTGTCTACTCTGCCCACACTCTGGGGTAGACAAGGGTGGGCAAAACATCTTCCTTGTCTACTCTCCCATCATCTGGGGTAGACAAGGATGGGCAAAACATCTGCCTTGTCTTCCCTGCTCACCCTCTGCGGTAGACAAGGGTGGGCAAAACGTCTGCTTTGTCTACTCTGCCCACGCTCTGGGGTAGACAAGGGTGGGCAAAACATCTTCCTTGTCTACTCTCCCATCTTCTGGGGTTGACAAGGGTGGGCAAAACTTCTGCCTTGTCTACCTTTCCCATCATCTGGGGTAGACAAGGATGGGCAAAACATCTGCCTTGTCTTCCCTGCTCACCCTCTGCGGTAGACAAGGGTGGGCAAAACGTCTGCTTTGTCTACCCTTCCCATCTTCTGGGGTTGACAAGGGTGGGCAAAACATCTGCCTTGTCTACCTTTCCCATCATCTGGGGTAGACAAGGATGGGCAAAACATCTGCCTTGTCTTCCCTGCTCACCCTCTGCGGTAGACAAGGGTGGGCAAAACGTCTGCTTTGTCTACTCTGCCCACACTCTGGGGTAGACAAGGGTGGGCAAAACATCTTCCTTGTCTACTCTCCCATCATCTGGGGTAGACAAGGATGGGCAAAACATCTGCCTTGTCTTCCCTGCTCACCCTCTGCGGTAGACAAGGGTGGGCAAAACGTCTGCTTTGTCTACTCTGCCCACGCTCTGGGGTAGACAAGGGTGGGCAAAACATCTTCCTTGTCTACTCTCCCATCTTCTGGGGTTGACAAGGGTGGGCAAAACTTCTGCCTTGTCTACCCTTCCCATCATCTGGGGTAGACAAGGATGGGCAAAACATCTGCCTTGTCTTCCCTGCTCACCCTCTGCGGTAGACAAGGGTGGGCAAAAACGTCTGCTTTGTCTACTCTGCCCACGCTCTGGGGTAGACAAGGGTGGGCAAAACGTCTGCTTTGTCTACTCTGCCCACGCTCTGGGGTAGACAAGGGTGGGCAAAACATCTTCCTTGTCTACTCTCCCATCTTCTGGGGTTGACAAGGGTGGGCAAAACTTCTGCCTTGTCTACCCTTCCCATCATCTGGGGTAGACAAGGATGGGCAAAACATCTGCCTTGTCTTCCCTGCTCACCCTCTGCGGTAGACAAGGGTGGGCAAAACGTCTGCTTTGTCTACTCTGCCCACGCTCTGGGGTAGACAAGGGTGGGCAAAACATCTGCCTTGTCTTCCATGCCCACCCTCTGGGGTAGACAAGGGTGGGCAAAACATCTGCTTTGTCTACTCTGCCCACCCTCTGGGGTAGACAAGGGTGGGCAAAACGTCTGCTTTGTCTACTCTGCCCACCCTCTGGGGTAGACAAGGGTTAGCAAAACTTCTGCCTTGTCTACCCTGCCTACCCTTAGGGGTAGACATGATACTTCTTTTGCATACATAATGCACTGAAGAATCAGATGTTCATTCATTTTTTGCTATCATTTACTAGAATAAAAGTATTGTGGACACTGCTTAATTGCCCACTGTGGGCTTGTAATAAAAATAAAAGCATCTTGATCAATTGTGTAGAATAAATAAATGATGTGACCCCCATATATCTCAGTATAGGCTTCACTTAATCAAAATGATGCAGGGCTGAACTCATTCCATAGCAGTCAGTCATAAAGTGTTGTCTTTCATAGCAGGAGTCAAACTCTTTGTTGTGGAATGTTTTTAGACATTTCGTTCTGTTTATTTCAGCCACAAACCTGTGTTTTAGTGAAAAGAACATTTACACACAGGAAGTACTGGCCGTGGTGATGAAAACTTTGATGGAACAGACACCTATACCTACATTATTCATGAGAACTGTCTTGCAGTCACTGTCAATGCATCCACGACTGATAGGATTTGTTCTAAATATACTACAAAGACTAATTACAAAACAGGTATGGAACAGGATTTAATCTAACTGTAATAAAATGACTTGTTACAAAATAGTTTGAAGTCATTCTAAATATGATACAACGACTTACTACAAAATAGACAGAGGTAGAACTAGTTTGGGTCTTTTTTGTTTGAGAGAGGGGTGGGGTGGGAGAATGAAGCCTAATAAATACCTGGTGAAAACCCCAGAGCTAGAGCAGAAAAAATAGAAATTGCAAGCTTACCCTGTCCAAGGTCTAGCTAAAATTCACACACTGGATATCAATATGAGATGACTAATTAACCACTTGGACACTGAGGCACAGTTTTTAAAATTGTTAAGACTAAATATATCTAAACCCAAGATATTGAACTAATTAATTACACCATCTGATATTGGTTTATTTAATTAGTACCGTAAAACGGTGTGTATAGTCCGCATTTACGTATTGTCCGCACCCCTTTCTTGGACCAGAAAATTGCGGAAAATTTTTCATATGCATGTACGATCTGCAGTTTTCACAAAACGTCTCAAGATGAAGACATCCATGTCAACTATGGCCGCGCTTCTTAACAAGTTTTTACTTTAATATGTAATTTATTCTCTTTTTTAATATCATTTATGTTTATACTTTTATTAATTTCAAGTGATTGTAGTAAATTAAATTAAAAATAGAGCATTCTCATATCGTATATTTTGATCGTTGTTTAAACGGAAAATCACACATTTCGAAACCAAAACAATTTCTCAACTTTGATTCATTAACCAAACAAAGAAAACAAAAAGATGACACGTTTTATTTTAATCCCTGAATGATTGCAATCAAAACATCTATCTTCAAACACTTGAGGTTACATAACGACGCCATTTGCATTTTACGCAATACAGGTTACACATCTACTATTTTCGTATCTGTTTGAATTTTTATTCGTCCTATAGAATTAATATAATATTACTAAAAATAATTAAAGTAAAAATTAATATCATAACAACGTATACATTTGGAAGTTTGTAAAAGAATTATGTTAGAATAGTACGAAAATACTGCGTATGACACTACAACAAAATGGCGACCGCCATTGACAACAATCAACGGACGAAAAAAACCCGATCGAGCCTGTATTTATGTATAATCCGCACCATTCCTGTCCAACTAAAATTAAAAGAAAAAAACTGCGGACAATACAACCCTTAATACGGTAATTATTTACATGATCAATTTATGATTTCTTTAGGTTTGGAAACAGAAGAAGGTATGGGAAGGTTTCATACGATGTTGTCAACGTACCAAACCACAGTCATTTGCTGTCATGCTGCAGTTACCTGCCCCTCAACTGAAAAGTGTATTTGACACCTGTCCTGAGTTACGAGAACCCCTTCTAGATCATGTCAACACCTTCACAGCTCACCAAGTAATTTCATTCATGTTTTTTTTTTTAAACTAAGCAAAGTGTTCAGATCAGATTCTTTGGTATGCAGCTCATTTAACAAAAATTATTTCAACATTTTGCCAACCATTCAATTCATACATATTTGAATTACAAACAAATGTATAATTTCATATTTTGTTATTGTTGTAAGTCTTCTGTAACGTTAGTTTGTTGCAAAAGGTTTGACACTAGAATTGTTGTCAGCATTCAAGACGTTACAAAATTGATGGCCAATAAGAATCATAATGTACTCATGAATTTGTTAAATGTTCATGATTATACCTATCAAAGAATAAGTCAAAAACTGTATTACTATAGTAAATCTCAGTGTTGACGGACCACGTGATCAATAGTAGAGGAACTACCTCGACCACCGAGGCCCCGATTTTGATATAAATAGGATTTTAAAAGTAATATTTTGTAATTCACATACATATATGATTTTTAAATTATTGTTAAAATTGTGTAGAATATTTGGTATTTATACATATTATAAATGCTCAGACCGTTATAACTGTTATAAATCCTCAGTTAAAAACCATTCAGCAAAAGGTAGTACAAGTGACTGTCATAAAAAGGCACATATAGGGCACACCCCTTTCTTAGACCAGAAAATTGAGGAAAAGTGCCTACCGTATAAGTGGTTTTTTTCGCGGTGATTTAATTTTCGCTATATTCGTGGTAAAAGTTAGAACACGAAAATAAAAATGCACGAAATATTGGGGCAAATGATAGAGGTATTCATTTTGATTACAGACTGCGAAAATTACATTACGCCAAAATAAACTATATATAACAAAAACGCTAAATTTTCCACACGCAAAAAAAAACACTTGTACGGTATATGTATGTACAATCTGTATTTACAAGTTTTCACAAAACGTCTCAAGATGTCATTTTTCATTTCATGCAAACAGTAAAAGATCCACTATTTTCATACTCATTTTAATTTTTTATCATCCCATATAATTAATATTGTATTAGCAAAATCATTTTTAATAAAAATTAATATACAAAATTCAAAAAAATCCTGAGTAAGTTTGTCAAAGAATCTTGTTATAATAGTAAAAAAATAACTGCAAATAACAAAACAAAAAAAATTGGCGACCGCCAGTGACAACAATCCAGAACTGGTCAAAAAAACTCTTCCAAGTCTGTGATTACGTATAAACGGCACCCTTCCTTCTCAAATGAGATTAAGGGGCTGCACGAATTGCTGTTCTGCACAACCAGAACATTCAGTACCAGAGTAAAATGGAACAGAGTTCAGGACATGTTCTTCCTGTGCCGAAATAAGAGGTAGTGCAGACAGAACAGTGACATAATAAGATGGTTTCCATATTATAGGTGTATCGGTGCATAGCAGTTTTTATTCAAGCCTAAAGACGCCGATCAGTGAATAAACTATTTCCTGTCCGGAACATGTCCTTAACCACACTATTATTGATGTGTGCCAGAACATGTCAAAGACCGAGGAACTGTGCAGCCCCTAAAAGGAAAAAACTGCGGACAGTATGGCCCTTTGTAATGTAGATTCCATAACAAATAACTATTCCTGTTTGGTTCTGTTTTTGTTGATAATGCAAGAAATTACTGATTTTAAGAAAGAATTACTTGTATATAATTTAAAAACGAAATGCATTGTTTTGTTTTCAGAAAGCATGCATACCTCGGACCATCATGAATGTCCTGGAAAAAGATCCAGAGGAGGAAAAAAGAAAACAAGAAGAGCAAAGAAATATTGAGGAGGGACAAAACTTTATAATGTTACAGCCTCACCAGATAAAACAAGAAAAAATGGACCAGTATGAACAGCAGATGGCACCACCAAAAGATGTTACAGAGGTCAGAACAGTGCAGGTGCTTGGTGAAGGAGGGCAGAATCAGAGTGTGGATGCAGGCAGACAAAGGCAGGAAGAAGACAGACAGAGATCTGGGGATGAAAGGGGACAAGATGAGGAAAGGAAACGGACAGAGGATGACAGAAGAAGAGATGATGAAAGGAGAAAGAGAGAAGAATATAAAAGACGTGAAGAAAGACGATCAACAGATTCTAGAGATTCTAGGGTTGGTTATAGTTTGTTTGGCAGGTTTCAAAGCTACATCTTAACCCTTCAATGAATTTATTTTGTAAAATAATAATGTTCGCTTCTAATTAAAATGAAGTTGTTACTTTGGCAAATAGTTTTCATGAAGTTTCAAAATACATACATAAATTAGAAGATTTATAAAGAATACAGTAAAGGTATCCCTCCAAGGACAAAGAAAAGTTTTGCAATTGACAGAACAAATTCAAGATCTTTTAAAAATTTATAATAGTTGGTTTAAATAGTTTTGAGTGACAATATATCTTGATACAGTATAAAGTTATACCTGATCTTATAATTGTTTTTCAGAGAGTGAAATCAGAAAGAGACATTGTTATGAGAGATGATTCTCCAGAAAATACCTTAGCTATTGCAGAAGAACCTATGGATACATCTGATTCAGTAAGTGTTATATTCTGACTGGGTTTTTTTTTACTGGTACTCTTTGGGCATCATCACAAAAATGAAATAAATACTAATGAATCTCTTATATACAGTGTATACAAATTCCAATCTGCCGTCTGTCCATCTATTGTCCAAATGTCAGACTGTATCTTGAGAATGCCTTTACTTTCTTCAAATGGTGTACAGTTGTTTATTTTGAAATCCTATAGTCTGCATACTTTTTGTTTAATTTCTGAATTTCTGATATTTCGCTATAGGGTTATAGAACCTTGTTCATGAAAAAAGGGGGGATTTTTTTAGTTCTTATACTTAAATTGACAATACTAGGAAATAATTGCTGTTGTTCTTTGGTAGATGTGAGCTTTATTTCATGTTTGGTAAAATTTTAATTTTTGTTATAGAGTTTGTTCTGATAAAATGGGAAGATTTTTTACTTTTCAGGCTTGGCTTTCATTTTTTTTAAATTTTTGGGGCATTGTTAATATTGATGTATGTTATAGTTTATGGATCCAAAAAGTGTATAGCTTTTGTCCTTAACTTTAACGGGTGTATGATGTACTTCTGATACTTGTTTATTTAGTTATGTCATGCCACCCAGTATTGGGGGAGGTTCTTATTAAAAACATCCTGCTTTCAGTAAAGCTCAAACTGGTGTGATCAGTAGTAGGCGACTTACTACCTTCCCTCCTTATATGGGTGTATCATGTACTTTTGATACAGTTTACAATAAAGCTCGAACTTGTGTGTTGACATGCTGGTGATCAATAGTAGGTGACTAACTAACTACCTTTCCCCTCCTAATGAAAACAAGAATGCTACTATGTTTATGATGTTACACACTTGAATAATTTCATCGTACAGTGACTTCATTTTTCCACTAGGTTTGAATTTCTTGTTTTAAAATAAGTTTAAAAGAATTGTTATAAACTGCTTGTCCATTAATACCAGTGTATGTTTGAATTTCAGTCTAGAAGAGAATCAAGGAGACCAAGATCACGCCATTAACACTTTATTATTGACAAAATTATACAATTAAAGGATAATTGTTAAAACACATGCATACCATAGAAAGTACTTCTGATGATTTTGTTGACAATGTACATGTAATTATTTGTTTATCACTGTTACATGTTGTGTGTCATATTTGTACATATGAATAAAACATTTGATGATGCTTTCTACTTTTAAAGCATTTGTTATTGTTAGTCATGACTTTGTTATTGTCATAAAAAATTTAAACAAGTAAATATTACATAAGCTCAGACATTTTTCAAGGAAAAAAAAAGAATTTAAGTTTGTGCATTTGACAAGACTATATTTTATTTGACGAGAAACACATTCTACTATTTTTTTACGCGATTGATGATTAACTAACAAAACAAATTTATGACAGTAAAATCACACATTGACACCATCAACTTTAGGACAAAATACAGTTATTTACAAGCTTTGCTGTTTACCGCTGTTAGTAAAGCTTAAAGGATCAATACTAAAATTAACAGCTTGGGGACAAATATTACATTATAAACATTTTTAAACCTCTTGTATTGGACTAGATGCTGACAGTCATTATTTCATTGTTGCAAAAGAAAGGTTTTGGGAAACCTCTTTATGTATTAAGTAAAACATTACGTAAATGTCAAATCCAGTTGGAAATTATTTACTGGCCCTACATGTATTCTAATTGGTCAGTTCTAACCATTCTAAAAACTCATAATAGACATACTAATTAAAGAAAATGTCACTTTGACTATGAACTTGTCTGATAAACACAGAAGAATTTCATGATTTAAATCTGTACTACCACATGAAAATTATGCTAGCTACAGTTCTTTGTTTGGTTAACTGCAAATCTGATTAGTAAGTCTATCTGTAAGTAACTTGCAACAATAATAATACAGCTCCAATTGAATCCATGGTATAGAAATAGGACATAGCTTCTTCCAAGGCTAACTATAACACATCCTACAAATGGCATTTGTTGCTGCATCAAATGTATGAATCCTCTGCAATCCTACATCCTATTTGGATACTTCAATCTTTATTCACATATCAGGAGGTTTATACACATAGATGAACTACAACACTGGCGTTTCTGATTGATCCTTAGATGGCACATTATCCACTCCTCTTTGTTTGTCATTCCTGACTTATTAAGTAATTAATTGCTTTACACCTTTTGATACATAAGGTATATGTCTTGGTATCATTGTAAGGTACAACAGTCTTTGGTTTGCCAGTTCATTGTATTGTGTACATTTCAGGTTTTGATTTTACCCAATTTTGACCTGGCCTGGGCGCCATAAAACCTTCTTGAGTAAAAATGTTTTGCTCAGCATGAGAAAAATATAGGTTCGCATTGCTTTTCTGGCTGAAAAATGAAGGTCAAAAAGGGGGAGTCTCATTTTTTTCAAATTTCCTCGAGGTGCCCCTACGTATTCGAAATTTGATTTCTTCCTCCTAAATGTGTATAAAACTCTTTTTTGTGTATTTTCATACCAAAGATTGCATTTTTTCCCAAAATATGTTTACTTTAACAATCATTATTGACCAATCGCGTTTAACCTGACAGTTTTTTCACGCTTTACTTTGTGCTCATAAAATGGTCGCGCCCATACCGTTATGCAATAGTACATTGATACCTATAGAGATATTAAATGGATGCAGAATTAAGGAAATTGCATATCTTTAGTACTGTTGATTCAATTACAAAACTTGTATGTAGTTGGGCATATACATCTATGTTCCTTTATGCTTTAAGTGCCGTTTTTAAAGGCCACCCCTAGAAAAAACGGCGCGTTTTTGCAAGTAGTTTTTTTCTCCTCAGTTTGTGCTGCGCTTCAAAATTGATGTTTTTTATCTTTCCTGTTGGTGTTTTTCACATAGCATGTGTAGATTCCTATGTTCGACGACTGTTCTATTTTAAATTTTCATTCAGGGTCCACAATTGAACGAACGAAATGCGGTCTAAATGATCTTCCGAAAATTAACGGCTTTTGAAACAGACTATAACTTGTTCAAAACTGACCTAAATTTCATAGTACAACATTATGGTTTGAATGCTGGACCTTACTTCGGTGATTTGTAAACAGCGTTTCGAAATCGTTTAACATTTGTGAAATTATCGCCCATTATTATAACACAACCAGCAAGTCAGATTAGGGCCGAAAAAGCGTAAAGATCATAGTTCTTTTATATTATCAAAAGTTCAACATGAATCACTGAATTCGACTAAATTTGCTGTTTTATGCATCCTGTAAGATACAAACTTCAAATGTAGTGTACACATTGACCACGAGCCTTTCAGTCATTGTTTTATCATTCCCACCCTAACGTTGCATTGAAAATAGCATGTTTCATGAAATAGACTATAGCTAATTAAAACGTGAATATAAACAATGAATTTTGTAATAATCTATGATTTTATGCAGAATTTATGCGCTTAAAGTAAAATTTGCCGAATTCAAATGCCAAAAGAAACATGTATAGAATACAATGGACCAATGGCCTTTCTATGTTATTTTCCATATGGGGTACCCCTTTTCGATTATTATTTCGTTGAAAGACAAGGTTAATTTAATGTTAAATTAAGAGAGATTATTTATGTTAAAGAATAGGGGGTTTATTTGGTGCTATTAAAAATAAAGGTTCGCATTGCTTTTCTGGCGGAAAAATGAAGGTCAAAAGGGGGAGTCTCATTTTTTTCAAATTTCCTCGAGGTGCCCCTACGTATTCGAAATTTGATTTCTTCCTCCTAAATGTGTATAAAACTCTTTTTTGTGTATTTTCATACCAAAGATTGCATTTTTTCCCAAAATATGTTTACTTTAACAATTATTATTGACCAATCGCGTTAACCTGACAGTTTTTTCACGCTTTACTTTGTGCTCATAAAATGGCCGCGCCCATACCGTTATGCAATAAGTACATTGATACCTCTATATTGAACTAGTCTCGATCATCCAGACGCTTTATTTGTGCGTCTGGATTCAGCTCTATATTCAATCTCCACGCAAAGGATTCTGGGTATCCTACGTCAACCACAATCACCTCTGCCATACCATTAGTTGACATTGTGAGAGATATCTCTCATGGATGATAAGTTTCGCGTACAAACGCAGTAATTTTAGTATAAAACTGTATCAAAAGTGTATAAAAAGACTATATAAAAATAAATAAGATCTTGTGTATTATTTTACAAACATCGTTCTTTGTTTATAAACGTCACGAGCAGACGACAAATGTAGTCCCACAGTAAATGGAGGATGACGTGTGGCAGAGGTTATATCTGGGAACCAGTTATGTTCTCTGTGCCGGAGAGTGCTCTATATTAAACTCGTTATCATTACGCCCAAAACTGGGCATAATTTTTGATTGGATGATATTTTTATTGTCTAAAAAATTACTTCCGTTCATATCTAGAAGTGTACAACAAATTGTACCAAAGTTTACATTTGAATATTTTTATAAAATATTACTTTATCAATTAATTAAACAAATATTATTGTTATGCATAATCAAGAGTGAATCTTACTGTGACGTCATATTATAAGTATAGATATGTTTGCATTGTTTTCCTGGTTTAAAAATAGGGCCCTAAAAATAGAATCATTGTTTGTCTCCACCTATTGGTAGCGAAATTAAAATAAGGTGATCCCAGACGCTATTATATATGCGTCTGGGTGATCGAGACTAATATTGAACTCGTTATCATTACGCCCAAAACTGGGCGTTATTTTTAATTGGATGCTATTTTTATTGTCTAAAAAATTATTTCCGTTCATGTAAATGTGTATAAAAAATTGTACCAAAGTTTAAACTTAAATATTTTTATAATATATTACTTTACCAACTATTATTATTAAAATATTATTGTTATGCACAATCAAGAGAGAATCTTACTGTGACGTCATTTTATAAGTATAGACATGTTTGCATGGTTTTCCTGGTCTAAAAATAGGCCCTAAATATAGAATAATTGTTTTGTCTCCATCTATTGGTAGCGAAATTAAAACAAGGTGATCCCAGACGCTTATATATACGCGTCTGGGTGATCGAGACTAGTTGCCCCGAGTTTCTCTAGATTGCTTAGTTTCGATCATCCAGACGCTTAATTACATTTGTGCGTCTGGATTCAACCCCATATTGAACTCGTTACCATTACGCCCAAAACTGGGCGTAATTTTTGATTGGATGATATTTTTATTATCTAAAAAATTACTTCCGTTCATATCAAGAAGTGTACAACAAATTGTACCAAAGTTTACATTTGAATATTTTTATAAAATATTACTTTTTCAATTAATTAATCAAATATTATTGTTATGCATAATCAAGAGTGAATCTTACTGTGACGTCATATTATAAGACTATAGATTGCTTTCCTGTCTCATTAACCAGATGTTGTAAAAGCCCGAGTATACCGAAAATGCAACTAAAGGTCAACTTTTTGTCCGATTTTTGTAAGCGTGATAGCGTCTGTTTTCGTTATCGTACGTAGCACTGCCGTAACATACATCAATAAAATGAAATACAGCAAAGTCCTAAGACATGTCATTTATAGAATTTATGTACTGTATAGTTTTAATTTACCAGGTTAAAATGCCGTTTGAAGTGGCATGCTTTGATCTGAACTCGGCCCTCGGCGGACAGAAAACTCTAAATTAAAAATATAAATAGGAATGGTGACTAATCACGACCTTTAAATTATTAAATCAATCATAATATTACGTCTTCGGTCCAATTTTCAGCTTTTGAAACCACCGGGAACAAATTTGTGTCAGCTTTTTCGGTGACAAAATGCCGAAAAGTGGGGGGGGGGGGGAGTGTTGGAAGCAACTCGACGTACGCTTTGAAAAATATTTAGCATCTGCCTGTCAAAGTAGAATAATATATAATAGTATTGCGTCTTTGGTATAATGTGTGGGTCTCAAAGCCGCTTTGAACATATTTGTGTCACCTTTTTCTACAAAAAGAGGGGGGGGGGGGGAGGCTGAAATACATTTGCAATGTAATGGTAAATTTTTGGAGCTTTGTGTGCATTAGAGAAAAAAAGTGTGGTATAATCATAACAATCATTAAAATATATTATAGAAATCCCAAATCAACATAATTGTTCAATATATTTACATGTATATAATCAAGACCTGAACAAATTTTTAAACCTTCAATTCAGGAATATTAAACCATGTAGACAAATATTCTTGTCTGCCATTGGAAAACAATGTAAAAGTTAAGGACAAAGAATTTTTGTTGTTGTAGCATTAAAGACCATATGCTTTTACACTGACAGCAGCTTGTAGGGTTTGTACAGACAAGGAAAATTGCACTCCTTGTCCTAGCTAAACACATCAGTCGATATGCTACCCTTAAAATTCTCAATGTCGCAAATTTTCCTTGCAAGAGTTTCAAAGTCCACATAGTAGACACAATGCAAGATACAGTGACCATTAGTGACCCATAAGCAGAATGGAAACAGTGTTTCTTTTTTCTTTTTTTATTGATTGATTGACCCAATTACATGACACTTATTTCAGTCAGTATAAATAGTGAAGAAAACTACATAAAACTACTACTATAAAAGATTCAACTTTTTATAGGCCAGCTGAAAAAAATCTTAATTCAACTAGAAGTTGTGGAGGCCACAGTATATGAAATGGTTGATTATAGAATTATAGGCATCTTTAAACTGTGATTGTTGGAATTCAATATGAACATTATGACATTATTAATATATTAATTTTTCATTCCTTGTAGGTTCAACCTCTTAAACGTGTGTGTGTGTGTGGGGGGGGGGGGGGGTAAAGGGGCTATGTCACTCTAGGTGTAATATGAGTTATTAAATGCCAAAAACATATATCAACATTAAATTATCCACAGACAGCACATTTGAAACTATTATATGTCTTACGTACGCTATGTGTACAAATTCACTAGAAACACGAAGGCACATGGAGCTTTCCTCAATTCCTGTCAAACTGCACCATGTCTTGGCACAAAATAATTCTTGGAAATTCGTTATATACTAGACTTTTAACCAGTCATCCTTAATGTCAAATTTAAACAAACATTTGTTCTTCAAAACGACAGTTTCATGGATTAAACATGATTTGTGTTCATCAACATTTGAAAACTCGCACGTGTTTTGGTCATGTTGGTAAACAACCTCGTGGCTTTTTAAGATAAATGGAGAAACATTTCAACTGCATGGTATAACGAGAAAAACTATTGATTAATTAAACAAATGGCCTGTGCCATGTTTACATAAAAAAATGATGATTTTCTATCATCGATCTTATGCAATCAGTTGATTATATCTGCGTCACGTACATACAGTCATGCATCAAAATATACCCTTGATCAATTCCTGTATTATGTATAAATTGTAACATTTAATTTAAGAAAAACTTAACCTCACCAGTTTCTCCTGAACTAAACAATTTTTATAGATGGTGCTGTTAAGAAATTTTTGTTTTACCTACAGGTAACTTTTACGGCGTTAAATTGAACTTTATCTGTCAAATCGGGACCTTTGCTCTCCTACTGTTGAAGAATTGAGTGTTGACGTCGTTTGCCGTTGGTTAAATACCAACGGCCTATCACAATATTCAGATAAATTTAAGGGTAACTTTATTATTGTATATTTAATCCTATCTGTGTTTTTTAAGATTCGAATATAATCAAATAATCATATTGATATATCAATTTTATTTTATAGGTGGGGGGGGGGGTACTTTCCATAAAAGCATTTTCTAGGTTGTGCCTCTAAAAAAATTAAAATTTTAGTGGTGGTACCCCATTTTTTGAGCTGCGTTCCGACCCCCCCCCCCCCTGTACCTTTTTTTCTGGAAAAGCCCTCAGCTACATTTGATTGTAGATCCCTAGTGCTTCTATATAAAACAAGGTTAAAGCTTTTAATCTGATGGTTTTCACCTTATGTCTAACTCATTTCATGGAGTCAAGGGTATTGTAAAATCCAGACTAAGTAAAAGTAAGTAAACAGCCATTTTATGTAAATATTTGGGATATGAATTTATTCTAATATGAACATTTGGTTAATGTCATCAATTACTACAAAGGAAAGAATTTCGGTTTTTGTCCTATATGTTATCATCAATTATTTCTTTAGGGAAATCCTTATGTTTTAATTTTGTTTTCTCACCTGTCACAAATGGCGATGGATGTGAGATAAATGTTTTCCAGAGGCTTAAACAATTTGATACCATCATCGGGTAGCTTATGAAAAGTACCTATTAGTCAGTCATCTGTCACCTGACCTAGACTTCAATTTTCGCAGTCCATTGGCTACGTTAAAATTATTCGATTAGGCTAGTTCCTAAGTCAACATGGATGGTAAGATGACAATATAGGTTGCTGATGAAAGGTACATGACAGTTTTGTAGTTGTCTACTGTCCTTGACCTTAGTTTCACAGTCCAGTGACTTCATTTTTATGGATTAGATCAGTTCATCTGTAACCATGCAAGCTGATGATGCAAGCAAATGAGGATGGAAGCTGACGAATAGTACATGACAGTCATTAAAGTTTTCAATGTTCATTTCTCTGTGAGGGTATGCAGGGTAGGATGACAAATTTGGTTCATGTATAATATAGGTTTCTGATGAATACATGACAATCTGGATGTCATCTGAACTTTACCTCAGATTCAAGTGTCGACGTTAATGTCATAAAATATCATTTTACTTGTATGGTAGGATGAGAGTTTATTGTATTTTGGTTGCTCATAAGCTTTACATGACAGTCTGTTAGTTGTCATCCGACATCAACCTCAGTTTAAGATATAGTGCTGGTGTTCAAGTTTTTGGACTAAGCAGTCCCATGCATGGTAGGACCACAAAGTTGGTCTATAGGTTGTTCATTAGCAATAGTGACAGACTGGTAGGTGTCATTTAACTTTGGATTTCCTTTACACTGCATTAGAAGTGTTATACATACTGTATATTATGACATTATACTGCTATTTATTAAGAGTTATTTTTATGGGGAACATGGGCAAGACTATTTTCTGTGTCCTTCTTTTGTGCTCTAATTTATCTATCAATTTTATATAGAAGATAATTTGTTTTTATGAGTTTAAAATAATTATGCAAATATATTGCTATTTAAAAATAAAATAAAAGACTTGTGTACTATATTTATGTGAACAAAATTTGTGATTCAACATTTGTCTTTTTCTGTCCTTTCTTGAAAAAGCCTGTTTGTCAATTTTGCATTTAACAACCATTAAAAAACTGTTTTGTAATTTTTATTCAGAGACGTATAAAACCATCTGTTTTCTAAAAATTACCAACAGCAAAATTATAGAATAGGTAAAAAATCAATCATCTGAATCTGAATAATCATGATCTATCTGATTAAAATCTTCATTAACAGTTGATTTTAGTCAGATCAAATTAATATTTAATATTCATGTTAATAAACATAACACCGATTGAAAGATTAGTTTACACAAAACTTAAGAGGATTTTCACTATAAATTCATAAATTTCAACAAGTACGGTGATCCAAAACATAAACATAGCATATGAGTTCAAGCCATTCTTAATAATGTATATAAATAAAAATATATTTAGAATTAGATATATCATTATAGTCTAAAGTAATACATTTATTCTGTCATTAACTATGATGCATGTTAAAAAACGAATATATTATTAGGTAAATGTTAAACATGTAAGGGTCGGGCTCTGTGTGTTTGACCATGTCATGGTATCATACGTCGGGCTATGTTTGTGTTGTATCATGTAATGGTATCGTGGGTCGGGTTCTGTTTGTGTTTTATCATGGGTCAGTTAAGATTGGAGCCGGGCGCACCTTGACCGCAGTGAAACTCGAACCCACAATCTCAGATATCACAGTGTTGACAGACCACGTGTATAATAGCATACGATT